>BLBF01000063.1:19008742-19032742 GCA_015471245.1 Laticauda colubrina | reverse complement strand
GGTTTGCTCTGTGTCAGAATATATGCTAGGAATCAATTACAGAGCAAGAAAATTGAATCAAATATACTATTTTTAAGATATATGGTCTGTGGAGTTCTGTACTAAGAAATTTAGTTATAACACTTTTCTCTATAAGGAAGATTAATTGCAAAATAAAAACCCAAAAATGCTGGCCAGTGAGATAGAAGTTATTATTTCATTTTGATTGGTAAGTCTTACAAGAGCCGTGTTTTTGAGAATTTTCTGAAGAATTGTCATTCTAACCGTTAAACTTTGATCTGCTCATTAGACAAAGGAATTGGAGATGCTGCCTGCTGTGTACGATAGTCTTAGAAAATCATGATTTTCATTATTTCCCCTAATTTTGGAAACTCATATTCAATGTATTATGTGGAGCTAGGCTCATATAAAATTAATAAGTGCTTCCTTCAATTCTGTCTTCTGAACATGCCATACTTTCTGTATAAACCAGAGGTAAGCAACTTTAGTAACTTTAAAACATGTGGACTTCGAATCCCAGAATCCCTGAGACTCGTTCAGGAATTCTGGGAGTTGAAGCCCACCGGTTGTAAAGTTGCTATAGTTGCCCACCCCTTGGTTTAAATGAATTTACAATGCTGCATATAATGTGAGAGTAAATCCCATCAAACTCAGAATGTGATACTTTTGAACTGATAATACTTCAGCAAGGCTGGCACTTTGATATTGATTAGAAAGTGATTTGTTTTATACCAAGAGTGCACACCTTCCAGAAAGCAGCCTGAGGGCAAGAACTGGGCATCATGCAACAATGTTTTTTTTTTTTAATTGCAAATTATCTGGCTATCAGTAGATTGCACTATAGTACTGGAATTTAGGATACATAGGAAATGGGGAACCAGATGGCAGCCAGCAAAGAAATGGAAAGGGTCAGGCCCCTTTCTTGGTCTATGATGTCAGTGGTATAGAAAAATAAAGAATCTTTTTCAAACTACTTACTAAACCTGGTCCCTTTCTGCCTTTTGTAATGAATCTGTAGAATCTGACCAGTATCCCACTACATATATTCTTGGCCAAAAGCATGGAATTCTTCACTACTCTGAGAAAAAGACTGCATCTTCTCAACTGTTCCTAAAGGCTAGGTCCCACTGGCTGACGGATGCAAAACGTATGCATAAAGGACACAGCAGACGAGCAAAATTTCGGGGGTGGTTTCATCTGTTGTCATCCGCTCCAAAAAGTGGTGAAATTTGCATAAACAGAACAGAAAAGAACGGAAAAGAACAGACGTGGGTAGTATGTAGCGGGGATGTTAAGCGGATGTTCATAGGAAGCCTAGCAGAAGAAAGCGGATGGAAGCGGATGACACCTCCAAAGGGGTTCCGGGGGAGAATTGCAAAGCGGACGCATAGTGGAAGGGGCGGATGCATAGTGGATGAAGCGGATGCATCACGGACGCCTATAGGAAACAAAGCGGATGCCGCGTGGATGTATATCAGATAAAAGGCGTTCACTGCGCATGCAGGGAGTATGAATTGCGTCAGTTCTGTGGATATAAAAGGATGCAGCATGCATGCAGTCAGCATTCAGGGGAAAGACGTGTTGCCACATACATCTAGCAGGAACACCATGTTCGTCAGTCAGGGAAAAAGAGGAAGCCCGTGCCTACTCATTCCAGCCCTGGCAAGAAGGACAGAACCAGCATCCCATCCCCTGGCACTGACTCTGAACCTGCTGCTGCTGCTTCTGCTGCTGCTGCTGCTGTGGTAGACCAGCCCCAAGGCCCTCAAAGCCCTGCTGCTGAAGGCCCTGCTGCTCAAGCCCCTGTAGGCCCTGCTGCTCAAGCCCCTGCCAGAGGGAGGAAGAGGCAAGGAAAGGAGAAGGGAGAGAGGAAACAGTACACCGTTTCCGAGGACCATGAGGATGAGGTGCTGGAATGGCTGAGGGAGAATGAGTACCTCTGGAGAAAGGGCCACAGACTGTATTGCGACACCAAGAAGAAGCAGGAAGCTTGGAGGGACAAGGCAGAGGGCCTGGGGTACACTGCAGAAGTACTCCTGGGATGGTGGAAGCACATGCACACCTGGTATGGCAAGCTACACCTCAAAAAATCTGGGCAGGCCGCTGTCAAGCTCACTGACCATGAGATGTACATCATGGTCACGTGCAGTTTCCTGGAGGGTGAGATCCGCCACCGAGGAGCAGCCCCTCTGACACCCCTCTCCCTCAGACAGCCCACAGACAGCCAGTCCTCTTCCAGCCAGGAACCAGCGAGCCTGTCCAGGCAGGTGTCTTCAGAGGGACCCACGGCAAAGACCCCCATGACAGCTGTACTCCCCATGCCGGTGGACTTGGAGGATCCCCTGTCACAAAAGGAGGAAGAAGCTGCAGCCACCAGAGGCCAAACCCCACCCACCCCCACCCCCAGGTCTGGAGGATGCAGGCAGAGAGGCAGACTGGAGGGCCAGAACCACAGTGTGCTGTTGGAGATCAGGGACACAATGAAGACCAGCACAGATCTTCTCTCTCAGCTGGTCCATTTGGACAGAGCATCCTCGGACTGCAACACCTTTATCACCTATGTGAGCTAGACCCTGAGGGACCTGCCCAAGGCCCAGTACCAGGTGATGAAGCAGAAGATCACAGCACTTCTGCACAACCCTCAAGGCCCAGCTGAAGTTGCTCCTATCCAGTCCAGGTCTGCTCCACCACCCCAGGTGATGTCACAGCCCTTCCACGGCTTTCAACAGCCCCTCACCTACCAAGGCTACGACGACCAGGACTTTCCACAGCACAAGCAGAACTTCCCAGTCCAGGCCCAGGTTCATCGCACACCACAGACGCCAGTCCTCACCCAGCTGCAGACCAGACAGCCCCACTACACTCCTCCTTCCTCCACCCCAAAGCCAAGCCCATCAATGGACAATCTGTCATCAGTCTTGGGCCTCACATCTCAGGTCCTTGATGAAGGGCCTCTCAACCTCACGGGACTGTGTCAGCTCTTGGACAGCTTCCTGAACCTTCCATCCCCTGTTGTACCCTTGAGGCCAAGCACCTCAATGGCGCCTCAGACCAGCATTCAAGCCACAGCCACCTCCACAGTCCCTGCACATTTAACAGCTGAGACCAAGGATATGACTCAGAGTGACTGAGAATAGTGTCAGAGACTGAATTGTTTACTTGTTAAGTTTATCTTTGCTTCAGACACTTTACTTGGTTCATTTTGCTTATTTAATAAAGTCATAAAGTTTACCTAAGAAAGTTAATAAAAGTTATCTTTGCTTGAGATACTTGGTTCATTTTTTTTACTTAATAAAGTGTTGGTGAAAACTTTTTAAAAATGGTTAAGCCTTTCCATGCTTGTCGGATAGATAAACCTCCAGTGTAAGCATAGTGGGACTGTATGGTCCACTCTCCCACCTGCCACACATATGGACCTTTATTATCAATAATAATTTATTCATTGATCAACGCATTTTAAAATAAACAAAGCTATCTTTATTAATGCCCTATTCATTGTAGGACCACTCAACATACATGGCACAATCTCATCAGTGTTATGCGACAGGCTCAAGGAAGCATCCATTAATCATCTATCATCCTGTCTTGCCACTCCACTGCTCCAGCTGGGGAATTGCACCAGTGTCTCAGTAGGTTGTGCTGCTTCTTCCCTTCACGTGAAGCTCTGTTGGGGCCTTGTACATCCACAGTGTATATCAGGTTTTGTCCTTGCCTCCATTCACCAGGCTCCATGTCCCCATTCCCTTGTTGACGGTCCACAAGTCTGTTCTGCAACACGGAGTAGTGGGTGCGCATGAGATTGTGCAGGATGCAGCAAGCTTCCACGATGCTCCTCACAGTGTCTGGGTCATGCTGCATGGTGGTGAGAAGTATCTGGAACCTGTTGGCCAGGATGCCAAAGGCGTTCTCCACCACCCGTCTTGCCCTGGACAGCCTGTAGTTGAAGATCCTCTCTTCACGGGTAAGGTATCTTGAATTGTACGGCTTCATGAGGTAGGTTCTGAAGGAGAAGGCGTCATCACCAATGATGAAGTAGGGCACATCTTGTGTGTCATTGGGTAGGGGGTCTGGATCTGGAAAACCCATGATGAGGTTGCATTCCAGCCCATCCTTGAGATTGCTTGCGTTGTATACCTGGCCATCTGAAGCTGATCCATTGCCTGAAGCATCGATGTAGATGAACTTGTAGTCAGCATCAACCATGGCAAAGAGGATGATACTGAAGAAGCCCTTGTAGTTGAAATAAGTGGACCCTGAGTTGGCTGGAGCTTTGCAGGCCACGTGCTTCCCATCTATGGCTCCAACGGTGTGGGGAAAGTTCCACCTCTGATACCACTCTTCTGCAAGTTTCCTCCAGCCTTGTTCAGTGGTAGGGCACTTGAAGAGCTCCTCCACGTATTCTTCGATGATGGCCTGCACCACTTCTCTGACCACTTTGCTGATGCTATTGTGTGGGACCCTCCACTCATACTGCATATTTCTGTATGTGGTTTCAGAGGCCAGGTGCCACAGAGTCTGTGCCACCTTCAGTCCAGTGTCCAGGTTGGGATGGAAGTTGGTGCTAGGCTTGGTCAACCTGGGTCTCAGACGCTGTAGAAGTTCATCAAACATGGCTGGTGGCATCCTCATGAAGTGATGGAATGCACGAGGGTCTTCATTCCTCAGCTCCACCATCAACTGATCATACAGTCCAAACTCCATTCTTCTCATGATCCATCCTCGGACCCACACAGCTCTTGGACGTCTCCTTCTTCTCCTTCTGTATAAAAGGTGAAACAGTCTGAACAGGTTTTGGTTCTGGTGATGAATGATCACAGCTATCATACGGACTGTGTCATGATCCATGGTGGAGAACAATTGATGATGTGGAAGACCAAGACCAAGGGTGAAGAGGTCTGTACACCATGGCTGCTGGACTCATTCTGAAATCCAGATGATTTTCTCCCCCTTTTTATAGGAAATATTGGTTGTCCGTTCGGTGTCCTTCTACATACTGTAGACATACTGCAGACATCTTAAATATCTGAGATACATCCCAGATACAAACGTTTTGTCCATTTTAATCCTTTATATACCAGATGCATACGCTTACATCTTTTCTATTTCCGTGCTACTAATGCTGTGTAGACGTTCCGTGCACCTTTCGTTTCCTCCCCCTTTCCATTTTCAGCTGCAGCAGATGTGAATTGAGGGGATGGCCAGAGGATACAGAGAGGATACAGTGGACGTTTAATGGATGATAACGGACATAGAATGTTTGTTGCCCGTATATGTCGCGGCTGTACATCGTACACGGCGGAAAGTTCATCCATTCACAAGGTTTTGTGCAGCTCAAAACTTCTTGCGCAGATGAAATCGCAATGGATGGATGCTCAACGGATAGAGCGTATAAATCATGTATGCAGTGAGTACACAACGGATGCATAGCGTTTTCCAACGGATGGCAAGGTTTTTTTAATGTTTTACATCCTCTTTGCATCCGTAAGTGCAGTGGGACAGGACCTTAATGTATTATCAGGATGAATTTTAGTGATGCTATCAGCATTCATTCACTTAGCATGCCTCTCTTTATTTCCTTTCAGAAAATCTGTTTTTTTTTTACCTGAAAGACAAAGAGCATCTAGAGACAATTTTGACTTTGAAAATGGCACAAGAGAAATGTTAAATTCATATGCATACATATGCATGCAGCCAACACAAACATAAATGCAGACTTATGCACCTATTTAACTGTGTAATAGGAAAGTCCTTAAGGGTTCCTATGGCTAGGTAGGAGAAGTAAAAGCACTGGAAAAGTTTTTCCCATATGTTTGAAAGCAATGCCTACAAAGGCTTTTCTCCTGACCTGTATAATTTGCTTTAGAGCAAATTAGAAGTACCCACAGCATTTCATACTATTCCAAATGATCAACCAATTCGAGAGCAAGTCAGGAAGAATAGAAATTCTACCTCCATGTCTGCTTTGAAAATCTGAGAAACAAAATGTCTTCTTTCTTAATGAGATTTGTATATTATTTTTGTTGCCAAGTAATACTAGGAACAGCAAAATGACATAAAAGTTTGTTGTATAAAAGTTCAAAAGCACATTTTATTTTTCAGTAAAGAAGAGATACTCCTGTACCCTTTGCACATTTCCATTCTCCCCTCAAATTTCCTTCCCATATTGATATTATTCGAAGCAGTTCTTCACTTTGACAGAGATATGTACAAAGTACAGTCTTAGAAAGTTTCACAGAAACTGTTAATTTCCCAGCAAGTCTCGCCTTTAGGTATATTGTAAACATCTGCCTTTATGCAAACTTCATTCATTCTGGTAAATGAGCTGGCACATACTTTACTATATTGTTTTTATTATTCTCATTATATGTAATTAATAGCTTCTTACTTATTTCATCTCTATTGTTTTGACCCAACTGTTAAAATGCTGGAAAGGGAAATAGATTGCGGGAAAAACATTGCCTTTTTGTTACCATCAGTGAGATTCCTTCACTAGATCATAGTCTTTCCACAGGTAGAAGAATGGAACGGAATAATAATTTTATTGTCATTCTGAAGGTACCTGACTGACATACATTAAATGAAATGTCATTGCATACAGCTCTCAAAGGGTCTCCATTTCTTATATAGAGTACCTAAACATAACTAAGCAAATAAATAAATATTCATACACCCACATATATTATATGACATGGAGAAGCAACAGTAGTTTAATTTGGATGTATACATGTACATAGTGAGAGCAATGAATGTTACGAGTTTACCAGATGGATGGCATAGAGAACAAAGCTGTTACAGAATCTGGTAGTCCTGCTAGAAATACTTCAAAACCTCTCCCCAGAAGGGAGCAACAGAAATACAAACAGTAAAGTGGGGTTGTAGGGGTGTCTTGTCCTTTCTAATTTTGACCAGCAAGATCTTTATCCATCCAGTCTTACTGAATAGAAAAATAAGTATATTCCATATTAGCTTTTAGAATAAATACAAATAAACACTGATTTGTTTGTTTGTTTTGCTATTCTATAGGAAAATGCTTAAGGTTTAGAAGATTGCTCTGAGGGTTAATTTCATTGCTGGGAATTTCAAGCTGTGGCATTTCAGAATGTTTTCAATAAAAAAGCAGTGTAGACTTTTTTAAAAAATGATAATTTTTCAAGCTTTATCTTCCGTTTTGTATGAGGTTATCTCAGGAAATTTATTTTGCTTCTTTCTAATTTTCAGGAAACAATTAAAATGCATTTGAGATATTAAATGGAAAAATATTAAACAGATGGATTGAGAATGTTGGCATTTAAGAGATCCACAGGGAATAAGCTTATTAAAACTCATAAAAATATCCTGGTTTAATGGATCTAAAAGCAGGTTTTAAAGCAGAGCGATTCTAAAATACAGAAATGAAATAATCGATATAACTTGGGGAATTCACCCCAGAGAGAAATAGTGAATTTATAAAACATTTGGCAGCAAAATTACTGAATCTATCCATCTATTAAATGGAAATTATGTTAAAAGCATGATATAATTGCCAAATATTTTTCAGAAAAAAATGCCTGAAGGATCTTAAAAGAATTTTAAAAGTATTTTAGAACAAGATTTATCTTATCTTGAAAATATTTTTAGAACAAGATTAAAAATGTCTTATTTTGTTATGCAAGAAAATGTTAATTGGTTAAAAACCATAGTATGAATGTAGGTAATCTCTGGCATTTGTTTAGTGACCATTCAAAGTTACAACAGCACTGAAGAAAATGACTTCTGACCATTTTTCAAACTTACAACTATTGCAGCATCCCCATCATCACATAATCAAAACCTGGACAGTATGATAGTTGCAGTGTCCCATAGCTATGTGATCAAAGTCAGTGAGGAAGCCAGATTCACTTAACAACCATGGGAGTTGAAATCCATAAGTCTTAAAGTTGCTAAGGTTGGAGAGCCCTGCTTAAGAGCATGTATTTATAGGCAAAGAGGGTTGTATGTAATGGTTGTATATAAAACTATTTTATGGACTCTCTATCTGTCAAGTTGCTTTCTCTATCACTGTTGCTGCAGCTTGCCACAATCCTGAGGTGGAGGGGATGGGGATAGGATGTTGTAGAGGGGGAAAGGGGAGGGGGAAATCAGCATGGACAGAAAGCAGAAGTGTACACCAGTTTCATCTGGTCTACTTCAAGGACATTTGGGCGCCTAGGACCTGGGCATAAAAAGTTAACTGCTTCTCAAAGTTTCCTGTTGTCAAAACATCCAGCTAACATCTTATTGGCCACTGATGAACTGGTCAAAGAAGGGGGAGCTAAGGATTTGGGACAATGTAGCAATTTGCATAGGTTTTCTTCAGATCTGGCCTTGCTTTTGTTGCAAGTTGTCTCTAATAAACCCAGTTGTCTCTAATAAATGAGCCTTGTAATCAATTGATGGAGTCAAGCATCTTTCTTTCCTAGAGAACCAGCTGGAACAGGGCTGACATTGTCTCTAGAGAGATCAACAAAAAAAAGATAAGATTTCCTATAGGAATACTAGAAAGGAGTAGAAGGTTATCAATTAACACAATGCAATCATTTGATACACCTAGAATAGCTGATGTTTGGTCATTCTGGCTCAAGCTATGGAAATTTCTCTTTTTTTCATTAAGTGGTATGCAGAGATACTTTTAAAGAACAATTAGTTTCTTTCCTATGAAATCAATATTGCAGAAATGAGATTCTTTCTAATATGCCATTTGACAAAGTTATTGTACCTATCATTGCACTAAAAAACATTTTATAGTCCAATTAAAATAAAATAATACATTTCTTATTTGGATATTGCTCATTAACTTCCCTATGTTTGGATTCTTTCATATTTGCCACCTTTAGCAAGACTAATGGTCCATTCCCAGATTTTGTCCTTAGTTCATTTATTTTATTTCTAAGGAAATAATAATTGTACAAAAAGAATGTTCTTCCCTCAATTTTTCCTTCACTGATCTGCAGCTAATCCATATTTTCTTTGCTAAACTATATTCCTGATATACGTATTGACAATGCCCACAAATCTAAATCGGAGCACACATTCTGACAATGGTTAACATAATCATTTTTAGAGAAAATGACATCTTCAGATACACTATTGTCACACAAAATTATTTGCAAAATATATTAAATCATATTCCATCAGTATAATATTGAATATGCAATTACTGACCCTGTGATTTGGACCATAATTTCTGTTTAAATTGCTATTTAGTTTATTCTTTTATGTAAAGATGACTTTTCTTCTAAAATGTAATTGTGTTTGTGCCCCCATGACAGAAAAATACGAACTGTTAGTTTTGTCTCCAGTTTAAAAATTTTTGTATGGCTTTGTTCTCATTATACTATTAGTAAATGAGTAAAACCTATTTGTGTTGTTGCTTTGATCTTTTTGATGTTATTTCATTTTCATGCATATTTGCAAATGTATACACTTGCACAAGTGTGTGTATGCATATATACATATGTGTATGCATGCACACATACATACAAAGAGCCATATACTGAAGAAACCAGATTCTGAGAATTCTGACATTACTGGACAATGGATATTACATTTTAAAGAACCTCACAGGTTATCCAGTAAGTTTTCCTATTGTGCAATGTGGAAAATTTCTGTATCACATTCAGTAGATTCCAATTGTCCTTATAAGCAGTGGTGGGATTCGGCCAATTTACACCACTTCAACCAGTTGTTGACTTTCTGAGCAGTTTGGTGAACTGGTTTTTGGAAGAAATCATTCAGGCAGTGAACCGGTTGTTAAATTATTTGAATTCCATGACTACTTATAAGCCAGTAATATGAGATTTTCAATTTTATGGAAAACTTAACTTAAACTTCAAAAAGTGCAGTTGTTATTGATCATACTTTGAAAATAGTTTATGAGAGGCGCACATATTATCTTTAAAGTAGCTGCAGCTTTCTTCATGCTTTTGTCTGAGCCTGAAAAATAGACATGGCTGCTTTAATTAGTCAATACCAAGGTAAGCATGCACAATTGGTGTTTTCATATTTATTATTTATTTATTAAATTTATTTGCTCCTCTCAACCACAAGGTGACTCTGGGAGACTTGCAATGTTGAAAAGAATAAAATAATGCAACGATACATATCTTGGTGTGGTATGAGGTGGGACAGAGAAATTAATAAAGCTGATTATCAGCCTATGCCAATGATCTGCACTTCAAGCACCATCAGGCTGAATATAATAGTTAACCAGCTGATTTCAAATGAATAAATCATGATAAATATTCAATCTGTAGTGATTTGAGTGCTTGAGTTCTAAGCCATAAATAGACCAAAAATCCAATGATAGCTCTTCATAATCAATTATAATTTCTAGTCTAGTCATTATGACACTAAATTGAGAGAGCTCCTATGTAGCCCTGAATTCCTTTCAAGATATATTAAACTTATAATCAATTATATTAATATAACAAAATCTATTTTATTCGTGTACTCCTTACAGAAAATGAGGATAATCTAAAAGGAATGCAGAATAAGTTGCAAGTTGCAGGGGAAAGAAACTCAGCTCTCTTGAAAGCTCTGAATGACACTCTGGAAAAGCTATCAGCAATTCCAAATGGTAAGTGGGGACTAAACTAAATTATCACTGTTCAGTATTTAGAGTGCAGTGTTTTTCCTAAAGTAAAGAAATACGTTTTTTCCCATTTCAGTCCCCAACCTACTTGTATTTGCATTGTTTTTCCTTCCTTCCTTCTTTTTTCTTCCTTCCTTCCTTCTTTTTTCTTCCTTCCTTCCTTCCTTCCTTCCTTCCTTCCTTCCTTCCTTCCTTCCTTTCTTTCTTTCTTTCTTTCTTTCTTTCTTTCTTTCTTCTTCTTTCCTTCCTTCAAATGATATTGATGTAAGAAATGCATCAATATCATATCTTTGTTTTCTGCATCTAAGTATTTTCATAAAATAAACCACAGGTGTCAAACTTACATCGCCATATTACCTAGAGGTGGTATTCAGCAGGTTCTGACCAGTTTTGGAGAACCGATAGAAATTTTGAGTTGTTCAGAGAACCGGCAAATCCCACCTCTGACTGGCCATGCCCTCCATCTATTCTCTGCCTCCCGAGTCCCAGCATATCGGCTGAGTCTTCTTTTGTTGTCCTGCACAGGAGAACTGAGGGGGAAAGCAGATTAGTGGGGTGGGGAAGGAATGGGAATTTTGCAATAACCTTCCCCCAGGAGTGGGGAGGGAATGGAAATTTTACAGTATCCTTCCCCTGCCCCACCCATCAAACCATCCCCACCAAGCCACATCATGCCCACCAAGCCATGCCCACAGAACCAGTAGTAAAAAAAATTGAATCCCACCACTAATGTTGCCGTCACATGACATTTTGCAACTTTTTCCCCTTTACAGAACTGGGGTGGGAGTGGCCTGCATGTGATGCATCTGGCCCATGGGTCACCAGACACCCCTAAGTAGACACTAAGTTCAGACAGAGGTATGTTTCTCTTTAAAGATATACAATGATGCCATTAAGTTTAAAAGAAAACCCTTCCAAGACCCCTGGAAAGTTTGCTCAGGTTCTCCCCACATTTCATTCTGTCTGCCAGTGTCTTTCTCCATGATGTCACTTGTTGATCACTGTCACTGAGCGGTGGCTGTGACTGCTGCCTGCTCCTCTCCTGACTGTTGAACTTTATCCAATGCTTCCAAACCAGGGATGTCATTTTGGCACATCCAAACACAGTAGAAGTAGCATTGTTAGAATTATCATCACAGCCCAATAGCTTAGCTCTAATAAGATGTGTCAGTATGCTGAAAGTTTGGTCTCAATATATTTCTGGTTTTGATCTTCCACTTTTGAAAAATCTGTGTACATATTATGCTTTCTACTTTGTCCCATAAGTTCTCTTGTCTGTTTTGGTTCTTTGAGATATGTTAGTATATTGCTTGCCACAGAAGGAAAACTACTTGATATTCTTTTTTTCCCTCTTTTGGTTTAGCAAGAGCATTCACTTTCTTCCCATTCTTAGAAGTCCTTCTTTTTTCTTTTAAAAGCAATGAAAGATGACATTCTGCCAACCAATCCATCATTTTAGTTCATTTTCCCAAAGTGCCTCTCCTTGCTGTTGTCGTAAAAATGCTAAGAAAGGAGCAAATATTCAAAGCAAAAAAGATCAAGTTGAGTAAAGAACATCATTTCTGAAGAAACATAAGCAATTTGTTCTGAAAGCAGCTGGAATTGAATGTAGGATTTGTTACAGCAGCAAATGGAAGCCAAGATCTGCTGCCAGTGTTTTAATCATGTGAAGTAAATAGGCATGACATCATAGTTCATTGTGCTACTTGCCTAGGAGTTAAAACACATTGTGTCTCAGGGGAACCAAATTATATACAGACCAGCCTGATATGTTCATTATGACAAATTTTGCTGAAATTCTTTGATTTAAAAGAAAGTTAATTAAACCTACTCACAAGAAACTGTGAACTTATCTTTGCCAGTGCAGTAGATACAATGTTTCGCAGGTCAACAAAAATTAAGGATATAAAAACATGAAAGTATAGCTCAGTGGTGGGATTTAGCCAGTTCTCACCAGTTTGGGAGAACCGGTTGTTAAGTTTCTGAGCAATTTGGTGAACTGGTTGTTGGAAGAAATCATTAGGGCAGAGAACCGGTTGTTAAATCATTTGAATCCCACCACTGGTATCGCCCCTCTTTTTTCCTATGTAAATTTAAATTCTAAAAAACAATTCAGACAGTTCAGTTCAGTTAATATTTATTTGGGTTGTATTTTCTGTTTTGCTGATATTTCATCATATTGTGATATTATATTATGGGCACATTTACTGATGTCATTGTTACAGAACTAACAATGTGTGACTCTTGTTAGTTCAGAGGGGTTCATGGCTGTTGTTTTTTCTCTTGGAATAAGTGAAAATAAGTAGGTTTTAAGTTTATTTTTTTTAAAAAATAAATATTTACCCTTTCAGAAACAAACAAAAAAGGTTTTGTCTTGAAGTAGGACCCAACACAACTCAAATAGTCCCTCTACAAGGGATATAGGTGATTAAGAAGTTTGATAAATAAATCAATTAATATAAATACTACTTGTATGTACAAGATGTGATAAGTAGATATGTCTGTTGTCTTGAGTTATTTGTTTAAAAAAATAAAGATGGGATAAAAATCAAATAAATAAAATGTCTCTTTGTTTACCCTCCTCCTGTTTACAGATACAGCAGCCAAAGTACAAGCAGTTAAAGACAAAGCCAAGCAAGCTGATGATACTACAAATGAGGTACTGGCTAAAATCAGAGATCTCAATCAAAACCTCCTTGGATTAAAAGACAGATACAGAAAAGTTGCAGATGATGCAGCCAAAACAAATGCTATGTTGAAAGATCCGACTAAAAATAGTAAGACCTTATTATGCCTATATTCTTGGATTTCTTTCTTTTTTTTTAATCTTCTGAAATGCAAGGGTTGTTCCTTCCCCTGATTTAAATTATGGTGTTATGCACTATTCAACACCTATTAAGTATATACTATTAAGTATATACAGTTTATGTATATACAGAGAAGAATGATGATATCACATGCTTCAAAAATTAAACCTTCCTGGTGATATTCCATACATAATTCCTTCATTATTTTGTATACTCAAAATACCACTTAATTAGCAGCATGTTTTCCATTGCCTTCTGCCTTCTTAACACATTGCTTTTGATATAAAAAAAATAGCTTCAACTCTTAGTAATAAAAATGTCCTTGAAAGATCATTCCCAGGACAGTAGAAATAATGGTAAGCATTTGTAGTTTGAACAAATCATGTAGGTATTCGGAATAATTAATTGAATGGAAAAGTTATAATAAAGCTGTCTTTTGATTGTAGAAGATGTATTATAATCTCTTGTGTAATATAGGTATGTTGGGAACATATTTTATGCTGAACCTTTACATTGTATTCACTGAAAAGCACGATATTACTGGTAGAATTGAGAAAAAAATGTCTCTAACATAGCTGACCTGTTTTTGATTCTTCCATTCAATTGTGTCCGATGCTCAGAGACTGCTTGGGCAAGTCCTTGCAGTTTTCTTGGCGAGGTTTTTCAGAAATGGTTTGCCATTGCCTTCTTCCTAGGGCTGAAAGAAAGTGGTATGCCCAACATGGGACTAGGACTCATGGTCCCCCAGTTTCTAGCCCGATTCCTTATTCACTACACCAAATTGGTTCTATGTGACCTTTAGCGGATGAATAACCATTTTTTACTTTATATTGCCTCAATGAGTGGATCACCCTTGGGATACACAGACACACATTCCAGATCTGATCATCTTTGCAATATGTGGGAAAATATAATTTATAAGGAATTATATATATTATTTCACCAGAAAAAATGTAAAAGGAAAAGATAGAGGTCTCCATATTGAATTGGCATCCTTCAGTCTCAAGAGAATATGGTATTGTGCTCTGAAAAGAGGTCTTAAAATAGCATCTAGTGTGGCTAAAAAGGCCAATTTGAGAGTGGCAATCCCTTCCACATTGAGGACAGATACAGTCTATCCAACCCCTGGATTTCTCTGGTTCCAGGACTGCCTCTTTGCCTCAGCCTGCCAAACGAGTGTCTCTTCGAATTGAAGAAGGCCATGCTGGCTCTTTAGCCTCCAAACTGAACAATCAGAGGTCAACATTTCCCAGTTGTTCCCAGCTGTCCTTTCCCAAGGCCTTTAGATCCCTCTTGCAGATCCTTATATCGCAACTGTGATCTCCCTCTAGGGCGCTTTCCCTGCACTGATTCTCCACACAAAAGGTCTTTCGGAATCCGACCATCAGCCATCCTCGTGACATGCCCAAGCCAGCATAGACATCGCTGTATCAATAGTTTCCATAAGACTAGAGGAAAATGGGCTTTGAATTGTTGAATCTTTATAATAACAAATGTCCCCCAAAAATTGCACTATTATACCTCCACAAATCTATTCTTTCTTTTTTGAATAGAGAGCAGTTTTATTATTTATTATTTGAAGATTTTTACTGCTCAGTTATGTGAATTAGAAATATCTTCTAGCAAAAGTCAGGAATGGTGTTCCTGAAGATAGTTTGCTGTTACAGCTCAGCTAAATTGAACTGTTGGTGTATAGCCAGCATGGACACAATCCAATTTAGAGTCATTTGACCACACTGACAGGGGCTTCAGATTCCCAGAAGTCTAGCAATACCAGTGAGTTTTTATTAGAAAAGAAAAACAGCACTTGGTGATTGTGCTACTAAAAGACTTTTGAGCTTTAGTCTGCTTGAGTTTCTGGGCTGAACACGTTGTATATAGAACTTGGTAGACTCCAAATATCTGAAACTGATTGGCCGAATAGGCCGTTCTCAGATTGGTCAGTTAAGTGCCATTCCGATTGGCCCACCTGACAGCGGGAATACTTAAACAACTGTCATTGGCCACAAGCCACGAGCAAGCTGCTATAAGAAGGACTGCCGTGACTTGGGCAAACGTTCCGTTACAAGTCACTTTACTGTTTGAATAAAGAGTTGTTGTTCGAACCCGGTCTTGTGCACCTTTTTTCCAAACGGAACACTGGCGATGAAGGTGGGATTGTCCTAGAAGAGCGAGACCGAACCACATGGCAACCAGAACCGAGATGGCCGGTAACAATGCGCTGCTCGCACAGTTCAACCCAGCCGAAGAAGATTGGGAGTCGTACATTGACCGCTTTCTGATGTTCTCAGAAAGCAATGAGTACAGGAGATAACTGACCAGAGGAAGAGAGCTGTATTCCTCATGCAATGTGGGCCAGCCATTTTCAAAATGGCCAAGGCACTAGCTAAACCAAGAGACGTTAAGCAGATGGCATGGCCTGAACTGAACAGAATGCTATCAGCCCATTACGCGCCTGTGGTCTCCAACCTTATCAAAAGGCACGAATTTTATAAACGAGACCAATGGGAAGATGAGAGCATCGGGGATTTTGTAGCAGCCCTAAGACACATCAGAGGAGCCTGCGAGTTCCAGAACATGGACGAGGCCATGAGAGACCATATGGTCCTCAGATTGAAGGACGCTACACTCCAAAGCAAGCTGCTAAACAGACCGAATATCACAGTGGCCGAGGCCATCGCAGAAGCCACCGCCACTGAAGCAGCCAAGAAATCCACAGCCACTATGCACCAGATGAACTCCATTCCAGATCTGCAGAATCAATCCAGAGAAAACAGGGTGGAAGGAAGCAAGGAACAGCCCACAGTGACCACCCACCATGAAGATCTCGACTCCCCGAGTGACACTGATGACGACAATGAAGACATACATAGGCTTCAGTCGGAAAGAAAATGGCAGGAAAAAGGAAGAAGCAGGCGAGAATTCCAGTGTGCTGGATGTGTAGGAAATCACCCACGTTCAGAATGCAGGTTCTTAGATGCCATTTGCAGATGTTGTGAAAAACAGGGGCACATTGCAAGGGTCTGCTGGAACAAAAAGAGCTATAGTCCAAAAAGACACGGCGGCACCCTCCCCCCAGAAACAAAGAGAGACAAGCTGGAAGCAGATGGAGCCGAGAGAGCAGAAACCGGCGAACGAATGACAGAGAAGAAACACACCAAACAATAACCATCAGAAATGCCAGGGCAGCAAATGCAAAAAAGGTCCAGATAAATGTGAAAATCAAAGGAAAGTCCTGTGAGATGGAAGTAGACTCTGGATCATACCTGTCAGTGATATCTTGGAACACTATTAGAAACCTGATACCAGACATCAAGCAAAGAGAACTGGAACAGCAAAAATTGATATTAAAAGACTACCAGGGAAACCGAATCCCAGTAGTGGGCCTTGGACATTTCCTAGTAGAATTTAAAAACCACACTGAAGTGCTACCTCTGACAATCGTCAACCGTGATCGGCCTAGCCTGCTGGGAATCAAATGGTTTGCACCTCTGGGAATCGGACTGACCGGGATCAACAGCATCATTGCGGCCAACTGGGAAGAGAGCCTACTGGAAGAGTTCCGAGATGTATTCGATGCGACTCTAGGCAAGGACAAGGGGACCCCAATATCATTCAGCCTAGACCCAAAGGTAGCTCCCATCAGACACATTCCCTTTGCCTTAAAGCCAAAAATAGATGAGCAGCTTAAAAAATTCATCGCACAAGGGGTGTTAGACCCAATCAACCATGCCAGGTGGGAAACACCCATTGTGACTCCTGTCAAACCAGATGGGTCAGTGTGCATCTGTGAAGACTATAAGGCAACCCTAAATCATGCATTCCAAAAAAGCGCGTATCCAGTACCGGTAGTGCAACAACTATTGCACTCATTAAGGGGAATAAATTTTTTTGCAAAACTTGATCTCGCACAAGCCTATCAACAGCTACCAGTTGACCCCAAGACTGCAGAGGCACAGACTATAGTCACGCACAGAGGGGCATTCAAGTGCAACCGACTTCAATTTGGTGTTAGCATTGCCCCAGGCGTCTTCCAAAGCCTCATGGAGCGCCTTCTAAATGGAATCAAAGGAGTAGTCCCCTATTTTGATGATGTATTAGTATCAGCAAAAAATGCACAACAATTAAAAAATAGACTAAAAGAAGTTTTGCGAAGATTCAGAGAAGCAGGGCTTAAAGTCAAGAGAGAAAAATGTAAACTAGCCACCGATCAGGTCGAATTTTTAGGCTACCTTACAGATGAGCAAGGGATACACCCCACTGAAAAGAAGATAAAGGCAATCAAAGACGCACCCAGACCTAAGAACAAAACTGACTTACAAGCATTCTTAGGTCTCATTAATTTCTACAATGTCTTCCTGCCTCAAAAAGCAACTGTAGCAGAACCTTTACATTGACTGTTAGATAAAAAACTGTCTAGAAATGGGGCCACCGGGAACAAGCAGCATTCCAGAATATTAAGGGCTTATTAACTTCTAACACCGTATTGATTCAGTATAGCAACACTTTGCCATTGACGGTCACCTGTGATGCATTGCCTTTTGGAATCGGCGCCATCCTGGGTCACAAGCTACCAGACGGCAGAGAGGCACCAATTCTATTCCAAAACACTGTCAAAATCTGAAAGGAACTACAGCCAATTCGACTGAGAAGCCCTCATAATCATTGCAGGCGTCAAAAGATTCCATGAATACCTATGTGGTAGGACATTTTCAATTATCACTGACCACAAACCCCTGCTAGGGATCCTAGCAGGAAACAAACCAACCCCAAACATTCTGTCACCAAGAATGACGAGGTGGTCAGAATTCCTCACTGCATACAATTACACACTCATCCATCGGCCAGGAAAGACCATCACCCATGTGCATGTCTTGAGCATGCCC
The DNA here is from genome assembly GCA_015471245.1 of Laticauda colubrina. Taxonomy (NCBI): domain Eukaryota; kingdom Metazoa; phylum Chordata; class Lepidosauria; order Squamata; family Elapidae; genus Laticauda; species Laticauda colubrina. The sequence goes on along the minus strand of BLBF01000063.1, from coordinate 19,014,440 downwards.
GACATAGAAGGTGACCCAGCTCCCACCGTCTCCACTCTCCAAATCGAGTCATAGCCGAATCTGCCACTAACCGCAGCAGACGTCGCTAAAGCTACCGTGAAAGACCTGCTGACAGCTCGAATCCTGCACTGGGTAGGTAAGTGCTGGCCGGATGAGAATAGAGGCGAGACTTTTAAACCTTTTTGCAACCGACAGACTGAAATGTCTATTGAAAAAGGCTGTATACCGTGGGGGAACAGGGTGGTAATCCCCAAAAAGTTACAGGAAGAAGTGTTGTGCATGTTGCACGAGGGACATAGTCAAAATGAAAACCCTGGCCAGGAGTTATGTCTGGTGGCCAGGGCTGGACAAAAACATTGAATGATGGGTGGCAACATGCCATGACTGCCAAAAATCAAAACCTACCCCTCCACTGGCACCAGTCATGGAATGGGAAACTCCCAGAGGCCCATGGTTGAGACTGCATATTTATTTTGTTGGGCCAATGAAAGGGAACACCTATTTTGTAATCATTAACACCTACTCGAACTGGTTAGAGGTTATCCTTATGGCGTCCACTACTACGGAAGCAGTCATAAAACAGTTAAACAAACTTTTTGCCACACATGGACTGCCAGATGTAGTAGTCTCGGACAATGGGCTCCAGTTTACCGCTTTAGCTTTCAAGCAATACTTGGCTGCACAGGGCATCCAACAAGCCCTGACAGCGCCGGCTCATCCAGCTTCTAATGGACGGGCCGAATACATGATTCGTTATACTAAGGGGGCCCTAGAAAAAATGGACACGGGGGATGTCCAAGATAAACTTAACAAACTCTTAACTATTCAACATATCACCTCTAGTACAACCACCAACAAAAGCCCAGCAGAACTCCTCATGGGTAGAAAATTGCATTCTTACCTTGATAGACTGCATCCCACCTATACATGTGACAAACCCCCTGACTCCTCCAGTAAATATCGCTCCTTTGATATCAGCGATTTAGTCTATGCTAAGAACCTTACCAGGGACCCATTATGGCTTCCAGCCACAGTTACCCAAATCACAGGGCCCCAGTCATACCGACTTGCACTAGATGATGGCAGAACATGGAAGTGGCACATCAACCAGCTTCGCTCTCGAACATTGGAACACAACACTACACCACCGTCGCAGACACCAATAAACGAGCCAAAAACAACTGAGGGGGGAGGGAAACACAAAATAATAAAAAAGGGAGAGACTAACCTCCAATAACACAACAATAATCACTACACAAACCCGAATTAGAATCCCAAATGAAACAAAAAGAGCGCTTATCCATAGGCGACCTCCCAAGAAGAAGTCCGGGAGCAGGAGAGCGAGGCAAGGCCTTCCTGGAAGGAGACAGCTTGGCCAGCTTGACCAGCCTGGACAAACCAAGAGGGAGCGGCGGAGCCACTTCAACCAGCCTGAGAAACTCAGGTGGGAGCGGCAAGCCTTCTCACCCTTCCAGGAGGTTCCATGGAGAAGACACGGAGAGAAAGCGATCCTGTCTGAACCGTTTGAGGACCACGCTGAGACTGAGCTGCGCAGGTCAACTAGGACCTGCAAAAGCCCTACCTACCTGTGTGACTACGTTACGCACGTTGGACGAAACCAAAGGGGGAGGGGTGTTGTGTGACTACGTTACGCACGTTGGACGAAACCAAAGGGGGAGGGGTGTTGTGTATAGAACTTGGTGGACTCCAAATATCTTAAACTGATTGGCCGAAGAGGCCATTCTCGGATTGGTCAGTTTAGCGCCATTTTGATTGGCCCACCTGACAGCAGGAACACTTGAACAACTGTCATTGGCCACAAGCCACGAGTAAGCTGCTATAAGAAGGGCTGCCGCAGCTTGGGTAAATGTTCTGTCACTATACTGTTTTAATAAAGAGCTGTTTGTTGGAACTCAGTCTCCTGCACCTTATTTCCAAATGGAACAGAACACATTTTCAGTAGTGTCCATCTCTGCTTGAACCATTATTTGGGGGAGTGGGAGAAGTAAAATGTCAAGTAGATTTTGAATGACTAGAGTCTGTTCATCCCTGCCATTTTGCTTATTTCTCATCATGTTTGAGGATGTGCATTTTCCTGAGCTGTACTTGCCATTTCAAATTTTAACCAGAGTAAAGAGATCAGGATTTTCTTGCAAACTGTCTTGATCCTTTACTCTTACTTCTCCCATTTCTCACTTAAATGTCCCCTTCATTCTTTTTTCTGCACAAGCTTCCATTAACATTCTATCTTTACCCCCTAGTTAGTTTTAAAATGGAGCCTGAAATCATACCAACATGAGAAAGGAAAAATTTAAGCCAGAGAAATAGGGATATGCATAACCCCCCAAAAAGGTGGAGAAGACAGGAAGAGCAACATAATTATGAGATGAGAAATATTACATCTTCACTGATACATGGTAATATCAAATAAAAAACATTCTTACGGCCTTTATATTCATTAACCAAGTTTTAATTATCTATAAATCAGCTAGTTACCATGTTCTAAAAGTCCTAAAAGAAAATATCCCACTTACTTCAAATCAGCATAATTCAGCCAGGAAAACTGTGCCCACTTACAGTTTTTTTTTGTTCAGTCACCAATTTGTTTTATATTGCTATTGGTTTGTTTTTAATTTACTTAAAAATTCTTTCTTTTCCTTTTCAAAAAATGCTTCAAAACTTGCCTACAGGAATCAGTACGTATAAGGTTTTAACTTCATGCACTTTATTCTTTCTAAAAATATATTTGCATGGTTACTATGTTAGGCGTTGTCTAATAATAGCTGTTGTGTTCCAGACTTATACTAACTTATCCAAGCAGCTTTGCTATATGTAAAAGGAATGAAACCTAGCTCTGTTATTAGATAGTCATATATACCTATCAAACACATTTTAAAAATTAAGAAATGTTTCCATTCAAAAGCTCAACAAATATACAAAGGAAAGATCTACACATTCTAACATGCAGATCAATCAATCTGCACACTTCCCAATGTGTTGAAAACTTGTTACATTGTCATTATTCACTAGTTTTCTCTTGCATCTTGAGGATGAATGTCCAGGCATTCAAATAACAAAAACAGGGGTTCTTCGGTGTGAATGCTCCACATTCACACTGAATACCACAGCAATCATTGTCACTAGCTATCAATTTTTAATTAATTAAACATAATACTTTCAGTTTGAATAGTCATCTAAAACACTCAACAGAAAAAAAATTTTTTGAGTACAGTGAATTCAGTATATCCCCATGCACAAACAAACATTTTGCTGCATTTTGTTGGAGCTTAGAGCTTTCTAATTATTAAGCAGTAGACTTAGGATGGACTATCAAAGATGTTACATATTCAAACACATAATTAGTATACTCACTATTATGTATCTTTCCATGAAAAAGAAAACAGGAATACCAGAGATCAATGAGACACCATAAAAGAAGGCACTATGGGTTGTTTGTGACCTTCCAAAGCCAACTAGATTTTTTTTATCTAACAAACCAGAAACCCTAACTGCCTCATATAAAGTAGATGACTGGGATTATACATATTGCCAAGATTTCCAGCTCCATCCATGTATTGTTCCTTTTTCTAGATTACCATGCCCTGAAGATGGTTTCAGACAAATGCAGGTAGAGATCTATAAGAACAGTTTTTAGTAAGATTTGGAATCTTGTATTCTTTTTAGGATAAGCAGAGATATTAATCTGCTACAATACCAAATCTACACATGGGGCCCATTGTACATATGATATATGAAACCATCTATGGACATTATATTATTTTGTTTTATTCATGCTGATCCATGCTCTGAAGTTCCTGTTGTCATGTTTATTCAAATTTTGCAAATTTAGGGTATGTTTGAGATATGAAACACTTCATATATTAATTGGCAAATAAGTTAGTTTTTAATTCAAAACATGTTCTGCAATGCAAGAATGTATGCCCTGAAACCTTTGATCCCCAGAGCACTTTTCTAACTCTTGTTGCTTTGCTACTATTTTGCCTTTAAAGCAAGTTATAAAATTCAAATTAAAATGACAATGATTTTCCATCTTTAATATGATCACTGCAGATTGCTTTGAGCATAGCAACCCCAGTTTTAAGCATAGTTCATAAATTTAGAAATGAATGTAACATCTTTCTTTTCACAACTGACATTCTTATTTTAAAATTTGTATCATGGCTAATTTAAACCATCATTTTGCAAGGATCCATCCAGATCAGGAAGCTTCTTTAATAATAAAATCCACATGGCCATATGAAGTAAGAAAATGTTTTGTATCATTGGCCAGAGTACAAAATTAACCTACAGTTTTCTATTTCAGGTATAATGACATGTTTTAATAAATTACCCACGATACAAATTTTGGGGAGGAGAGAGTCAAGGGAAGAGTTCATTTTTGATTTATAAATCACTGCCCCAGAGTGCTCTCCGTTTTTATTAATAGCACTTGCATCCAAAATTTAATCTACTCTGTTTTTGTTTTGTTTTTACACACATAAAGTTGCTGATGCAGATGACACTGTTAAAAATCTGGGCAAAGAAGCAGATCGATTGATGGATAAATTGAAACCAATCAAACAACTTCAAGATAATCTGGGAAAGAACATTTCTCACATTAAGGACCTGATAAATCAAGCCAGGAAGCAAGCCAATTCTGTAAGAGCTTAGTTGATTTCTTTGAAAAAATAAAGACTTCCAAGAAATGAACTGTATTTTTGGGGAGTATAGGAAAAGTTGGTTTGTCAGAATATACCTGGCACATTTCTTTTCCCCACTTCTTAGTGTAGTCTTCCTCCTCCAAGTAAATGGTGAAACTGGGCCTGTACAGACTACATAATTGCTGCCTACAGGGAAAACCTTTTTACTCAGTCAAAATAAGTTAAAAATCCCAAGGTTTTCCAAAAATATCCATGTCATTTCATCTCAGATTTTCAAATCAACCTTCTCACCAAATATTGATCTTAAAGTAAGGGCTTGAAGAGGCAACTGTAACAGTATAATTTCATCCTCATCTCAACAATTGGCATTAATGTGTATTGATAAATTACAATCTCATATATGTATATATATATATATATATATATATATATATATATATATATATATGTGTGTGTGTGTGTGTGTGTGTGTGTGTGTGTGTGTGTGTGTGTGTGTGCTGTTCAGCTTCCTTCGGGTATTATCCCACGTCATTGTAGTTCTGTTAAAGTTGTAGCAACGTTTCAGCAGAATCTCATCTGCCATCCTCAGGCTTCTGTGAAGAGTTAGTTCCTGGTTTCAAATTTGAGGCTGGTCCATTCTGATTGGCTGGGAGCCTGGATCTTTGTTCATTGGACTTGGAGTTTGATTGATTGGTGTTTCTGGTTTCTTCTGTCTGTTTTGTGGCTTTGATTGGCTGGCAACACTCTGTTCTTGTGTTGGAGGCTTTCAGTGCAGCTTGGCTCCGTGTGAAGGGATGGCTGCTCTTCATTAGCAAGCTGCTATTCATTAGCAAGCTGGGTTTCACCTGGGTGCCTGGTGGGGGGGTGTTTGGGTTGGAGCTATCAGAGGGAGTCTGTTTTTGCCCAGGTGTTTGCCTGGCTTGTGGCATGGAGATCTTTCTATTTGAGAGTGCAGGCTTCCAAATGATTGACAGTCTGGTGGAATCATCTCTTCTATTCATGCTGTCAGGTCTTTTTTCAATCTCTATGGCTTCTCT
>BLBF01000063.1:18977110-18998523 GCA_015471245.1 Laticauda colubrina | reverse complement strand
GGGGGGGGAAGCATACAATAGAGTTAGGTTTCTATTTCTTGCTTAGCTTTCTTTTCTCTGCGCAACTGCAACCCGTTATCAAAATATGCCAAGGTCAACGGACAGAGGCCTCATCATCACCTGAAGATGCCCACATGATCATATTCACAACTTCTAATTGGAAGTGTCATCTGAACTATTGGGGGTGGGAACATTTCCATCACTTTGTATATGTGAATTGCGCGCCTAATTTCTCAGATTCAGAATTCTTTGGTTGCTATCACTTCACTTTCAGTAAAAGATATCTTTTCTCTAAACTAAAGAGTCTTTAAGTATTTCTTTCCTGGATTTTGAATGGAGCTCCGCCTGACATTATTCTGAATCTCTCCACCAGCCCACCCGGAGAGAATACCCAATTTTCTTCTGAGGGGGTCTGGACATTATGTCATCTTCAAATAGTGACCAAGAGGATCCAGGAGCCATCGAAGGGCAAGATTCTGTGCTGGTGCAGGAAGCCCAATCGCTAGCAGAGCTCAGTCTGGAAGAGGATCCAGCTATGAAGCCCAGATGGTCAGTGGGGATTGGTTGGAAAGATCTGGAGAAGGACCCCCCCCCCCCAGGGTCACAACTACCCGCCGGCATGGAAAAGAGGAGCCTTGGCAAGAGAAGGAAAAGAGGGAACTCTTACTGGATCAAGCCAGGAGACTCCTGAATGAAGCCTTTGAACAACCCCAAGCTGCACAAAGATATGAAGGGGGAGGGGAAGTAGCCCCAGCTAGAAGAAGCAGAGCAGCTCCCTCTCCCATAAATCAACCCGATCCAGCAGCAGCCCCGGGGCTTTCAGCGGGAGGTGTGATTCCTAGAAGGTGTAGAGCTCCTAGGCTGCCTCTGTTAGAAGTAAAATACAGGGGGGAATCCCAAAACCTTGGGATTTTTCCTAGCTCAAGTTTGGAGCCATATGGAAGAATACGGGGAGGACTTTCCCTCAGAAGCAGCCAAAGTGTGGGGGGGTGTTACCAGGGCTCTGGAGGGAATAGCGGCAGAGTGGATGGTGACCTTGCATAATGATAATGCTCCTCAGTTGCTGAACTACAACCTGTTCATGGCTGCAATGAGGGCTAGGTTAGAGGACCCACTGGCAGAGCGCAAGGCCCGAATTAGGATGAAAACCATAAAACAGGGGCGGAGGTCTGTGGCTGATTACACCCAAGAATTTAGACAGTTAACCGGCCATTTCTGAGGCTGGCCCCAAGAAGCCCTGATAGAACTGTTTAAAGATGGTTTAAATGAAGATGTGTACCAGAGATGCATTGCTAGAAAAGACCCCAATGACTTGCAGATGTGGTACTTGTTGGCAGAAGAAGTGGAGATTGATTTAACCCGAAGCAAACGGCGGGGAGATTATGGGTGGAGCAAGTTTTCCCCCCCACGTCCTCAAGAGGTTCCTAAATCTCAGAGGGGAGGAGTGGCGGCAAGACCCAACCCCTCGGCCTGCTTTCGATGCAGGAAGGAAGGTCACCGGGCTGTGAACTGCAGAGTCAAGCTGGAGCCAAAGGAGGCGCCAAAGGAAGGAAAGAAACCTGAAAAATCCTCAGCGAAGCCTCGCGAAACAGCACTAAAGTCGAAAGAGACGGCAGAGGTCGCCCCTCCTGCAGGAGAGGAATCAGAAACCCCAGTGACCCCTGAGGAGGAGGATTTCGACTCGGAAGATGACTTCCTGGTAAGTCCAAGCGTGTGCCCCATGACCATTCCGGTGAAGTTGAGGGTACCCAATTCAGGGGTCGAAGGGGAAATGCTAGCCCTGTTAGATTCTGGATGCACAAGGTGTATAATCAACACGGAAGTAGTGAAGAAAATGGGCCTAAAGCTAAAACCTTTGAAGATGTCCATTTCCTTTTGCCAACTAGATGGATCAGTGGCTGGAGGTTGCCCCGCACGTTTTGTCATGGAACCTATAGAAATGGTCATGGGAGAGCATGATGAGACCCTGCGTTTTATTGTGGTTCCTGGGTTGGAGCAACCATTAATACTGGGACTGCCCTGGCTCCAGAAATGGAACCACCAGGTTAACTGGAGGAAGGGGTTGTTGCGCATACGCACAAAGCAGCGACCGAGAGGAAGGGCCAGATCCCAGCTGAAGCCTGAGGACCTAATTGAAATAGCTTCCACAGGTACTGAGACCGTGAAAGGAGAGGAGAAAATTCCCAAAGAGTATTGGGATTTATAAGAAGTGTTCAGTGAGGAGGCCTCGGATGAGCTTCTGCCTCACTAGCCAACAGACTGTGCTATTGAGATTTTGCCTGGGGTGAAGCTCCCGAAACCAAAGTTGTACTCAATGACCCCATGGGAATTGGAAGAGCCAAGATTGTTTATAGATAAAAATCTGGAACGTGGTTTCATTCAACCTGCTAGACCCCGGGTAGCGGCCCCAGTGTTGTTCCGGGAAAAGAAAGATGGTTCCAAATGCTTGGTGGTGGATTACAGAAATTTGAACGCTATTTCTGTGGAAAACGTGTACCCCCTTCCTCTGATGAAGGACATGTTGGCCCATTTAGCGAAGGGAAGATTTTCACGAAGTTGGATTTGAGAGAAGCATACTACCGAATTTGAATTAAGGAAGGGGATGAGTGGAAGACCGCTTTTAACTGCCCGATGGGTTGCTTCCAATTCAACGTTCTTTCTTTTGGTTTACAAGGGGCCCCAGCTGTATTCATGCAAATGATCAACCAAATGTTACATGAACATTTATACAGGGGGGTTCTGGTTTATCTTGATGATATCCTTATCTACACAGAAACGCTGGATGAACATGTGAAACTAGTGCGGTTGGTTCTACAGAAACTGTGTGCTGCTAAGTTGTATGCTAAATTGTCAAAGTGTGAATTCCACCAAGACAAAATTGACTATTTGGGATATCGCATTTCATCTGAAGGCATAGAGATGGATCCAGAGAAGGTGCATGCCGTTCTGGAATGGGCTCCACCACGCACCAGAAAACAACTTCAAAGCTTTTTGGGATTTGCAAATTTTTATCGGCAATTCATCCCGACATTTGCTAAGATAGCAATGCCCATCACAAATCTCTTAAAAACAAAAGGGGAGGTGAAGCCAAGGCCAGGAAAGCCACTGGAGTGGTCCATGGAGTGCCAAGTAGCTTTTGAAAAGCTAAAACGACTGTTTGCTGCAGAACCAGTGCTGAAGCACCCAGATATGGACACTCCTTTCGTGATTCAAGCCGATGCAAATGATATGGCTATTGGAGTGGTGTTACTTCAAATCAACGAGAAAGGGACCTTACAGCCTTGTGCGTATACCTCCCGTAAGCTGTCTGAAACAGAGAGAAGATGGGCCGTCTGGGAGAAAGAAGCTTTTGCAGTTCGTTGGGCCTTACTGACTTGGAGACATTTCCTGGAAGGAGCAAAACACCCATTTGAGGTATGGACTGATCATAAGAATTTGGAAGCCTAAAAAACACCCTGGAAACTGTCCCCTAAACAAGTTCGCTGGGCCCAGTACTTCAAGCGATTCAATTTCTCATTGAAGTACATTCCAGGAGGGAAGAACTTCATGGCGGAGGCTCTCTCTAGACTACCCCAATATAATAGTATGCGCCAGGAGGTGATAAGCCCAATTGTCTCAGCCAAACATCTAGCCACCCCAGTGATCACCAGAGCCCAAAGGAAGAACCAAGAAGTGGTTTTATCGAATGACCTAACCGAACAATTAAAAGAAGCTTTAAAACTGGACGAATAGTTCCTGGCTCATTCAAGTGACTATACAGTTAGAGATGGTTTGGCTTGGGTGGGGGCCAAGTTGTATGTGCCACAGGTGCTGAGGGGCCAAATACTACAACAGGCTCATGATTCTAAAGCAGCTGGCCACTTCGGATTTGTGAAGACCTTACATCTGGTTAAGCGGCAATTCTGGTAGCCTACTTTAAAGAAGGACATTGAAGCTTATGTAGCTAGCTGTCCAATTTGTGCTTCAGCAAAGAAACCTCCTGGTAAGCCAGTAGGATTGTTACAAAATGTAGCTAGACCAACGGCTCCCTGGAAGGAAATCGCTATGGACTTTATAGTAGAATTACCCGAAAGTGGTGGAAACATGGTCATCTGGGTAGTGACTGATTTGTTTTCCAAACAAGTACATTGCATACCTTGTTCCAAGATTCCCTCTGCTAAGACGCTGGCTAAACTGTTTATTTCACATATCTATAAGTTACATGGTGTTCCGGAACGCATAATCTCTGACAGAGGGGTCCAGTTTACCTCAAATTTTTGGAAAGAGTTCCTGAAGTTAACAGGCTCCACCCAGGGGTAAAGCTCCGCCCACCACCTCCAAACTAATGGGGCCTGTGAGAGGACTAACGCAGTGTTAGAACAATATCTTAGATGTTACATAAATTATCAACAAGATAACTGGTCCAAATTATTACCATTTGCCGAAGTGGCATATAACAACTCCGTACACAGTAGTACTGGATTTACTCCATTTAAAGTGGCTTCGGGACAAGATTTCATTCCAATACCTGAACTTCCTCATGAAAAACCTAACATCCATTCGTTGGATGAATGGATAACTCAACTCCAACTTAACTGGCCAGTGACACGCAAAGCATTAGATGAGGCCCATCAAGCTCATAAGAAATTTGCAGACAAGGAAAGATCCCCACAGAAAGAATATAAAGTGGGCGACAAGGTTTTCCTGTACACCAGATACCTGCAGACCACTCAAAAGTCAAAGAAGCTTGGTCCTAAGTATGTTGGTCCTTTCACGATTGAACGGATTATAAATCCTGTAACAGTCCAGCTGAATTTACCCAAAACTCTTCGATGAATTCATCCGGTTTTCCATGTTAGTTTGCTAAAACCTGAACGTACTTCTGACTTAAGACCCATCCAGGCTGACCCTCCCATACCAATACTGATTGAAGGTGAACAACATTTTGAAGTTAAAGAAATTCTGGATTCTCGCAAATGGAGGGGTCGACTCCAGTATCTTGTAGCCTGGAAACATTTCCCTTCTTCGCAAGCCGAATGGGTTAACGAAACCGACGTTAAAGCCCCTAATCAAAGCATTTCGTTCCAAGTATCCTGATAAGCCTTAGGAGTGTATTGTTTTGTAATTGTTTAATGATTAATAATTGTCTTTATATTTTTCTCCTCTTTCTCCTCTAGGACTGATGGTTTTCCTTTTTCTAGGAGGGCCGTATGTCAGCCTTCAAGATCTTCTACTATTGCTTTGCATCTTTCGGCTGTCATAAGAAACTGGGGGGAGGGGAGGAAGGGATAGGTCTGGGAAGTGAGCTGGAGGTGTTACATTCTTCTGTTGTGTAAATGGGGGGGGGAAGCATACAATAGAGTTAGGTTTCTATTTCTCGCTTAGCTTTCTTTTCTCTGCGCAACTGCAACCCGTTATCAAAATATGCCAAGGTCAACGGACAGAGGCCTCATCATCACCTGAAGATGCCCACATGATCATATTCACAACTTCTAATTGGAAGTGTCATCTGAACTATTGGGGGTGGGAACATTTCCATCACTTTATATATGTGAATTGCGTGCCTAATTTCTCAGAATCAGAATTCTTTGGTTGCTATCACTTCACTTTCAGTAAAAGATATCTTTTCTCTAAACTAAAGAGTCTAAGTATTTCTTTCCTGGATTTTGAATGGAGCTCCGCCTGACAATACCAGATAAATTCACGTTTGCTCCTAACAACTTGCTGTGCACAGCTTCCTCTTTTATACACTGTGTTCCCAACTGTAGCTAATGAAGGGAATCAGTGCCCTTCCCCCTCCGTAAGCCATGTAACTCATGTTGCTCCCTTCTCCATTCTTCCCTGTGTGCCCTAGGATGAAGAGGGGATGGGCCTGGGTCTTCCTTTGGATTCCCTTTCCCTTGCTCTACCTCTCCCCTGCTGTGCCTAGGCAGACTTTGCCTTCCCCAGTTTTTTACACAGCCACCGCAGCCACACTCCCATTTCCTGTCAGCTGTTTGGCTTCCCCTTCCGAGTCAGATTCAGACAGGGGTATGACACCATCAGAATCCATAGTGTATCATACTAACTTAAAACTTGAATACAGAAATTCATAAAATGTCATCTTGCATATGTAAATATCTTCAAAGGTTGGAGAGAATGCTCGTATTTACATGAAAGTGAATATTAGTTGATGAGTAACAAAACTCACCCCTTGTTTTTTTTTCTTATAGGACTGGAAGAAATGGCACAATTTTAGTACAGGCATTAGATGGTCCCAAAGCCACCATCATTCCAAGCATTTTCAGTGCAATTTCTCCACCTGGTTACACAATTTTAGATGTGGATGCAAGTGCCATGCTATTCGTTGGAGGTTTAACTGAGAAAATAAAGGTAATGAGTGACTCTCTGCTTAACTGGTCAATGTAACCATATATACCAGTGGTGGCTAACCTTTTGAGGTTTGTGCCAAAAATTGCAAGCACGCACATGTGCCAGCACCCAGAAGACAATGTGCGCACCTCCCTACATCCTCTGCGCATGTGAATGCAAGATCCCTGCCTCCGCCACTGCCTTACCTCCATTGCACCTCTCAGCTGATTTTCGGCCCATTTGAGGCCTTTTTCGGCCTCCCAGAGGCTCGAGGAAAGCCTCTGCAGCCTTTGTAGGCCGAAAAATGGCCCTATTTCATCACTTCCAGTATTTTGGCTTCAAATGGGCCAAAAATCAGCTGGGAGGCACAGGCATGTGCAATGAGGTAAGCTTGCCTGGGGCTTGTGTGCCCACATAAATAGCTCTGGTTGCCACATCTGGCATGCGTGCCATAGGTTCGCCATCACAGATATATACTTTTGTTTTATTTGAAGCACTTTCTTGAGAGGAAGCAGTCTTAAATCACTGTCTTCTGTGAGATTTCAGAGAGTTGTGCAGAAAGTGATTTCTAGACTGCAGTCTAATTAATTGCCAATAAAATAAATGTCACAATAATGACAGCACTTAGATCTGCATTACCTACTCTTATTTTCATGCAGTACCCAAGTAGTGTCAGCAGCTGTTATTCCTTTCAAATCTTCTGAGCTTTTCACAAAATTGTGCCTAACTATGATGCAATAAAAGAGACAGATTCCATAATGTGCCATCAGCAAATACAACCATGTGACCTGTATTACACTTGATACAAAGCACATTCCCCACTTTAGATACAATTATTTATTTATGGACTTTTATTGCAGCTGAAAAGATCCACAGAATGGTTCCAATATTAATTGGAATTTGACACCTTTTACAATGCTATATAATCATGAAAGGATGAAATAACACTGTATTAATACTAGTCCATAGAAAATCAGAGCCCAAAGCATCTTTGCTGTTGGGGTTCCACTGCCACAAACATACCCTGTGCACAATTGGTTTCTTCTAAATTCTTGACTTCTGCTGTTTTGAAGTAGTAGTTAGAATGCAGTATTGCCTGACCCAGCTCAAGGTTGACTCAGACTTCCCTCCTTCCAAGATCAGTAAAATGAGGATCCGGATTATTGGGGGCAACATGCTGACTCTGTAAACCTCTCAGAGAGTGCTGTAAAGCGCTATGGAGCGGTACAGAAGTCTAAGTGCTATTGCTATTGCTAAAGCACAATAGGAACCACTTCCAAATCTCAGACTGAGGCTATATTATTAATGGAAATGAGGTTTTTTTCTCAGTCCCCTGTTCAGAACCATAATGTAAGAACAGGTGGAAACTGGAATTCAGCAGTGTTAAACATTTATGTCATTTATATCTGACATCAGTCAGAATTCAAAACCAAATTTGCATATGCAATATGACATTTATCTATAGCACTAGGAAAGATTTGACTTGGTGATTAATGTACTCTAATCAGTAGCTTCTTCTAGGCTAATTAGAAAATGAGCAAATCAGGAGTTCTTCGTTGATTTTATTCCTATCTGACCATTGGAAAATGGCTTCAGACCTTCAGACAATTTGCCTGAAATCATTTTATTTAACCTTCTTTTACAATGAAATGCCTACAGCAGCTGCAACTTCCAGTGTCTTATTCAAGTGAAATATATGTACCTATGTGTATTCCTACGAAACTCGCTAGACACAATGTCAAGTCAGCAGGCAAGCATCAGAAGCAGTACAAATGGAGATAGAAAGAAAGGACAGGGAGGGAGGGAGGAAGCTGCTGAAAACATTTATAATACAAAGGGCCCTCTCACCTCCAATATCCTCTTGGGTGGTCAAAGTTTGAAGTTGCTGATTACATCATGTGAAAAAAAATGAAGGCACCAAAATGATCATATAAGCTTCCATGACAGGATGGGCAACATCGACCAGAAAATCAGTTTTACATTAAGAGATCTACACTTTTTTGAGATAGGCTATAATAATAGAGACTTGCAAGTCTTCAATATATTGTACATCCCCTCCTCCTTATACTTCAGTGAATCAGGGAACCATTTGCTTGTATTGCTTTTGAATATTATTTTCCTCCCCAGGACTTTCCAAGCATTCTTCATCCCTCTGCCTACGTAACAGATTTTGCATATTTCTGTCCAGGTCATCTCCCTTTTTCTCCATGGACTAAAATTTGGGTCTTCTGTTACAGTGTCTTAACCAACACATTTTGAAATACATATAGTCATATTTTCACTGAACAAGGACTGGTTGAATGATATCAGTATAACATTTCCTTCCTTCCTTCCTTCTTTCCTTCCTTCCTTCCTATAAAAAAGAGAATTGGTAAATGTTCCGTCCGGAAAGGAGTGTGGGAGACCAGGTTCCAATCAACAACTCTTTCTTTAAAACCACTAGGTAAAGAAACGGAATATGACCCAAGCCACAGCAGCCTTTATATAGAGGCTAGCCTGCCTCTTCCCACCGTTTGGCGGCTTCCCGGATTGGTTCCTAGTGAACCAATCAGTAAGTAGCCTTTTCAGCCAATCAGAATGAAGTACTTGAAACCTACCAAGTTCCATACAGAACACCCCTCCCCCTTTAGTTCAGTCCAACGTGGGTGACGTAGTCGCACAGGTAGGTGGGGCTTTTTCTAGCTCTAGTTGACCTGCACGGCTCAGTCCTGTTTTGGTCTTCAAGCGGTTCAGTCGGGATCACTGCCTCTCTTGAACTTCTCCATGGAACCTCCTGGAAGGGTGAGTCAGCCATGCCGCTCCCACCTGAGTCTCTCAGGCCAGATGAGATGGCTCTGCCGCTCCCTCCTGGTTGAGCTGGTTTGGTTGAGCTGGCCTGGCTGCTACCTTCCAGGAAGGCCTTGCTTAATTCTCCTGCTCCCGGACTTCTTTCTTGGGGTTCATCTAACCATGAGTGTTCTTTTTGTTTGGTTAGATTGTCGTTTTGCAGAGTTTGTAGTCTTGTTATGGGAGGTTCGTCTCTCCCTTTTTTATTTATTAGTACTTCCCCCCTCCCCCCTTGGTTGTTTTTTCGTCAGAATTATTTTCAGTTCTGTGGCGGTTTTTCTTTCGAGGTTGCGGGAACGAAGCTGGTCTATGTGCTGCTTCCATTCCCTCCCATCGTCTAGCGTTAGTCAGAAGGACCGGGGGCCTGTGATTTGTGTGATGGTAGCTGGCAGCCATAGGGGGTCCCCGGTAAGGTTCTTGGCAAAGACCAGGTCACCGATTTCGAAGGTACAGTATTTGCTAGAGGAGTCGGGGAGCTTGTCCCATGTATAGGTGGGATGTAACCTGTCCAGGTAGGACCGTAGTTTCCTACCCATTAATAATTCAGCCGGGCTTTTATTTGTAGTACTACTAGGGGTAATATGTTGCAATGTTAGTAAACGGTTGAGTTTGTCTTGCACCTCCCCCTTGTCCATTCTCTCTAGGCCTTCCTTCGTATATCTAACCATGCGTTCAGCCCTGCCATTTGCAGTCAGATGGGCCGACACGGTTAATGCGTGACGGACACCCTGGGCAGCCAGGTATTGTTCGAACTGCAAGGTGGTAAACTGAGGCCCGTTGTCCGAAACCAGTACATCTGGTAGTCCATGCATCGCAAATAGTTTGTCGAGCTGTTTCATGACAGCCTTGGTGGTTGTGGAAGCCATGAGGATGACTTCCAACCAGTTCGAGTATGCATCGATAACAATCAAAAAGGTGTTCCCCTTCGTTGGCCCTGAAAAGTCAATGTGCACCCTAGACCACAGGCCCTGGGGAGTTTCCCAGTCCCGTATAGGTGCCTGTGGGGGGGTAGGCCTCGCTTTCTGACAGGCGTGGCATGTTGCAACCCAGCGTTCTATGTCTTTGTCCAGCCCTGGCCACCAGACGTAACTCCTGGCCAGGGCTTTCATCTTGACTATGCCCGGGTGACTCTCGTGCAACATGCCTAGGACGGTTTCTTGGAGGCTGCTTGGGATTACCACCCTGTCACCCCATAAGATGCATCCCTTTTCTATAGACAGCTCGGTCTGTCTAGTACGGAAAAGTTTAAAAGTCTCAGTTTTTTTTATTTTCCTCTGTCCAGCCTTTACCTACCCAGTTCAGTATGTGCGCTGTCAAAGGGTTTTTGGCTGTGGCTCTCGCAACGTCGGCTGCAGTCAGCGGTAACTACGGGCAGGTCTCCAGTTGGAATGTGGAGGTAGTTGGAGCAGGGTCGTCTTCGGTGATGGGCAACGGGGAATGGCTCAGGGCGTTGGCATGCGAGATGGCTTTGCCAGGTCTGTGGAGTAGCATGTAGGAGTAGGCAGAGAGGAATTCAGACCTCCTCGTCATTCTAGGAGACAGAATGTTCGGGGTTGGCTTGTTTCCCTCCAGGATTCCAAGAAGAGGCTTGTGGTCGGTTACAATAGAAAAGGGTCTACCGTAAAGGTATTCATGGAATCATTTGACCCCGACGACGATTGCCAGGGCTTCACGATCAAGTTGGCTGTAATTGCGTTCCGTTTTGGAGAGCATCTAAGTAAAATGCGACCAGCGCCTTTCTGCCATCTGGAAACTGGTAACTCAGGATGGCGCTGACCCCAAAAGGTGAAGCAGCACAGATGACCGTCAGTGGCAGGGTGTTGCTAAACTGGATAAGAACGTTGTCTGACATTAATAGGTCCTCAATACCTTGGAAAGCTTTCTGTTCCCGGTGGTCCCAAGTCCAAACAGTTTTTTTATCTAGCAGTCGATGTAGGGGTTCTGCTATTGTCGCCTTATGGGACAGAAACACATTGTAAAAGTTTATGAGGCCTAGGAATGCCTGAAGATCGGTTTTGTTTCTTGGTCTGGGAGCGTCTTTGATAGCCTTCACCTTCTTTTCAGTTGGGTGAATGCCTTGCTCATCGATTAAATAGCCCAAGAATTTGACCCGGTTAGTGGCCTGTGCACATTTCTCCTTCTTGACTTTTAGGCCTGATTTTCTAAAGCGAGTTAAGACTTCTCTTAGCCTGGTCTCTAGCTGGTTGGTGTTTTTTGCTGAGGTCAGTACATCGTCGAAGTATGGGACGACACATTTGATTCCGTTTAGTCAGCGTTCCATGAGGCTTTGAAAACGCCTGGGGCAATGTTAACACCGAATTGGAGGCGGTTACATTTGAATGCCCCTCTATGCGTTACAATCGTTTGTGCCTCTACTCTTATTGGATCAATGGGTAGTTGCTGATAAGCTTGTGCTAGGTCGAGTTTTGTGAATAATTTCCTCCCCCTAGCGAGTGCAATAAATGTTGCACTACTGGCACTGGGTATGCACTTTGTTGGAGCATGTGGTTCAGGGTTGCCTTATAGTCCCCACAGATGCGCACTGGCCCATCTGGCTTTACTGGTGTTACAATAGGGGTTTCCCACTTGGCGTGGTCAACTGGTTCTAAAACCCCTTGCGCTATCAACTTATTCAGCTGTTTGTCAATTTTTGGTTTAAGTGCGAATGGAACGCATCTGGACTCTAAGCAAATGGGGGCTATTTTCGCTTCTAGGCTAAATGAGATTGGGGTCACTTGGTACTTGCCTTGTGTCCCATCTAAAACATCTTGGAATTCATGGAGTAGGTTCTCCTCCCAGTTGGTAGTAGCGATGCAGTTGATACCGGTCATCCCGATTCCAAGAGGCGCGAACCATTTGATTCCTAGCAGGCTAGGGCGGTCACGGTCAACGATAGTTAGGCGCAAGACTTTGGTGTGTTGTTTAAATTCAACTAAAAAATGTCCAAGGCCAATTACAGGGATTTGATTTCCCTGGTAGTCTTTTAGCACAAGTTTTTGTTTCTTAGTTCTTTCTGCTTGATGTTTGGAATTAGGCGCCGGATGGTATTCCAGGATATCATTGATAAGAACGACCCTGAGTCGACCTCCATCTTGCAGGGTCTCCCCTCGATGCTCACCTCTATCCGAACCTTCTTTCCACTTTCTGCCCTGGCATTATCGATGGTGACTGTCTGATGCGTTTCTTCTCTGTCACTGGTTCTTTTATTTCGGTTCCATCGGTTGCCGGCTTGTCTGTCATTGTGTCTGGGGGGTGGGGGGGTGCTGCCGCATCTTTTGGGACTATAGCTCTTTTTGTTGTGGCAGACCTTTTCGATGTGCCCCCTTTTATTACAAGCCCGGCATATTGCGTTGAGGAACCTGCATTCAGACCGCGGATGATTGCCTCCGCAGCCTATATATTAGAATTCCCGCTGATTCTTCCTCTTTTCGCGCCATTTTCTATCTGAATAGAGTCTATGGACATCTTCGTCGCCATCTTCGGTGTCACTCTGGGTTTCGATGTCCTCGTGGTGGGTTGTCACTGTGGGCTGTTTCTTTCCTCCCTCTGCCTTCTTCGTTTGGGTCAGCAGGTCAGGAACTGCGTTCATTTGTCACATGGTGGCTGCTGACTTTTTTGCTGCTTCGGTGGCGGTTGCCTCAGCAATGGCCTCGGCCACGGTTATGTTCGGCCAGTTGAGTAATTTGCTCTGAAGGGTAGAGTCGTTCAGGCCGAGGACTACACGGACTCTCATAGCCTCGTCCATGTTTTGAAACTCACATGCCCCTCCAATGTCCCAAAGCCGCCACAAAGTCTGCAATGGCTTCATCCTCCTTCTGGTCCCTTTTGTAAAATTCATGTCGTTTGATGAGATTTGAGACCACCGGTGCATAGTATGTTTGGAGCATTCAGTTCAGGTCGGACCAGGTCATCTGCTTGACATCTCTGGGTTTCGCCAGCGCCTTCGCCATTTTGAATACGGCCGGTCCGCAGTGTGTAAGGAAGACAGCCCTCTTCCCTTGATCCAAGATTTCTTCCATCTCGTTGCTTTCTAAGAACATAAGAAGGTGATCGATATACAATTCCCAATCCTCTACATCTGGATTGAAGGGTGCGGGAGGTGTGTTGTTACTCACCATCTCTTTCGCTCGGTTCAGATCGCGCGTGCTTCGGTCTCTGCTTCTACGACGATCCCATCCTCATCGCCAGTGTTCCGTCTGGGAAGAAGCGCGGGAGACCGGTTCCAAACAACAACTCTTTATTTCAAACCACTCGGTAAAAAAACGGAACATGGCCCAAGCCGTGGCAGCCCTTTATATAGCGGCTAGCCTGCCGGCTTATGGCCAATAACATTTATTTAACTCTTCCTGCCATTTGGCGGCTTCCCAGATTGGTTCCTAGCAAACCAATGCGTAAGTAGCCTTTTTGGCCAATCAAAATGAAGGACTTGGAACCTACTAAGTTCCATACAGAACACTAAATATCAGACTTTGATTGTAGAATCCTATCCTATTGTCCAAATAGGATAGGGTTACGCAAAGTACACAGCTGAACTCATGCCTGCAATAGATTCTAAAGTAAAATTCCTGATAATTAGTTCATTTTGCATGACCCTACAGAGACACCCACATGATAAAATGAGCCTTTAAAACCTGTTCCAATCTTCCAAATAGCTCTGACTGCATCTAATCAATCAGATTTTAAAAATAAATTGTAATTTAATCTGAAACCAGCTAGACAGATTCTGGGCTTGAAACACTCTTTAGAACATAAATTAAAAGAATTGCAGCTTTTATTTAACCCTAAGACAAGATAAAGTTTTGCAAAGACCTCAGTTTCCCATTTTTTATTTAAATGCTGTTTCCATACATTCATTAACTTCATTTATAATTGCATGTACAGGTTTTTATAAACCTAGCACTGGGATAGATAGGTGGGTGAATTGACAGATCCAGCTTGGATCGTAAACTCTTTTTTAAATCTAATTTAGCTTCACTCCTCTTAAATCATTTTTATTATTATTATTGGCATCTGCTTCAATTTCAAGTAATTTTCTATATCTTTTGTTAATTCTTTCTTCTCAACTGATGCTTTTCCGGTAGTTTAAATCCAAGTGTTATAATCTAGTGCTATAAATAGATACATAATCTACAGATAATTTCATTCATGTATTTCAATATTATATATGCATACACTTTGAATAAGTGTTTTCATTTGAGTTGAAATGATGCATTAATGTGTGAGAAAATATCTTCAGAAATTATACTGTGGTTTTGGAATTCTTAATTACATATTTAATTCATTCATTATTCAACTTAGAGATCCCTCACCCCCAAAATATTCTGGGAAGTTCACACCATTAAAACAAAATAACAAATATACATGAAAGTAAAACATAAAACAGTAAACAAGGTGGGGAATTAATTAGCAATAACAGCTATTAAATATCATACACACAGCAAGAATTCCAGCCAACCTTGTCCATTAATTTATTTATGCAATGCCTTGAAGAAGAATGTCCACTATGGCCGTGAAAGTTCAGATTAATGTTAATCATGGGTAGGTGATAAGGGACCTTTCCAAGTAGTTGCTAGGAGCCAATGCTAACTCAGAAGAAATAAAACAAAAACAATCATAAAACCAACATCTGCCTATCTTAGGACCTTGGAAAGGACTCTCTATGTGGATAGAAATACCAAATTCAGTCTAAACATCTGTCTGATGCATGACCAACAGGAACAACTATATTTAACCTTTTCTCTTTAAATACCCAACATAGTAGATTGGTATAACATTAAAAAAACGTCCTTTTCTGAACGTGCTTCTCTTGTTCATTTTTTCTTTTTTAAAAGTTATTTTCAATGTGAGTTGATTAGACTGTAAGCCAAGTTTGCCATATTCACAGTGAATTTGGAAGTTTTTCAAATTTCATGCCATGACTGAAAGTCAAGTTTCTATTCTCCAGATGTTCATATATTAATATTTTTAATATTCATAATTCCGCATGAAAAGTACCAGGTGCTTATATGTCTCAAATTGCTAAATATCTGGAAGTAAAATGATATTGATGAAATGAGACATAAAAGATAATTAGGTGCTTTTGAAAAAGACAACTTCCTGTGAGAACAATTCTCTTTCAGCAATTCAGCAATTACAACAAAGTGTTCTTCAAACTGCTGTGTTTGTGTGCTTATATTGCTAACTTGTGATAATTATGATTCTACAAAATCAAAATTAAAAGGCTATCTAAAAAAGAAAACTAAGACTCGTCCTAATATCCCCAAAGCATCCCCTTGCTGACTCATTTTAAGGTTGCTGTTCTCATTTTTTAAACAAAAATATCTTTAGTTATTTGATGAATCAAAAACGTCTCATACATGTATATATTTTTACCCAAGAGTTGCAGTGAAACTCTTATATTTCTTTATAATTACCATTTATCTACATCAATCATCTGTATCAGTAAGCAAGTTGTTCATAAAGGTTGTAAGAGAAGGGATGGCCCTAGAAATTTATACAGGGAGCCCTCAAGTTACAACAGTTCTGTAAGCTTTCTATATCTGTAAGCCAGGGGTCTCCAAACTTGGCAACTTTAAGATTTGTGGACTTCAACTCCCAGAATTCCTCAGCTGGTCATGCTGCCTGAGCAATCTGGGAGCTGAAATCTCACAAGTCTTAAAATTGCCAAGTTGGGCAAGTCCTGCTGTAAGCTTTCTTCTTTCAATACGATGAGAGATGAACCAGCTCTTTAAGGTCCTCAGGAATGCCAGCAGAGTGGAAGCCGCCTGGATCTCAGGGACAACCTCATTCCAGAAGGCAGGTGCTGTGACACAGAAGGCATGTTTTCTCTATCACGTCAATCATTTTCTACTTCTACTTCTGTTGAAAATTAGGCAGTATGTGGGAGCAAACCTCAAAAGGCAAGTGTTCTATATGTAAAGTGGGTGACTCCAAATCTACAAACCTGATTGGTCAATAAAATGAACATTGGATTGGTTCACTAGGAACCAATCCAAAGAGCTGCTAAAAGGCGGCAAATTTAAGCAACTGCCATTGGCTGCAAGCAGGCAAGCCAGCCTGTATAAAAGGCTGGCCTCAGCTTCAGCCAAGTGTTCCTATTTACTAACTAGTTGAAGAATAAAGTATTTGTTGTTGGAACCCGGTCTACCTCGTGTGTTTTCCGAACAAAACACTGGCGACGAAGGTGGGATTATCCTGAACGGAAAAACCTGCACGCGGTGATAAGAAGTCCAGATTACAACCAAGATGTCTGGAAACAACGCACCGCCCGCACCCTTCAATCCCAACGAAGAGGATTGGGATTCCTATGCTGATCGCTTCCAAATGTATTTGGAGAGCAATGAAATGGAAGGCATTTCAGAGCAACGCAAGAGAGCTGTGTTCCTGACGCACTGCGGGCCAACAGTTTTTAAGATGGCAAAGGCCCTTGCGAAGCCCCGGGACGTTAAACAACTAACGTGGACAGAATTGCAAAGACTCCTCAAAGCACACTACGCTCCGATGGTGTCTAACTTAATAAAGCGACACGAATTTTACCGCAGAGACCAGAGAGAGGGAGAGACCATCACCGATTTCATCGCTGCCCTCAGACAAATAGGGGGTGAGTGTGAATTTTTGAACATAGACGAGGCAATGAGGGATCGCGTGGTGCTGGGCCTGAGAGACTCGACCGCACAGAGTAAATTGCTCAACAAACCCAACATCACCGTTACCGAAGCCATCGCGGAAGCCACAGCCGCTGAAGCCACGAAAAAATCTGCCGTAGCCATTAAAAAGATGAACACACACAGCGAAGAAACACCAACCAAAGACAGAAAGCACCCTGCCACCACAACCCACTACGAAGAGTCGGGCGAAACAATTGAATCGAGCGAAGAGGACGACGAGGTCCACCATTTGCTCACGAACAAAAAAGAGCGCGAAAGGAGAAATTGGCGGGAATGCGCTGGCTGCGGAGGAAACCATCCCCGAGCCGAATGCAGATTTCTCGATGCCATCTGCCGGCATTGCAAAAAACGAGGGCACATCGAGAAGGTCTGCAGGAACAAAAAATACTACAGCCCGACGAGACGCAGAAATTCCCCAACACGAGCCGAGCCTAAACGAGCCGAGAGAAAGTGGCAACAAGAGAAGCGAGCCAATACACACCAAACTGTCATTATACAGAGCGCTCAGACGGAAAGTGGAAAAAAAATTAAAGTCATCGTGAAAATTGAAGGAAAACACTGCAAGATGGAAGTGGACTCGGGGTCCTTCCTCTCCATGGTATCGTGGGACACAATAAAACAGCTAGTCCCAGGTATCAAACCCAAAGAATTGAAGAAGAAGCACCTAACCCTCAAGGACTATCAGGGAAACCAAATCCCTGTGGTAGGCATGGGACAATTCCGAGTCACCTACAAACATCACGTCAAGGTGCTTCCGCTGACCATAGTCGACCAAGACAGACCAAGCCTCCTGGGCATCGAATGGTTCACGCCATTGGGCATCGGGATGACCGGGGTCGATCGAGTGACTACAACCGGCTGGGAAGACGACCTCATCCGAGAATTCCAGGACGTTTTTGACGGCTCACTTGGCAAGTATCAGGGAAATCCCATTTCTTTCAATCTAAACCCACAAATAGCCCCACGAAGAATAAAAGCCAGGCGAGTTCCTTTTGCACTAAAGGCAAAAATAGAGGAACAGCTGGACAAATTAATAGCCCAAGGGGTGTTAGAACCTGTGGACCATGCCAAGTGGGAAACGCCTATTGTCACACCCATTAAACCTGACGGGTCCATCAGAATCTGTGGTGACTATAAGGCTACCCTGAACCACGCATTACAACCAAGCGCATACCCGGTGCCAGTAGTCCAGCATTTGCTTCATTCCCTGGGAAAAGGCAAAGTTTTCGCCAAACTTGACTTGGCACAAGCCTATCAACAACTCCCAGTGGACCCAGAAACAGCAGAAGCACAGACTATAGTCACCCATAAGGGCGCATTCAAATGTCACCGGCTCCAATTTGGAGTAAGCGTGGCCCCTGGCGTCTTCCAGAGTCTGATGGAATGCCTTCTAAATGGCATACAAGGAGTCGTTCCCTATTTTGACGACGTCCTAATCTCGGCCAGAGATGAAACTCAATTAAAGAACAGACTCAAAGAAGTATTAACTAAGTTTAGGGAATCTGGCCTCAAGGTAAATAGAGAAAAGTGCTGTTAATTAAGAACAGCGTCGAATTCCTGGGCTACTCAATAGACGGAGAGGGTATCCACCCCACAGACAAAAAAGTTAAAGCGATCAAAGACGCTCCTGAACCAAGAAATAAAACCGAACTACAAGCATTCTTAGGATTAATTAATTTTTATAACGTGTTCCTGCCAAACAAAGCCATTATAGCAGAACCGTTACACCGTCTGCTAGACAAAAAGGCAACTTGCACTTGGGGTTACAAAGAAAAAAAAGCCTTCCAAAATATTAAAAGCTTGCTAACATCAACAAACGTTCTCATCCAATTTAGCAACACTCTGCCATTAACAGTGACCTGCGACGCCTCACCATATGGAGTAGGTGCCATCCTGAGCCACCAACTACCTGATGGCAGAGAAGCACCCGTCGCATATTACTCTAGGACTCTATCAAAAACCGAGCGGAATTATAGCCAATTGGACAGGGAAGCTCTAGCAATTGTCGCTGGAGTAAAACGCTTCCACAAATACTTATATGGGCGGACTTTTCAAATCATAACGGACCACAAACCGCTAATGGGGATTTTGGCGGGAAACAAGCCAACACCTAATATACTGTCCCCAAGAATGACGAGATGGTCAGAGTTCCTAGCAGCTTATTCCTACACTCTGACACATCGGCCAGGGAAACAAATTTCCCATGCGGACGCTTTGAGCAGAGCACCCTTACCAGCAACCGACGAAGACCCGGCACCAGCGATGACAACGCTACAAATCAAGACTTGCCCTGATCTACCCATATCAGCGTATGATGTCGCCAGAGCCATCGCGAAAGACTCATTGACTGCCCGCGTTCTTAGCTGGGTAGGTAAAGGCTGGCCGGAGAATCAAAAAACTGAAAACTTTAAACCTTTCCGGTCCAGACAGACTGAACTTTCAATCCAAAAGGGGTGTTTGTTGTGGGGTGATCGGGTAGTAATCCCTGCCAAATTACAGCCCAGGGTACTTAAGTTGTTACATGAAGGGCACCCGGGAATGGTTAAGATGAAAAGCCTTGCCAGAAGTTATGTTTGGTGGCCGGGTATTGATAAGGACATAGAGTATTGGGTAAGCTCATGCCACAAATGCCAGGCAATTAGACCATCCCCACCAAAAGCACCCGTTAAGGACTGGGAAAACCCTCGGGGACCTTGGTCAAGAATACATATTGATTTCGCAGGTCCTACCAAGGGGCATACCTTTCTGATTGTCGTTGATGCCTAGTCAAATTGGCTTGAAGTAAAAGTTATGCCATCAACGACAACAGAAACTGTAATTAAAAAGCTGGACAACCTTTTTGCCACCCATGGCATACCGGACGTTCTTGTCTCAGATAACGGGCCACAGCTAACCAGCATACCATTTGAGCAATACCTAGCCTCCCTAGGTATAAGACATGCCCTAACCACGCCGGCTCACCCGGCTGCAAACGGCAGGGCTGAGAGAATGGTCCGGTTTACTAAAGAAGGTTTGGAACGAATGGACGCTGGAGATGTCCAACAGAAAGTAAACCGTTTGCTCACACTCCAGCACATAACGCCCAGTACCATAACCAATAAGTCCCCAGCAGAATTACTTATGGGGCGAAAATTAAGATCTCACCTTGATAGGTTACACCCAAATTTTACCCCAGAAAACCCCCCTGACTCCTCTACACGGTTCAGACAATTCGAAATAGGTGATTTGGTATACGCTAAAAACTTCACCGGGGACCCGGTATGGCTACCAGGACAGATTATCCAAATTACAAGCCCCAAATCCTACCGATTAAAATTAGACGATGGCAGGGAATGGAAGCGGCACATAGACCAGCTTCGATCTCGAATTATAGAGAGAACCACAGACTTACAAACATTCACCGAAAAAACCGGCGAATTGCAAACCAAGGTGGGGGGGGAAAGGCGAGAAATAAATAAAGAACTGTTTAAAACCAAACCCAATGAAACATACGAACAAAAAGAGCAAATAAAAGACTCACTGTTTGGAGAGACTTGCGTGAAGAGCCCATCGGAAGGGGCCAGCCAAGCCAGCTCGACCTGCCCAGAGGAAACGGGAGGGAGCGGCAAAACCGTCAGCCTAAGAAACTCAGGCGGCGGTAAAATGGCTGACGTCACCCTTCCAGACGGTTCCAGGGAGAAGGACGGACGACATAGCAGCCCCATCCGAACCGGTCGAAGTCTGCACTAAGAATGAACCGCGCAAGTCAAGTCGAGTCCGGAAAAGCCCCGCCTACCTGTGAGACTACGTCACGTAGGACTGAACTAAGGGGGGAGGGGTGTTCTATACGTAAAGTGGGTGACTCCAAATCTACAAACCTGATTGGTCAATAAAATGAACATTGGATTGGTTCACTAGGAACCAATCCAAAGAGCTGCTAAAAAGCGGCAAATCTAAACAACTGCCATTGGCTGCAAGCAGGCAAGCCAGCCTGTATAAAAGGCTGGCCTCAGCTTCAGCCAAGTGTTCCTATTTACTAACTAGTTGAAGAATAAAGTATTTGTTGTTGGAACCCGGTCTACCTCGTGTGTTTTCCGAACAAAACAGCAAGCTATGGACAAATACCGTTTTTTGTTACAAATTATAATAGAGTCTATTAGTAAAAGATTCAATACTTAGCCAGTGTACTTTCTAATTCCAGAAATCTGACGCTGTGAGAGTCACTACTTTCATAGGATGCATGGGAGAAACCTATTTAGACAGCAAACCAATAGGGCTATGGAATTTCAGAGACATTGAAGGAGAGTGTAAAGGCTGTGCTGTCAGGTAAGGGTTTTTTTCCCCTTAATATTATTTATTGTAATTATTTAAAAAAACATGTTCATGTTTTTTAGCCTAAATTGTCCACTTAAATTATTGATTATATTCTACTTTTTGTCAAAGATTATAGTATAATTTTGACCATTATCACCATGAAAATGAATAACTAGGTCATTTATCACTTATCTTGAATTATATCTAACAGAAGAGGGCAATGTGACTGGAATTTAAGGAATTTAAAGTCTCTTTCTTTCTTTCTTTCTTTCTTTCTTTCTTTCTTTCTTTCTTTCT
>BLBF01000063.1:18964054-18977100 GCA_015471245.1 Laticauda colubrina | reverse complement strand
TCTTTCTTTCTTTCTTTCTTTCTTTCTTTCTTTCTTTCTTTCTTTCTTTCTTTCTTTCTTTCTTTCTTTCTTGTAGCTAAAGATCTCACTTTTTTTCCCCTAAATCTATTTTTAGTACTTCTTTGTATATAGAAATAACACTTTGAAAGACCTTAATTTGGTTTCTTTAGCATAAGGATCAGCCTTTTGAAAGCCCAGTCATTATTACAACTACTCTGAAAAATGAAAATTGTATTGCATAGCTCACAATATTCACCATCCCCTCCCCAATATACATACCCAGTAAATAAATGACTAAAAATATATAGGAACTAAATATTTATATGCATTCAAAGTTAATATTTACATGTCTAAGGGCATTTCTTCAATGATATGCATCATAGATACTGCAGAAACAGTATCAATACATGATGGATGATATTAGAACAGTGCTATCTGTATCATTACATCATGAAAATTATGCAGGTACCTAATGACAGCATGACAGATCTTGCAAATATATGTCATTTGTGTGATATTATAACATATATGTCCACATTTATCATCTTGTGGATGTCAGTATATGGATGCAAATGTAACATATATAATACGTATATGAGCAAAGACTCATACCATATATGAGCTGTGTGAAATTTTGATTCAAAGCTTTGTATTTCTACTTCATTTAGCTATTTGATTCCCTGAATGCATGAAATTAAATTGTATTTCTTCAAATCAATAAATTGATAGGTTTTGGTTCATGCACCTGATATAGTACATCAGATCAAATACATTTGATTTGATGACTGAATAAAATTACTTGATAAAAATGATCCAGGGGACTTGCATGCACCTATTATGTGATTGTTATATTACATCAATTTTGATTCAAATAATCTATATCAATCAATTTGAATGAATGATTCGGATAGACTCATCTTTTCCTCAATAATTCTAACTGAAATGTTAGAATTATTTTAATAATTTTAATCAGCTATTAGATGATTTACAAACTTCTGATATCTTAACAGTTTCAAATTTGATTATTTTGTGTTTCTTTATATCATAGCCCCCAGGTGGCAGATGGTGAGGGAACTGTTCAGTTTGATGGAGAAGGTTATGCTACCGTTAGTCGTCCCATAAGATGGAACCCCAATATCTCTATGGTCATGTTCAAATTCAAGACATTTTCTTCTACTGCTCTCCTGATGTATCTTGCTACTCTCGACTTGGTAAAACTATGCTTCTTAGACTTGTGTCGTTAACATTATGGCATCTGTAAGTTCCTGTAAAGAGAAATTAAATATATGCCAGTTCCCCTGTAGATGAATTTTACAGTGAACACTTTGAGTTTTATGACTGTTTGTAGATAAAGTAAGATAATGTATGAGGACTTAATACAGCAGTCTGTATAATGTTAACACTATAATACAGATCATTAATATTATTGTTCTTGTTATTGCTAGTGGAACATTTTAAGTTGTATTGCCAAAGAATCACTTATAATGTATACAGTAGCTGTCAGCACTTCCTTATCAGTTACAGATGGGTATTATGTAATTTAAACATTCACTGGAATTTATCTACTGATTTTAACAATTACTTTGGTGTTGTTAGGAAAGATAGGGGTTTTATTTTCTTTTAACAGCAAATACTACATGAGAAACTCAGTTTTGGGTCAGATTCATAGATTTCAATATACCCCTGCACCCTTAATATTCAAACTGTGGCACACATTTCTATCAGTGGAATGATTGGCACTTGTTCTTCTTTTTTCAGTGAGGGCTGTCTTTCCCAGAAGCAATGCATCTGGGTGGAGATATGTTAGGGATTGGTGAACCAAAGTGAAAACTGGATTTAGTTGCTCATGTTTTTATTTTTCCCTGGTACTCCTTTGCTTTTCTGATACCCTCTTCTCCAAATAGCAGACTGATTAGTAGATTTTAGCAAGATTTAAATTTCTGACTTGAAGAAGACTAAATTAAATTGTGAGTTGCATATGACATTTATTATTCTAGTTTTCAATTTGCAAAGATGTTTAGTGTATATGAACATTGCATAGAATGAGGTTACTTGTAAATATTGATCCCCCCAGCCAACCTATTTTCTCTTTGCTTCAAAAGCTTGAAATCTTATATATTAAAATATATATTCCTGCATTTTAGGTTATGAAATGTAAAAATATTTAATTGATAGATAATTAAAATCAAGCTTCTTTTAAGTAGGAATTGGTACATTATATACTTGTAATTCTTTTTTTAGCTTTATGGACAAATACTACAGTTGTACAGCTAAATTTCTTCTGGAATCTCTTTCAAGAAGATATTGGAGTGCCCTTTGTCAGAAATAGTGTAGAGTCTCCTGCTTGGGCAGGGGGTTGGACTAGATGACCTATAAGGTCCCTTCCAACTCTGATTATCTGTTATCTGAAGCTGAGGGATTCCAGAGTTGACCCTACTTAACTTCTAAAGTAACCAAGGTCATCTGAATGCTCCCACCTAACAAGGCACTGAACACTGCCATCTGATTTTGTTCATCATTCATTATCATATATCCTTGAAATGAACCTCATACTTTCTTATACAGTAATATTGGAGTGTAAATATGTGATTGAAATACAATAATTCGTTTTTACATTACCGCCTTTCGTTGCTTGGAACTATAAAATGTGCCTTTCTTTGTCTTATATAGTGCACGTGCCCAGAGATTATCTTTTTCCAATAAAAACAGTAATTTTAAGTCTTGTATAGAGAGGTATTTATCTTTCAGATTGGGAGAAATTATTCCTACTGTTTGCACAATGGGTTCCTTAAATGAATCTAAACGACAATTTCTTTTTTGAACCATATAAATTTTTTAAAAAGGGGAGCTTGGGGGCAAGCAAATCTTGCATAAATGGTTGTGGACAGGAGATAATGGAAGGAACAGTCACTTCATCTACGATTGATCGATAAAAAGTGGGATTTACGGTTAACATGCAATTGCTTAATCAACATTTGTAATTTATGTTTCTCACTAACAGAAGGATTTCATGAGCATAGAACTGAGTGATGGGCATATTAAAGTCAGCTATGATCTAGGCTCAGGAACAGCTTCAGTTGTTGGCAACTGGAGCCACAATGATGGGAAATGGAAATCATTCACCTTGTCAAGAATTCTGAAACAAGGTGAGTTCTTGCAGGGATAAGAGAAACATCCTAATTACTTTATCCAACACGGCTAACCACCTAATCACAGAGAAGATGATGTATAAAATTGTAGGTTTAGAAAGTTGTAGAAGAAAATGATTTAGCAACTTCTTTTGCTTTCAATTATAGATGGCACAGGTTAGTTGTGACTGATTGCAGTGTCAGATGGGTCCCTTATGATTTTGTTTTAAATGAGGTAGCTTAATTTTTTGGCATAATTCTACCTCACAGCTACCTAAATTACATTCAGAAATGTATTCCAAGTGAAAAATGTTTTTTTCATGCAGTGCCCCAATGTTTTTTCAAATTCCATAAAACAAATCTACGCTATTTCTTTTGAATGGAAGTCAGTTTTATATTTCTTTCATATTTTGCATTTCTTAAAATGACTTTAAAAGGCACTGAGTTGAATGCTGCTGGTGTTATCTCTCTGTTCATTAATGAAAACTAGTTTCATTTTGCTAAGTGCCATCAACTCTTGTATTGCTGGAAGTAAAGGCTTCCTTTCGATAGGAAGGATATCTTAAATGTATATTGTCACAATACTTGCTATTGAATTCCACCTAATATTTGAGAGAAAATGTGGAATTCAAGCAAACTGAACAGAATTTCCATATGGTGAATGAATATTTTCAGAAGACTTTTACATGCTGCTAACAGAAGAAAAATGTGATTCTTTTCCATCTATTAATATTGTTTGCTAAGACCTGGAATTAGGGAGAATGTTTCAACAAATTAAAACCTTCCTATATTTATCTTGATATTAAAACTGAATTTTATAAAACCATAGAACAGTTCCAATTAATCACATTTATTCTGAGAAATTATGCCAAGCTAATTGTTTTCTGAAGCATATCTTTATGTTCATATGTCTTCACTGATCTACACTAACTTTATATATATCATCTTTCTTCAAATAAATGTCTCAATACATTTTTTTTTTCATGAAGTTGGGCTACAGGAAGGTGATGCAGTCAAATAGCAGGATTTTCCCCTGTATTATTCATCTAGAGGACATGCAAGATCCCTTCCAACTATATAATTCTATGATTTTTGCATTTCTCATACCCCCCCCCCCCCCAATCTTTTGCAACTCAAATCCTCAAATTGCTAAAGCAGCTTTCAGGGGACAGAAGGAGAGAGAAATAAAATTCCATCCATCAGTTCAAATAGCAGATCATTGCCATTATTTAAATCTAAATAGATTTACCACCCACCCCGTTCTACCTAGAAATGGCAAATCATGTGACATTAAAAATGTATTAAAATGATATTTAAAAGAACACCATATCAGGAATAGGGAGGTATGGAGGCATTCAATTGCAAATCCCCTGCTATTAAATGGAGTTGGATGGTCTATAGAGAGTGAGCACTTATTTCTAAGAAAACAGCAGTGGGTGGAATGTGTAGAAATGCCATATGTACATGCAAGGCCTCCACTCATCATAATCCTGATCATTTTGAAACAGGTTTTTTGCATGTTTTATTTGTAATTGAAGTTAACATATCATTAAACACAATGGAATTCTAAGGATGAAATAAAATTGTTATGAATTGTATATTTAATTATTAAAAATAATCTTGAGGCACTGCTTTCTTCTTTTCTTATATATTTTTATTTCCCTGCATGTTTGCTTTTATCTTTGCAAAGTGTTCTACTTTAATATTGTCTTTTTTTTGGGGGGGGGGATATATTGTATCTCGGTATGAATTTGTAAGGATGTGCTTCCATTCCCAGCTGGCTTCTCACAAATAAAATCAGTGGAAGAAGCTGGATTCACTTAATGACCATATTATTTGCTTAACAACTGCAATGATTCGCTTAACTTTGGCAAAAAAGTCATAAAATCACAGGCCCAACAACCACTTTATTTAGCAGCAGAAGTTATTATTTCAATCCTAGTCACAGGTCAGGGATTATCTGTATTTTGAAAATGCAGTTAAATGGTACAAATCACAGGTACCATTTGGATAAAGAAAGGAGAGATATTGGAAATATTTCCAGCTTCACACCGATACATTAACTTTTTTCATTGTGTTACCCCAGCTAATATATCAATTGTAGACATAGATTCTAACAATGAAGAAATCATACCTGCAGTTTCTCCAGGAAAGCATTTTGGCCTCAATCTGAAAGCTGATGAGCCCATTTATTTTGGTGGATTGCCATCGCTGAGAAGAAACCTAAGGTAAAGTGATTTAAAATACAGTTGTTTATAAAGATTCATTAGCAAAAAAATTGCATTGAACAAGACTTTATTTCTCAGTATGTTAGAGAAATCTACAAAACGATAAGATATGGTCTCCCTAGCCGTAGTTCAATTCCTGGCAACTACATAGAAGGATCCATCTGTACAGTTTTCAGATCAGTACAAAAGTGATTTGCTATTGCCTTCTGCACGCTTAAAATTAGGGAATCATAGTCTCCTTTTATTCATAAAGGATCAGGCTTTTCAGCAGGAGGTGATAGTTTTTGAGAGGCCTATAAAGACAGTCATGTAGATCAGAGGTCTCCAACCTTGGCAACTTTAAGCCTGGTGGACTTTAAGCTGGCTGGGGAATTCTGGGAGTTGAAGTCTGCCAGGCTTAAAGTTGCCAAGATTGGAGACCCCTGATCTTTTGCCCCTTCCTTTTTCCTGTTAATGTCTCCATTCATGCTAACTTTTGCATCTTTCAAATAAAACAAATGACAGAAATAATAGTCTACTTAAGTCTGTAAAAGTGTGTTTTTCTGTTGATTTTTTGTAACTGCCTAATAGCTACATAATTGATATTCTACTGAATATATCCCAGTGATGAATCAAAAGTCCATTTTAAGTTTTCCATAATAAATAATGACTTATCTAATAGAGAAAATAATATCTCAAACACATCTTTTTATTTATTTATATACCCATACACAAACTTAATACACACACATACTTACATACACATGTATGCATGCACATACACACACCACATAACAACCAACACTTGTTTTTGAGGTAATTAACATGGTAGAGAATAAGCTTTACCAGTGTGTCCTGATTTGACCTTCATTGTTTTAAAGATAATGAGAGAACCTTGCATAGGCCTATAAAGTTCCTCTTTGTAGTCTTAGTTGACACTTTGCATTGCATGTATACCTTAGATTGGCCCCATATTTTGTTTAAATATTGAACAAGCATGCAGGTTCCTAAATTGTTGGTTCCCTCTTCAGCCTGCCTACCCACCCACACAGTGAGGACTTAAAGATGGAATTTCCAGGCTCATCTTCCAGTAGTGGCATCTATTCATTTATTTTGCTTCCTTATGTTGCTAAAATATTGAGCCTTACAGTAGATCTTTAACAAATAAGAACATGCCCCTAGAATAAGTACTGACAAAAAAGGCATCTCTGTGTATAAAGAAACTGTCATATTCCTATTCTTTCTCAACCTAACTCATTTTGAACCATATTTTTTTCCTGGGAATCATGCATCAAGAAGTTGAGAAAGAACGTACAATATAACTTGACCGTATTTGGATAATGCCTGTGACAGATTTTTTTAAATTAATTTACATCAGAATTCAATATCTGTCTAGTTGTAAATTACTTATATAAAACACGTTTTGTAGGCTTTCAGTTCTGATTCTGTAGGAAGATGTATAGGTATTAGAATTTATTAGATATTTAAACTGTTAATAAATACTATGGAACCTTTCTGGATGTTTATAGAAAAATAAATGAAATAAAGGGTCAAATACTGTATAATCAGATATTTTAGTTGTAGCCACTTTACCTTTATAAATTAATCATAATAGACATAAAATCTTCTTATCCTTGTACACAGAGATCTGGAACGAAGAGCAGAAAATCCAAATAACCTTCTGTTGTTTGATGGACCTAACAATGCAGTTATTTATTATTTCCATTTGCTTCTAATTGGCCATATGTCTAAGCTCTTGAGTTCCACAGAAAATCTGTTGAACAAATGATTTCCATTTTCAACAGAAAATTAAGAAAAATAAGTGTTAACTGGTTTAATGTGAAACAAAAACAGAAAATCTCTGAAAGGGAAAACAATGGACTGAAAATCCCAGATCTTCCCCTTTTCACCAGCTTCCTGTCAAATGCAGCCCCCTGACTTTTACAATATACAATAATAATTTTTGAAATGTGACTTTCATCCCCCAAAATTTTGCCTGGCTCTGCAGATCTTGGAATGAAGTGTCTCCATGGCTTTCCAAGATGCCAGCTGATAAAATAGCCCATTAGTTTCATCTGTTCCTTTAAGAGAATCTAACTGTAAAAGATGACTAAAGGTCTTTCATTTGGCTTTCTATTCAGTGTGGTTCTTACATCTCCCCTTAATCTTATCTTCTCAGCCAGAGAACTGAATCTCTCTTGCTCCATTAATTAAAATGGCATAGGAATCAAAGGGATGTGAGGGATCCTTGCTTTCTTGCAGACGTTTCATTATGCTAACTAGGTAACATCGTCAGTGCTAGTAGTACCTGACTAAAATGATGATGTTACCCCTCATTTCAACCCTGAGCTACAGATATTCTCCTTTATCGGTTAAAGGGATGTGTTAGGGGAAAGGCAGCACAGCTGTTGACTTTATTCTGCAACCTCACACACCAATCACATGCTCCAGTGGCTCTCAACTTGTGGTTCATGCCCTTGGAGAGCCACAATGTTGTCACATGGAGTCCATGAAGTCTTGAAGAAATGTTATTATTTAAATCTTGAGTTAAATCTTGGAATTCCATGGCCTTGGTTCGTAGCCAAAAAAATATTTAAAAGGGATCCGTGTTGAAGAAAACCACTGACAGTCGCTTAACTCTACCTTAATCTTAGCGGTGAAGTCGTGCCAGTATTTTGGCCAGAAAATTCCTGCGCTCGCTTTCTCTCGCACTCTCACCATCACCACAAATGAACTATTCCTGATAGTGAAAACAATATAAATAAAAACAATGGTAGCTAATACAAGCTAAATAACAATAAAACAACAGCAAAAAAGCAAATATGATTACAATGCTCCCCAGAATACATTTTTCTGAATGAAACTGGGGAAGTGGGGCGGATGGCCAGTCTGAACTCAGCTGAAAAACTATTCTAGAGATTGGTGCTACCTCTAAGAAACAGCAGTTTCTGGGCTCAGCTCCTTTTAGCTCTCCAAAATAAAATACTAGAAACAATCTCTCCCTTGGCCAATTTTGGTTGGAGCAAGGGGTCTGTCCATACCCTGATGCCAAGCAATAATGGTCAGTAAATGGCACTTTTAATTGAACCTGCAAACTAATTGAGAGCAAGGGCAGGTTTCTGACCACAAGTATTCTCAAAGACAAATGCTGGTTAACATGTGGTCTACTGAATTCTGAAAGTAGTATTGAAGTGAGCTTTAAATACAATTTTAAGGAAAACACATTGCAACCTACCTGAATGGTAATATGGGTATGAATCACTGTAGCAAAATCCTCAGAGCTGGTGGTGGAGTGGTTAGAATGCAGTACTGCAGGCTACTTCTGCTGTCAACAGTTTGGCAGTTCGAATCTCAGCAGGCTCAAGGTTGACTCAGCCTTTGACCCTTCCGAGGTGGGCAAAATGACTTATATATTGCTTCATAGTTCATTGGGGGCAATAGACTGACTCTGTAAACCCCTAAGAGAGGGCTGTAAAGCACTATGAAGCGATATATAAGTCTAAGTGCTATTCCTATTGCTATTCCAGCTGAAACTGCAAAAATAGTATCAGAAGCTGCAACTCTAAAAAGAGCCCCAATATTTACCATGCTTATATCAAGTTGAGAAAAAAAAAAAAACAGCTTAGCTAAGTCCTGCCTGAACTTTTGCTTTGCCTGGGCATGTAATTCCCTACTCACAAAACAATGACACATGGGAAGTTAGTGAAAAGAAATGTCTCGACTCCCTAAGACTATATTTGAACCTATCTAAAAAGCTGTATTATTACCCCCCAAAATGTCAAAAATAATAACAAAACTTTTTTCTTCTCCCTTTTTTTATTTTTATTCTGTTTTTTTTAATCTAGTATGAAATCAAGGTAAAAGACATAACATTTAAATCAATGCTTGCATGCTGTAAGCTTTGCATGGGTTAAGTGCCGCTTGCAGCCAGTGGCAAAGCAAAAGCAATTTGTGTATGTCTTTATTCCAGCTGCTGCTCTGGGGCTTGCTCAGTCGGCAACTGATCCTGCTGCAGCATATCAAGCTACCTCCCCCACAAGTGCTTAACGGAGACCTGCCCCATGCTGAGCGCAATCACAGCAACAGACACTTAGCGAGAATCTTCACACAGCGGTTTATGTCTCGCTGTGCTGAATTTCTTTTTTTTTGTTGTTTGTTTTGTTTTCATTTGGTTTTTTTTTCCTCCCCTTATTCCCTTTAAATTAATTAGATCAGGATCCAAAGGAAAGGAAAAAGTGTAGATATTATGAGTTATAATAATAATACTATCTTTAAAAAGCAGTCCATGTTGCACCCCAGTGTGGGTTAGATTAATGATCCAACTTAGTTGGAGGAGTGAGGATTTGAAAACATGGATAGATTTATTTTTTTTTAAATCACTATCTAACCTGGTCTTTTCAAGCAGATGTATTTGAGAAGGTTGAGACAGCAATTCCCTTGATGTGAGCCTCAGTCCAGTGCTTCTGAAAATCATCAGTCTAGAAGAACTAAAGTCTTATATTTTCAGAAAGTCTAGAGGAATGTCTCTTTCAAGAACATATCTTTTTCTCTGTGTGGGTTAAGGAAGTGTCCTTTGGGATTGAGCTGGATAAAAATCCAAATAGTCCAGCAATTTGTTTTGAACAGAAGACAAGAGTGTATGCTTGTTATAAGGCAGATATAACGCTGATCATTCTCATTCCCCTGTTATTTTTCTCTGTGCCTCATGGGTTGCAGAAGACTGCCTTAGTAGCTAAAGGATCTGTATCGCAGTCCTGGTAATAACATTCAGATTTGTTTCCATTGACTCTAGAAGTTAAAGTCTTGTCTGTCATGGTGGTCTAGAAGTGGAGTTCTCACCTCACAATCATGTGTCTGTGAGTTCAATCCCAGGTTGAGGTTAATATTTGGAATAGATTGTCCTGCTTGAGCAGGGGGGTTGGACCGGATGACCTCCAAGGTCCCTTCCAATTCTGTTATTTATTCTATGTATAGCATTTTTAAGTAACTTCATCTTTTTCATTGCTTCAGAACAAAACCTCAAAATTGTTTCCAAGACTTCCTTTATTCAGCTGGCCCCTATACATGTGTATGCCAACATTAGAATTAAGTTCATGTGATAAGCCTGAGGACAGAGATTTTCTTCTTACCAATGTCTGTAAACTGTGCTCTGTTCCTTTAAATAAGTAATTAAGGAATACCATGGCCTCTGCTTAAAAATGAACCATAAAATCAATTTTGGAGTTATTTCAACGTTTCAAATTGGTTCAAGTAGATTTTCTAGACCAATGTGATTTTTGTGAGTTGATTTGGAGTTCCCAATTGGATTTGACAGCTTCATTCAGAACAATGATTCATTGAGGGATTTGATCAAATCACTTCAAATCAAATTTCTGAATCTGGACATCATATAGCTCAAGAAATATTTTGTCTAGAGGGAAGTAAAGTAGTTTATAAAAATGCAATAGATTTTAAGAAGCAGAGAAAAATTCACATGGGAGAATAATGTTTGACACTAAGTTTAAATTAAATTGTATTTATTATTACCAGATCTGTTTCTCTAGCTCTGCTGGTGTCCACAGGGAAACGAGAATAAACAGCATGCAAATTACCCAATTCTTACATTAACTTCAGCTGGTAAAATAGAATAGAATGGAGATAGTTCCTTCTTTTTTAATCTAAACTTCTGGGTATTGCCAATTTTTGAAAGATGGATGCTACGCTTTGCTGAGATGGCTTTAGCGCAATTAAAAAAAAGAAAGCCTACCAACAACAATGAAGCAAAATTTTAAAAAGTGCTGTTTATTGAACATTTAAGTTGTTAAATTAGAGTGTATTGCTATTCTGTACATATATTAATTGTGAATGATTGTGTTTCATATCTAATGCCAGATATTAAATTCTTATTTT
Organism: Laticauda colubrina; assembly: GCA_015471245.1. Taxonomy (NCBI): domain Eukaryota; kingdom Metazoa; phylum Chordata; class Lepidosauria; order Squamata; family Elapidae; genus Laticauda; species Laticauda colubrina. The sequence continues at coordinate 18,965,876 of BLBF01000063.1, read as the reverse complement.
CACAAGCATCTTTCACTTGGATGGTAAGTTGGTAAATGTACAAGTTATCTCAGAATACCTCCATTTTCTATAGCCTATCTTCTGTACAAAATTCGATACCAATCTAGTCATGAAAGAGTTTTTCCTGGCTAGTAGAGTGGTAACATGGTGAAGATTGATAGTCAGAATTAGTTGGTCCTGGGGTGGGGGATCTTTGGATTATTGCAATGTATTGCTGTTGTTGTTTGCAAGTCTGAAGTTAGATTCTTCTATTCAAGACTTCAAGACACATAGTAGAATGCATTTTAAATTTTTGCCTTGTAACAAATATAGCACAAATCAAATGTAAACATTAAAAGTGGCAATATATTTTCAGAATTGCACAATAACGGTGATCACATGTCAGGCTAGTATGTTAGAATATCTTTAACTGGAAATTCTCATGTTAGAAAAATAAACATGGGCATATTTAGATTATGGGAGGCAAAGTATGCTGTATGTACCGTATAACCGAATGAACATCAATGTAACTCTGATCATACTTAACTCTGGTTATTGGTAATCCTCAGGTTATGATAGCAATTGGGACTGTAATTTCCATTGCTAAAGGATCCAATCCTAAATTGTAATGTCACATGACTGCATTGCTTCGTAGTTTCGTCAGTCCCTATTGTTATTGTCCATATTGTCTGTATGGTCCTAACAGCTAAGGTCATTAAGTGAAGACTTCATATTATCATATTGTGAGAAGAGGTAGGAGTCCTAAGTTAGCAAATTGGTAGGCTATGGGCAGGAGCTCAGGGACCAGGGATAGGTAGTAGGAAGTGCATTTGAATGCCACTGGCAGGCTGGGGGATTAGGGCATATGGGTGGTATTGCCATGGGTGAGCATAGCAAGCACAGGCAGAAGCCACAAGTAGACGCTAGACATGTTTGGGAATAGGATAACCCACCACAGCCAACTCACAGCTGCCAACTCCCCATGGCAGACAGTATATTGTCACTGTGAGACAATTTAACAATTCTATTTAATTATTTAAAAATTTTAAAAAATTTAAAATTTTTGCAATTCACATTTCATTCTGTCCCTCCTTTTGCATCCTTTCTTTAATTATTCTACTACATAATTTCTTCAGTATTAGTGTAATTCTTCTGCTGCAGTGAGTTTGCAAGGTGGCCATGGCAAGTTGGCTGTGGCAAGTTAGCCATGGTGAGTTGGCCAGGGCGAATTGTCATAGAACCAGCAGGTGGATAGTAGAAATGCCAGCGGGGGTTGCTGCAAGCAGGAGAATGGTGAGTGCTGCCACCCCAATGGGAAGGGCCCAGGGCCATGAGTCCTCCATGTAGTACAGGTAATCCTCAATGTATGACCACAATGGAGCACAAAATTTCTGTTGTTAAGTGAGATGTTTGTTAAGTGATCTTTCTTGCTGCAGTTGTTAAGTGAATCACCGCAGTTGTTAAGTTAGTAAGCCAATTGTGAAGTGCATCTAGGTTCCCCATTGACTTTGCCTGTCAAAAAATCATAAAAGATGATCGCAGGACACTGGGACACAGCAGCCATCATGAAGATGAACAAAGCATCTCTGTTTTGAACACATGGCCACGGGGATGCTGCAAGAGGTGTAACTGTGAAAAATGGTCATGTCACTTTTTTCAGTGCTGCTGTAACTTTGGAAAGTCCCATGGAAATGTCCCTGGCTTGTTGCCTGGTGGGAGGATTTCCTAGGCAGCAGTGATGTGTAAGTTGAGGACTATTTGCACACCACTGCTGCCTAGGAAATCTTCCCAAATGACAACAAACCAGGGACATTTCCATAGTGCCTCCCCCTAATGGAATGGA
>BLBF01000063.1:18945972-18964044 GCA_015471245.1 Laticauda colubrina | reverse complement strand
GAATAGAATAGAATAGAATAGAATAGAATAGAATAGAATAGAATAGAATAGAATAGAATAGAATAGAATTCTTTATTGGCCAAGTGTAATTGGACACACAAGGAATTTGTCTTGGTGTAAATACTCTCAGTGTACATAAAAGAAAAGATACATTCATCAAGAGTCAAGAATCATAAGGTACAACACTTAATGATCATCATAGGGTACAATAAGCAATCAAATCATACTAGGAAACGGTCAATATAAATTGTAAGGACACATGCGACAAAGTTACAGTCATACAGTCACAAGTGGGAGGGGATGGGCGATAAGGAGCGATGAGAATATTAATTGTAATAGTAGTGCAGACTTTGTAAATAGTTGAACAGTTTTGAGGAAATTATTTGTTTAGCGGAGTGATGGCCTTTGGGAAAAAACTGTCTTGTGTATAGTTATTCTGGTATGCAGTGCTCTATAGTGTCATTTTGAGGGTAGGAGTTGAAACAGTTTGTATCCAGAATGTGAGGGGTCTGTAAATATTTTCACAGCCTGCTTTTTGACTTGTGCAGTATACAGTCCTCGATTAAAAGCAGATTGGTAGTAATTGTTTTATAGCTGAGATAATTGGTAATGATTGCAGGCAGCCCTTTCCCCAAAGCTTCTCACACACAGCAAGATGGCCAAGCAGCAAGCTGAAGCATGGGCCTGCATATCATGGTCAATAGAGTCCCTTTAACAAATGGCTTGAGGCCAACTAGCATCAGTCAGCACAGCTGAAGAGAGGCAGGTGAAGATGATGAAGGACTCAATGGGATGTGTGTGTCATAAATGTGGGCCAGACACCATCCACCCAAATTTGATCATGTGACCAAGGGATTGTTGTGACAGCTAGAACTTTGAGGACTGGTTTTAATTTCATTTTTTCAACACTGTTGTAACTTTGAACAGTCACTGAACAAATGGACATAACCTGAGCAATTTGGGACTCCCTGTATTTTAGTCATCATTATTCTGGTTGGGATTTCTCATGTTTGTTTCTTTAGCCCAGTTTGTAGTTCATTTTAAAACTAGAAATCTCTAAATCATTATAATCAAGGGATACATTTAATAATAGTGTTCCTTAAATGCTTATATCACATAAGACACTGTAGAAGAATTAATTTAATCCTTAGCCATTATATTCTAGAAGAGTAGCAATTCTTTGCAGAAAGAATTTTGTTCATGTGTATTATAGTAGCAATTCATGAGTTCAGTGGCTCATAAGCCCATGAAATTTTATTTATCATGAATGTGTTGGTCTTTAAGGAAACACCTGATTCTTTGAATTGGACCAGTATGAAAATCATATTAACATGGTTTTAGAGAACAATTCTTTACATCCTGGAATATTTATTGAAAATAACTCTATTTTTACTTTATATTGACAGACCAGAAGTAAACACAAGGAAATATGCAGGCTGTCTCAAGGATATTGAAATTTCCCGGACACCATATAATCTTTTAAGTAGTCCTGACTATCTTGGCATTACCAGAGGGTGCACATTGCAGGTTAGTTTTTGAATTCTCTATGTTCTCCTTGAACAAGTTAAAACTAGTAATTTACATTAGCAAACAGCTAAGTTATAACTTGCATGGTACTAATTAAGAAAGGAGAAACTTACCCTGCAATAAATTTTTGTATACATTTCTCCTTCTCCTTTCATAAGTTACTATATATTTATTGTATTAATTATATGAGAGATTCCCACTACAGCAAACTGTATTATATATGTGGGTTATTTATATTTTACACTACTTGCACTAAAGTACCTAAGACAATATATATGTGGACATTTCAAGCAGAGTTGCTAAGGACAATTCTTAAATATATTCTATAGTAGTATATTGGACAAACTAAGCCAAACTCATATCACACTAGTTACTTAAATAAAATGAAATAAAGCACTTTAATATCTACCAGTGTGAAAAACAGTTAAACCACAAATCAAGCCTTGAATAGGTTATCGATGAGTTGAGCTCAGTTAACAAGCTGAAATGCTAGTAATAATAATAATAATCCAGTGACAAGTAAAGGAGCTGGACTTTGAAGGGGGAGGGAGAAAATTAAATCCCTGTGTGTATAATTTACAAAAATAGCATAAAAGATTAATAGCATAGAAATCAATTAAATCAATGATATAAACAATTACATTATAATGCAGATTTCTGTTGAGTTAGTTTGTTTGCTACCATTGTTTCAGTGGTAAAATTTAAACATAAATTTCCATTGCGTCTATTCCATCAAACCAAAGTTTCATTACAAGTATTCCTTCATTTTCAACTGTGCATTTAATGATGGTTTGAAATTACAGTGGTTTCAAAAAAGTGACTTACCATTCTTTCTCAAGGTTATAACTATTCTATCATCCTTGCAATCATCTGATTTCAATTTGGGCATTTGACAAATAGTTCACATTTATGACGGTTGCAGTATTTCACGGTCGTTCATTTGATTGCAGTCATGACCTTCCCAGCCAGCTTCCAACAAGCAAAGTCAATTGAGGAAACTGAATTCACTTAATGATCGTATGATTCAGTTGAAGGCCATATGAATTGCTTAACAACCACAATATTCACTTAACCATAGTAAAATGTTATTAATATCAGGCCCTGTCATGCGATGGTTCACTTAACAATCACATCACTTAGTGACCAAAATTCCCAATTTTGGCCATAAACCAAGGAGTATGTGTATATGGCAGCTAGAGACCTGAATATCTCAAGGACAATCACTTTTCATATTCACCAGCATATAAGACCAACCTCATATACCTCTGTGTTGTTCTGCCATCTAAAGGTTCCTCCACCATTACCTTAGCTCTGTTGGGTTCTTCAAACCATTGCCATATGGCAGTCCATATACATGTTTTGAATTTTAGCATCCAAAGTTTAGAATTAACTTATTAGGAGTTTTGAGAGGAAACATCTGATATCATACCTTTCTTGAGTCCTCTTCTGTGAGGTAGTTAATAGGACAATTTCTATAATACTGGTTATCAAGGCTGTCACCTAGCCATCCATTTGTGCCTTGAAATTCCTTGCTGAAGCTTTCCCCTGTCACATCTTTCACAAGTTCTGCATTTACTTTCCTTCTGAACTCCTGTGGCATACCTGATTCCTGTTCCTAGCAAAGGGGGAGGGAGAGGACAGTAATTGACAAGCTAAAAAGAGGAACATCAAGGGAATGCCCAACTACTTAATAGTTCTCTGTACTGAGGACTTCAAAGGTATAGCACATTTTTGGTAACCATCTGCCAATCCTAGATATCCACGACCAAAACTAATAGGATACTGGAAGAAGCTTCACATAAAAATCTAAGCCTAACAAATGTTTTCAAATGCTGAATAATTTAACAGATGGAGAAGTGCTTGTATAGCACTTTGAAATGTAAACTGTTGCACCATTTATTATGATCTGCTGTTACAAGCATTTTTTTATTCAATTCCTTCTTTCTTATAGAATATCTACACAGTCAGCTTCCCTAAATCTGGCTTTGTGGAGATGCCTCCAGTCTCTCTTGAAGTGGGAACAGAAATTCACTTGTCCTTCAGTACTAAAAATGAATCTGGTATCATACTCTTTGGTACTAATGAAATATCTGTACCTCCAAGAAGGAAACGCAGACAAACAGGGCAGGTATGGAATGATAAAGGGATTGTTTGATTGACTCTTATGAGCAAATCATTGGCAGATACATGCTCAGATTTTTGAACTGAGTTATTCCAGGTTTAGTTTACAATATCCTAAAATGGAATGCAGTCTCAAGAAAATTCATTCAGTTCTTCTTCTAACAGCTTTAAAACAAATAAAATTTAAATCTTTATTGTGTTGTTTTAAAATTATTTTAATTGACAGGATAGAAAGATGGTATAAATTAATTAATAACATTTAAGCAGCTTAATAGCTTAATTGATATAGGGTTTATATTTAGAAAAGGAGGGGAAGAGAAGGGACGAGAATGGAGAGTTTGATTCTGTGATAAAAATCATGAAATTACAAACCAAAAAAACTGATTACTTTTGCTGCCAATGAAGGGATGAAGCCAACTGAATGCCTTTGACCAATCACTTTCTCTGAACTGTAGAAAGTAAGCAAGGGTGAATTATAATTATGGGAATGAATGAAATTCAGTGAAGAGTAAAGCAAGGTTCTACACTTAGGCAAGAAAAACCAAATCTACAGGTGTAGATTAGGTGAAACGTGGCTCAACAGCAGTAACTGTGAGAAGGATCTTGGAGTCCTAGTGGACACTTACTTAAATATGAGCCAGCAGTGTGCTGCAGCTGCCAAAAAAGCCAGCATAGTCCTCGGCTGCATTAACAGAAGGATAGAATCAAGATCATGTGAAATGTTAGTGCCATTTTATAATGCTTTGGGAAGACCACACTTGGAATATTACATCCAGTTTTGGTCACCACAATATAAAAAAGATGTGGAGATTCTGGAAAGAGTGCAGACAACCACAAAGACAATTGGAGCCTAGGGGAAAAACAGGAACAGTTGCAGGAATTGGGTATCTCATGGAATGAAGGACTAGGGGTGACATGATAGCAATGTTCCAATATTTGAGGGGCTGCCACAAAGAAGAGGGGCTCAACTTATTTTCCAAAGCAGCAGAAGGCAAGGCAAGAAGCAATGTATGGAAGTTAAACAAGGAGAGAAGCAACTGACTTGGTGCTAGGAGACTGTTGGGGATTTAAACATAGCAGGTGAAGCGGGTATGAATATCCCTTCTGACTCCAGAGAAACTCTGTCTCTGTCTAGTTCCAAAGAGGATTGCACTTTCCCTGTAGAGCAGATCCACAGTCTTGAATTTGTCCTGGATTTTTGGCTCCTACTTGAGCAGGAGCTAGACCATAGCCAGGATGTCCTTTGCACTTTTCTTGTGAGATGGAGCATGTAGGGGTGGGGTGGTTAAATTTGTCTTGGTCTTCTTGGATTGTGCCATTCTGCTCCTTTAGTGTATGATTTATGTTCCGTCCGGAAAAACGCGAGGTAGACCGGGTTCCAACAACAAAGTCTTTATTTCAAGTACAGTTGCAAAAATGGAACATTGGCTCAAGCCGCGACAGCCCTTTTATACTTTTCTGTCTGCCGGCTTGTAGCCAATGACATTCATTTGATTTTGCCGCCTTTGTGCGGCTTCGAGGATTGGTTCCTTTTGAACCTATCCCCATTAGTTTTTTAGTAACCAATCAGAATGAGTTATTTGGAGTCTACTATATTTATACAGAACACCCCTCCCCTCTTAGTTCAGTCCTACGTGGTGACGTAGTCGCGCAGGTAGGTGGGGCTTCTCTTGACTCGACTGGACTTGCGCAGTTCATTATTGTTGGAGACTTCGACCAGTTTGGATGGGGTTGCTGTATCTTCATTCCTTCTCCATGGAACCGTATGGAAGGGTGAGTCAGCCATTTTACTGCCGCCTGAGTTTCTTAGGCCGGCGGTTTTGCCACTCCCTCCCGTTTCCTCCGGGCAGGTCGAGCTGGCCTGGCTGGCCCCTTCGGATGGACTCTTCTCGCAACTTTCTTCAAACAGTGAGTCTTTTATTTGCTCTTTTTGATTTTTATTATTTTCGGAGTTTAATTTAAATGGTTCTTTATTGATTTCTCGCATTTCCCCCCCCCCCTTTGGTTTGAATTTCGTTGTGTTTTTCTATGTGTGGTTGTGTGTTTGCATTTCGTTCTATGTTTTGGGAGTGAAGCTGGTCTATGTGCCGCTTCCATTCCCTGCCGTCGTCTACCGTTAGTCGGTAGGATTTGGGGCCTGTTATTTGTGTAATTTGTCCAGGTAGCCATAATGGGTCCCCGATAAATTTTTTTGCATAAACTAAGTCGCCTATTGCAAAGGTCCTGAATCGAGTGGAGAAGTCGGAGGGGTTTTCTGGTGTGAAATTTGGGTGCAATCTGTCTAGATGCGACCTTAGTTTCCTTCCCATCAGTAATTCTGCTGGGGTCTTGTTGGTTGTAGTACTGGATGTGATATGTTGGAGAGTGAGTAATCGATTTATTTTATTTTGGACATCCCCAGTGTCCATTTTTTCTAAACCCTCCTTGGTAAACCTGACCATTCTCTGTGCCCTACCGTTTGCAGCCGGGTGGGCCGGCGCGGTTAGGGCATGTCTTATACCTAGGGAGGCTAGGTATTGCTCAAATTGGAGACTGGTTAATTGTGGCCCGTTGTCGGACACTAGGACGTCTGGTAGGCCATGGGTTGCAAATAGTTTGTCGAGTTGTTTTATAACGGTTTCTGTTGTTGTTGATTGCATAATTTTTACCTCCAGCCAATTCGAGTATGCATCCACGACAATCAGGAACCTATGCCCCTTGGTAGGACCCGCAAAATCGATGTGGATTCATGACCAGGGGCCTCTTGGGGTTTCCCAGTCTATTATGGGTGCTTTTGGTGGGGATGGCCTGATTCTTTGGCATTTATTGCACGAGTTTACCCAGTATTCGATGTCCCTATCTATACCCGGCCACCGGACATAGCTTCTAGCAAGGCTTTTCATTTTAACTATTCCCAGGTGGCCTTCGTGAAGCATACCCAGTACCTTGGCTTGTAATTTGTTAGGAATAATTACCTGATCACCCCACAATAAACAACCTTTTTGGATTGAGAGTTCAGTTTGTCTGGTCCGGAAAGGTTTAAAGTTCTCAGTTTTTTGGTTTTCCGGCCAGCCTTTACCTACCCAGTTAAGTACGCGGGCAGTCAATGGGTCTTTTGCGGTGGCTCTGGCGACATCATTCGCAGATATGGGTAGATCGGGGCAAGTCTCTATGTGTAATGCTGTCATCGTTGGTGCCGGGTCTTCCTCTGTGGATGGCAATGGTGCTCTGCTCAAAGCGTCTGCATGGGAAATTTGTTTCCCTGGGCGATGTGTCAGAGTATAGGAATAGGCTGCTAGGAACTCTGACCATCTAGTCATTCGTGGGGACAGAATATTCGGTGTGGGCTTGTTTCCCGCCAAAATTCCTAGTAGCGGTTTGTGGTCTGTTACGATTTGAAAAGTTCTTCCATATAGGTACTCGTGGAAGCGTTTCACTCTGGCGACAATTGCTAGAGCTTCTCTGTCCAGCTGACTGTAATTACGCTCGGTTTTGGACAGGGTCTTTGAATAGTATGCGACGGGTGCCTCTCTCCCATCAGGCAATTGGTGGATCAGGATGGCACCGACTCCAAATGGCGAGGCGTCGCAGGTCACCGTCAATGGCAGTGTGTTGCTAAACTGGATAAGAACGGTGTTTGATGTTAATAAGTCTTTTATTCCTTGGAAAGCTTTTTTTTCTCTAAGCCCCCATGTCCAAATTGTTTTCTTGTCCAGTAATCGATGCAATGGTTCCGCTATTGTGGCTTTTTGGGGTAGGAACACATTATAAAAGTTTATCAGTCCCAAAAATGCCTGCAGCTCAGTTTTATTCCTTGGTTCTGGTGCGTCTTTTATAGCTCTGACTTTTTTTTCGGTGGGGTGTATGCCCTCTCCATCAATTAAATATCCTAAAAACTCGACGCGATCAGTGATTAGGCAGCACTTTTCTTTCTTTACTTTAAGGCCAGATTCTCTGAATTTATTTAGGACCTCTTTGAGTCTTTTTTTAAGCTGTGTTGCATCTTTGGCTGAAATTAGGACGTCGTCAAAGTATGGCACGACCCCTTTTATGCCATTTAACAGGCGTTCCATGAGGCTCTGGAAAACACCTGGGGCTACGCTTACTCCAAATTGGAGTCTGTTACATTTGAATGCCCCTTTGTGAGTCACTATTGTTTGTGCTTCCGCCGTTAAGGGGTCTACTGGGAGCTGTTGGTACGCTTGTGCTAGGTCTAGTTTAGCGAAAACTTTTCCTCCCCCAAGAGAGTGCAGTAGGTGTTCCACAACTGGCACCGGGTACGCGCTCTGTTGCAGCGCGTGGTTCAAGGTAGCCTTGTAGTCGCCACAGATTTGAACCGACCTGTCTGGCTTAATTGGTGTCACAATTGGTGTTTCCCATCCAGCGTGGTCGACCGGTTCTAAAACCCCTTGATCTATTAATTTATTTAGTTGTTCCTCTATTTTTGCTTTTAAAGCAAAAGGAACTTGTCTGGCCTTTAGCCTTTTAGGGGTTATCTGTGGGTCTTGACTAAAAGAAATGGGGGTCCCCCGATACCTGCCTAGGGAGCCGTCGAAGACATCCTGGAATTCTTGGATCAGGTCTTCTTCCCAGTCAGTTGCGGCCACCCTCCTGGGTAGACCGGTCTACTCCGGTCATCCCGATGCCCAATGGTGCGAACCATTCGATACCCAGAAGGCTTGGTCGATCTCGGTCGACTATTGTTAATGGTAGTACTGCGACATGTTGCCTGTAAGCGACTCGAAAATGTCCCAGGTCGATTACAGGAATTCGGTTTCCCTGATAATCTTTGAGGGTTAGTTTTTGTCTCTGGAGTTCCTTAATTTTGATGTCTGGAATTAGTTTTTTGAGGGTGTCCCATGACACCATGGATAGGAACGATCCAGAATCAACTTCCATTTCGTAGGGGCTGTCTTCGATTTTTACAACTATTTTTACTTTCTTCCCGCTTTCCATCTGAGCGCTTCCGATAGTGAAAGTTTGGTATGCTTTCTCCCGGTTAGTGGCTTGCCTGTTTCGCTGCCACTTTCTCTCGGAGAGTCTTGGCTCAGGCTTTGCTGGGGAGTCATTTCGTCTCTTTGGACTGTAATTCTTTTTGTTTCTGCAGACTTTCTCGATATGCCCCCTTTTCTTGCATGCTCTGCAAATGGCATCAAGGAATCTGCAATTGGCTCGGGGATGGTTTTCCCCGCAGCCAGCACATTCCCGCCGATTTCTATTTTCGCGCCCTTTCTTGTTAGCGTATAGGCGGTGGATTTCGTCGTCTTCCTCCCCGGATTCTGACGTCTCCTCGAGTTCTTCATAATGAGTGGTTGTGGGAGATTGTTTTTTTCCTCTGGCCGAGCTTATTTCATCGTTACTTGCATTCATTTGTTTCATCTTATCTGCCGATTTTTTGGCGGCTTCGGCAGCTGAGGCTTCTGCAATAGCTTCGGCTACTGATATGTTGGGTTTGTTCAGTAGCTTGCTCTGTATAGTTGAGTCTCTTAACCCCAATATCACTCGATCCCGCATCGCTTCATCTAAGTTGAGAAACTCGCACGCTCCCCCTATTTGGTGTAGGGCGGCTACAAAATCAGCGATGGTTTCGCCTTCTTTCTGGTCTCTCCGATAAAACTCATGCCGCTTTATTAGATTTGACACCACCGGTGCATAATGGGCCTTTAATGTTCTTTGGAGCTCGGTCCACGTCAATTGTTTGACATCTCGGGGCTTTGCCAAAGCCTTGGCCATTTTAAAAATCACGGGCCCACAGTGTGCCAAGAAAACAGCTCTTTTTCGCTGATCTGAGATTTCCTCCATCTCATTGCTCTCTAGGTACATCTGGAAACGGTCTACGTAAGATTCCCAATAATCTTCATTGGGGTTGAAGGGTGCAGGCGGCGCATTGTTTCCGGCCATTTCTCTTTGTCTGGCTTGTCTGTCACCGCGTGCTCAGTCTCGCGTTTAGGACGATCCCACCTTCGTCGCCAGTGTTCCGTCCGGAAAAACGCGAGGTAGACAGGGTTCCAACAACAAAGTCTTTATTTCAAGTACAGTTGCAAAAATCGAACATTGGCTCAAGCCGTGACAGCCCTTTTATACTTTTCTGTCTGCCGGCTTGTAGCCAATGACATTCATTTGATTTTGCCGCCTTTGTGCGGCTTCGAGGATTAGTTCCTTTTGAACCTATCCCCATTAGTTTTTTAGTAGCCAATCAGAATGAGTTATTTGGAGTCTACTATATTTATACAGAACAATTTAAGTAACACCTTGGAAGAGCTGATTAGCGAAATCTTAATTACACTTTTAGAAACTATGGAAAAAGTACCATTCAAACTCTGGTTTTCAGTGATGTATTCAGATGATACACACATATTCCCTTCCCTTTTTAATGATATCAATACAGTAATACAGATTAGAAGTCCATCATACCTTCAAATCATTGCTGGTGGCTAAAATTAGCCAGGTTCTCCAAATTTAATAACAATAATTTATTAAACTTGCATGCCATCTAACTAATACTGTAATGGGATTTGTTTCCCCTGTGTGCCCTTTCCTGAATTACCAGAAGAGGAGTCTGTGTCATCTTGGAGAAAATGATTGTAAAAACATAAAATTAGGAATAAATGCTTTCTGCTGAAATGCTTGTGGTTTCTTACAGGTGTATTATGCTGTATTCCTAAATGGAGGTCGACTTGAAGTACATATTTCTACTGGAGTAAGAGATCCACGCAGGATCATTGTGAAACCTGAGTCTGGTGAATTTCATGATGGCAAAGAACACTCCCTTTGGTTGGAGAGACTTGGAGGGTAATAAATCAGAAATTAGGGGTTCTGCTTGAACCCTCTACCGCCTGAAACTGTAAGAGAGAAAAATAAAATGGCTGTGTAGTTTTCATTTAAAAGCCATCTTCTGACAGTGGTGAATTTATAACTACACAGGTTATGCTTTAGTGTAGGGATTACTGCTTTTGGTTTTCTTTAATCTAAATGGCTTTGTTTAAACTTAGACATCTGTTGTAAATGCACTGTAAATGCAGCCAAGGAATTGGATCATGATATGATCCAGTTATATCAAAGAACAACTTCCAGTAAGAAGAAGCCAAGGTAACAGCAGGGCCTAACTGACCAGAAATTAAACTTCGATATATTTTTATGCTATTTATAAAATCTTACTGAAGTAAGAGAGTTGGGATTGCCAAGTAAAAATTTTAAAAAATGTAGTCACCAAACCAGTAGTAACACCGGTTGAATCCCACCCCTGTGGAAGGAGGTCATGCTGCCTGCAATTCTTTTTGCAACAAAGTGAGGATATACATAAGCCACATGAAAATAAATGATGGTGGCTTAAGGAAAGAAAATGAATGCATTATGACCCTATACAAATTAGAAGCTTCCTTTGATCATAACAGGATATATGTATGATCTTTTGCTCTGAGAAAGTTTTTTAAACTAGTTTCTCACTGCATGTATGATATACAGTTGAACTCTTCCATCTCTGAGTCATCTTAAAATGCTCTGAAAAAGTTTTTAAACTGGTTTCTCATTGCATCTATGGTATATAGCTGAGTTTTTCTGTAACCTTTAAAAAAGTTTGTCAGCAATGACTATGTAAGTTTGGGAAGGAAACAGATAACCTTGCCACTAGTTTTTTTTCCCCAGGCAGAGTCTTATTTTAATGCATTGCACCTTGGTAGTTTCAAAAATGCACCATATGTTAAGGTAAGATACTCTGGTCACCTGTCAACAGGTCCATTCCCTTTTGTATCCAGCGTTAGTAAAATAAATACAGTATAACTAACACAGGAAATACCCAGCTGAAGAAGAAGAAAAAAATAGAACATTGATTGCCAGACCACTAAATATCCATAAACTTGTGGCTAAAGCCAGCAATGGATTTGGAAAGCTTTTCCCTGCTTGGCTGCTTCCTTCTCGGGCCAAGTGGCAGGCTAAGCCCAAGAAGGATGTGGAACAGTTCAGTCAGAGTTCAGTTCTGTATTTGCTTATAGAACAGACAGAATCATGGGATCCTGAGCTCTTAATACCCTCAACCTAACAGATATGCCCTGGGAGATTTTAAGGCGTGGCTATCCAAACTCTCTTCCTCTGTCTCCTACCTAGCATCTATTGGGGGTAATATGCTGACTCTGTAAACGACTTAAAGAGGGCTGTAAAGTATTGTAAAGTGGTATATAAGTCTAAGTGCTATTGCTGCCTGCCTGCCTGCCTGCCTGCCTGTCTACTGGAAGAAATGTCCATCTGGGTTCAGTTCCAAGTGGGAAGAAAGACACTGGAAACATGGAGACTGCTTGGAAGGATGGTTTAATGGTGGAACAGGACCACATGGTTTGAGGTCCCAGGCCAAACTGAGCACATGGTTGAGAGAGGGAGAGAGATTGATACCCTCTGTTGGACTCTGGAACTTGCTTCCTATTTCTGTGCAAGAAATGTATCCTGACTGGTTGTCAGACTCCCATGGGGCCATGCAGGGGTACCTTTTTAAGTTGTCTTGAGTCTCAGGCTTGGTTGAATCTTGCTGAGTAATGTAATGAAGGGGCTTTAGGCAATTCCTATTATGGCTTAATGGTTTTTTCCTGATTTGGATCTGAGTGAGGGCTAATCCTATCATCCTAGTGCTGAAGATCTTTTGTGTTGGAGATAAGATGGTCCAGTCTTTTGTCTTGGAGATAAGCTGGCACCAAAATATCTGCTGGGGCTGAGTTTCTGTGTCCCTTAAGATTTCTATTTCTCTTTTAAGGGAAATATTCTGCCTTTTTAATATTTACTAGAATATTTCATTCTTCTAGGAGAGGGGTCGTACTATCTTTCTACATATCTATCTATTTGTCTATCCATCTATCTATCGTCTATCTATCTATCTATCTATCTATCTATCTATCTATCTATCCATCCATCCATCCATCCATCTATCTAATCATCTTTATCCAAACCACATGTAAAGCAAAGATCAGATTTTTACAAACTGGATTGTTGTAAAACTGGAAAGAGATAATTTATCACACTTATCACTCCATCTGCTAATTATCACGCAGGCTTTATTTTATTAAAAGTACAGTGCATTTTTGAAAATTCTTTGGAAAGCTAATTGCCCATATAATTATGAACTAATTGCTGTCCATTCCAGGGTAATTATGTAATAGCATTGACAAGTGAGGTTCTTTCTTTGTGTACTGGTTTTCTCTGCCTGTGGATAAGCATTTTTTTGGACAAATTCAACAATAGCAAAGTGTTTTGTAAATTATTAGAGATTTAATCAGCAACTATGTTAATAAGTCATTATACATATTTCTAGCTTTGCTATAAAGATTGTGTCTTAGTGCCTGTTAATAACATCTAACAAGAACAATAGGCTTTTATTGCTGTATTATCTGGCATGGAACCCATTTGGAAGGGAGGAAAAAAAGTGAATGCTTTATCTCAATGCCTATTCTGAAAACTAGTGTGGCTTAGTATATATAATCATAGTGTAAAAGGTTGAAAAAGAACTATTGTTCTAAGCTTCTATATAAACTGACTGGAAAAACTTCTTTCAGTGCTGAGTTTCTATTATGTTTAGCTATTTTCACCTTTGGGCCCAGGCTAAAAAATGAACACATTTCTCTTTGTTGTGTCCAGTTCTTTTATGTTGAGCATTATTGAGCAATTTTGTTGACTTGCAAAATTAGGAATTGGTAAGGTCTTAAAGCTCATGTAAACGGACCAGACTACTTCCATGCTCATTATTTACTACTAATATATTTATTTACATACCTTGAAATTGAATTCCATTGCTCTCATTTGGCATCCATAACTTCAGAAATGTTACATCTATAAGTTCTCTAGAAATGTTTTAACTTATATCAAGAGCTAATAAGAAGGTATTAAGGTTCATTCCATTTGAGCCATTGTTGAAGAATCAATACATCTAAAAGAAAATAAAGAATTCAGAGGAGGGGAAGAATGTAACAGTGATTGTCATCCTTGTTAAGCTGGAGATGAAATAAATCTAAGGAACATTAGTATTCTCTCTGTTTGGATATGTCCATTAGTAACTTGTTACTGGTTAAATAACCTATGGTAAACCAGGATTAGAAGGAAATTTGCAATACTGCAGGGAAATTACAGTTGAAAGATGCTAACATACTGTTAAATTATTATATTCTGGTATTTTGTGTATAGAGAGGCTGGCTCAATTACATTTGTCAGGGCTCAGATTCAAGGACTCTATAAAGCAATGGGAAGACAAGATCAAACAGTATAATTCCATACAGTCATGATTTGGTGGCCAAAGGGGAAAAATTGAATTCATATCCTTCTTTCTCACTGTTTCAAAATGTCCAGTTTTTTTAAGGCCATCATTTCAGTCTTGTATCTTAATCGGTGCAATTTCCTAATGGTGGGCTTTTCGTAATTCTGCAGGCTGTTTGCCATTCAAATAGATGAGGACAGAAGACAGTCCCAGCGACTCCCAACAGATCAGCCTATGTCCATTAAAAGGCTTTTTGTGGGAGGAACACCACCTGAATTTCACATACCCCCAATTAAAAACATACCTGCATTTGATGGCTGTATATGGAACCTGGTTGTCAATGCTGTGTAAGTATATGTTAATATTGCTCCAGAAACATATCACTCTTAAATATTTGTGGCTTCCCATATTTTACATAAAGGGAAGATTTAAAAGAACTGCTTCCAAACTTGAATCAGAATCAGAATAGAGCTTCAATGGACCTTGGAGGTCTTCTAGTCCAGCCCTCTGCTCAAGCAGGAGATCCTATATCATTTCAGATTGTCCAGTCTCTTCATAAAACCTCAAGTGATGAAGCACCAACAGCATCTGAAGGCAAGCTGTTCCACTGGTTAATTGTCCTCACTGTTTGGAAGTTTTTCCTCAATTCCAGGTTGTTTCTCTCCTTTATTACTGTCGTTTCCACCCATTGTTTCTTGTCCTGCCCTCTGGTGCTTTGGAAAAGAAATTGAAGATAAAAAAATCCTGGTCCCTGTCTATTTTCATCATCCTTTTGTTCATAGTAGCCTTGGCTGACCTCAAACAAATATAGCTGTCAGCCATCAAAAGGATACCCATTCCTGTCCTGGAGAAAAAGAAAATTTGGCTTTCTTTTGCTTCTCAAGGAAGGGATCAGCATGTTGGAGAAGATACATCAAAACATTTCTGACTTTCCTTTTTGTCCATGATCAGTCTGGAGAGGTAATGAAAAACTCAGGCTCTTTTTCCCATTGTGATATTCATGAGATTTGGGCTTGAATATAGCCTATTCAATCATTCTGGGAAAATTATGTTAATTTTTCCTGAGGGCTCATATCCATAGGCAGGACTTTGGCCTCTTCTCCTAAGGATAGTTACTATCATTCAGAGTCTACTTTCCGAGGATTTCGCATCTACTTCTTCTTTTAATAGTTTTTAATTTCTTAATGTAAACTGCTCACAAGTCATCTGGAATGAAGCAGTCTCTAAATATAACAACCACAATCATAGTATCTTAATTATCTGTATTAGTGACCTGGGATATCATAGATCTTTGGTATGAAGAAATGATTTGCTATATTTTTTTTTTAATCTTGCCTTTACTCCAAGCACCTCAAAATAGTATTCAAGTCTCTGCGTCATCTGTTTTAATATAGGAAGTTGACTAAGGTTAAGAAATAAGTCTTAGTCCATGGTCACTCTGTGTATTTCATGGCTGTGGAGATTTAAACTCAGTCAGTAGTGTCATCTTCAATATGGTAAAAATGGAACTCTCAGCATTCTGAGTAACACACATTCACCAAAAGCAGAACTCTGAGGCAGGTAGATTCCTCAAAGAACATGTTTATTGCATACATCATATCAGCACAGCTAGTAAAAACCAACTCTAAAAGTTCCTGTGGTTTTCCCCCTAATTAAAAGAGCAAATATCCCCCCCCCAGGCATCATGGTCACATTGTCCAATGTAAGTTGCTGGGAGGTTGCTTGGTCACTTCTTTCCTCCTTCACTTGCCTCTTATTGGGATGGCCTTGGTTCCCACAAGAAAACTTTTTTTTTGACTGGTATCCTGTCTATCTCCTTACCTTATCCCTTCCCCCTTTCAAAAGTTGTGGCAACTATGAGTCAGGAAAAGATGGCTTCAGCCAGGTTTGCTTCAGAGGTGACAGCAACATTGTCACTGCACATGCTAGAACCTTTTAAAGCAAATATAACATCACCCAGGTTCCACATAAATTAGTTACAATCCACACTGACTTGTTCATTTAACTAAGATAAAAGCATAGAAGAGATGATATTGAACAAAGCATTGTTTCATACTTCTGGTTTCATTGTGTTTCCATAGTCCAATGGATTTCGCCCAATCAGTAGCCTTTAAAAATGCAGATATAGGACAGTGTCCTGATTTAGGACCACATCATGAAAAGGAGTATGAAGATCCAACCCCCCAGACAACAAGTCATCCTGAACCAGAGAAGGAAGAAAGTAAAGCAAGTGCAACTCCTCCTCCTCCTCCTTCTTTCCCACCTTTACCTGTAAGTATTTCTGTGATATTACTCCAGGTGTTTTTTATATATATTTATGAGACTAGGATACCGCACAATTGTACTATGTGGAACATTAACAGTTTTTCACATTTTTTAACTGAGCACTTCAAAACTTAGTGTGCACAGAGGGTATTATAAAAATGCAAGGTTGCTTGGGAGCTTATATTACAGGAAGGCAATAAAGGGGAGTGTATGTGTGTGTTAGATCAGCGGTCCCCAACCTTTCCAGCTTTGCAGACTGATGGGGGGGAAGGAAATGTTTCTATGTGATCAGCAGGTGTGCACGCTCACACACACAGCTACATTTGCATGAGAGGCAAGCAATCATGCTCACTGCCACCATTCGTGCAAATGGAGCTGCGCATATGTGCTCATCAAATGTGTGCATGGCCTGGTTCTGAATGAGATGAGGCAGAGGTGGTATTTAGCAGGTTCTAACCAGTTCTGGAGAACCGGTAGAGGAAATTTTAAGTAGTTCGGAGAACTGGCAAATACCACCTCTGACTGGAGATTTTACAGTATCCTTTCCCTGCCACGCCCACCAAGCCACATCCACAGAACCAGTAGTAAAAAAATTTGAATCCCACCACTGAGCTGTGGCCCATTTGAAACCAGGCCATGGCCTGTAGGTTGGGGACCCCATGTTAGATTACATATTCCAAGGAAGAAATAAATAAGCAAGAAAAGCTGTAGAGGAAAAATTAATGGCATAGTGATTATGTCAAGGGAACTAAAACATTTCAAAGAATTTATTTGAGCCACAACCAAATATGTCACTACAATGAAAGATAACCATTAACTGCTTATAATATTAATAGACATGAATCTGATCCAGCAAAAAATGAAGAATATTTGAGTAGAATAATATTTACAAAATTTACCAACCAACAACAACAAAAACCCTTAATCTTAAAAAGAAACTACAGAGGAAATTTAAAAGTTAAAAAAGAATAAAAGTCCATTTCTGCAATATATTACAAGACTTTTCAAGAAGTTTGAATAAAAAGCCTATGACAACTTGGAATGGGATCTTTTGGAATGGCAGCTATCAAAAAATAGACTGCATACTTAACATTTGTGTACACATGCAGAGAAACTCTGGGATGAATATAGGAAAAAAATAAGTCTACATTTTTCTCTTTTTATTTCATTATTGAATGCTAATTTTTGTATGAATCAGGATACCCAGAAAACTGCTTAATGAAGAGAAAGCAGCTTAACAGATTACAAAATGTAATTGTCAACAGGACAAATTAAGATACTTAAATCTCTTAATTATACAGCGTTCTTCTACAACTCTGAGTTAAAGTCTGTATAAATGGATGCAGAATTTGAATATAGTTAACAAAGATGTTTAAAGATGATTAAGAAGTTTGATATATAAATAAATAAAGATGAAACAGTAGGGATTTCAATGAAAAATTATTTGTTTATTTACGGTAATTAAATTTTTATGCTGGCCATTTCCTTACAAGGTGACTCTGTGCAGCTTACAAGTAATATAATTTACAGAATTTTCTTTGTTGTTTATCATCTTCAATCTTTCTTTCTTCCTCCTCTTAACTCTAGTTGTATTAATCAAGTATCTTTAAAGTATTGTAGAGATGTATTTTGATTATAAAAAGGATATGAAATGGCTTATACTATTGTACATTTTTAATTTGTGCTATACTATTTTAATTATATGATATCTTAAATTTATTGATTCATTACTC
The DNA here is from genome assembly GCA_015471245.1 of Laticauda colubrina. Taxonomy (NCBI): domain Eukaryota; kingdom Metazoa; phylum Chordata; class Lepidosauria; order Squamata; family Elapidae; genus Laticauda; species Laticauda colubrina. The sequence continues at coordinate 18,946,188 of BLBF01000063.1, read as the reverse complement.
ATGTTTTAAAGTTAGATTGTTTTTTTTTAATCTGCATTATCTATTTTTTATATTTTTAAAAAATTTGTACTTATCTCAGTGCTATCTTTTATATTTTTTTAAATCCTGCCTCTATTTTATTTTTTATAATAATTCAGGGTAGCAAACATGCACAGTACTCCTTCCTTCTCCTATTTTTCTGCACAACATTATATATATATATATATATATATATAT
>BLBF01000063.1:18914766-18938040 GCA_015471245.1 Laticauda colubrina | reverse complement strand
GAATGAATGAATGAATGAATGAATGAATGAATGAATGAATGAATGAATGATAAATAGAGGTGAGTTTTATTTTTAGCAGAATAGGATGAACTTTGTCCCTAGGTTATAACTTTGCAAAGGGATGGAGCATGAAAGATTCCATAAATATCTACCAAAATTAAAGCTGCCAAGGTTGAGAAACACTGAGTTAGGCAATTAGAGTCCGATTGTTAAATAGTAATGTAACTACAAGTTGATGCATTGTAAGAGCTTAAGAGCAGCCTTTTTATGTAGTCCTTGAATTATGACTGTAATGGAACCTGCCTATATGCTCATAAATTGTAGATTATCGCAAAACAGATTAACACTGATAAATTCTGGTTTCCATTTATTATTTGCAGATACATGAAACCTCAGATAGCAAAACAGAGACCAACCTATAAATGTTGAATCAGAAAAAAATGTTTATTTCCAATATTTATGTTGGCTGGGAAATGTAGGAAATATGGTCCTATCACATACAAAGGGCATTAGTTTATGGAAGGCTGTTGTAATTTGCGATGTCAGTCCTGTGTTGGGAATAGGTTTCAGGGACTGTTGTATATTTTAATATTAAATGTCTAATGTGAGACGAAATTGAAGCTATTTATCCATTTAAATGACATAATAGTAAAATTGACATTGCATAATGTGCCCAAACATGTTTGTTAAGTCAGTATTAAGTTTCTCCATCTTCAGTTGGACATTCTCCCAAATAAGAGCACAAAATTGTGTAACGTCAGTACCTCTAACAAAGACTTTGCTTATTGTAGTATAATTAATAATAATAATGAGTTGCCCTTCTATATTTTTCCAGATAAAAATATTCCGAAGCAAACAGGAAGGGGTCCTGTCAGTTGACGGAACTACAAATAGGACCACTAGCCCAAAGAAAGCTGATATTTTGGATGTTGTGGGGATGCTGTATGTTGGAGGATTGCCAATTAACTATACAACAAGAAGAATTGGTCCGGTAAGTAAAGAATGACTCGTTTCACATCTCTAAAGCGCTGACAAAATAGAGTTATTTGTTGTGCACAAGTGTAAAAGTAAAATGGTATTTGGCCTTTCATTGTCTTTGAAAGAACACAGGCCTTGTTCTATGCAAATAATCTGCATTTGCCTTTCTTTGGACTGATCTGGTTTTTTTCCACACTAGCAATGCCCTTTTCATAGGAAACAATCATATCATTCAGGGAGACTAAGTTTGTCTGTCTTTGTAGGGGTTAATCTAAATGTCATTGTGTTGTGTCACTGAGAAGCAGATCCTATGGTGCATATCTATATTACCAGTGGAGCTTCTCTTTGAACAGAAAACAGAAAATAACAGAGTTTTGAAGGGACTTTGGAGGTCTCCTAGTCCAGCCCCCTGTTCAAACATGAGACCCTGTAGCATTTCAGACAAATGGTTGTCCAATCTCTTCTTTAAAATTTCCTGTGATGACCAAGGGTGGGATACACAAGCAACATAGTCACAAAAACAGGTGAAGTCTCTTTAATTCCTTCAACTTGGCTTTAAAGCTCCAATTATCATTGACTGGAGACAAAAAAAACTCCCTCACAAATAGTTGCGAAAAGGAAGAACTTCCATTCAAACTCAAAATACATATAAATTATAAATAGAAAAAACAACACAAACCACACTGAAGCAATTACTGGGACAAGGCAGGATAAGGCCTTTGAAGACATCCACAGATATCAAAGTACACACACTGGGAAGGATGCCAAATTCAGATAAGAATAGACAGACTAGAAATATTTTCACACTTTGTTTCCTGCGCTGGCCCGAGCATGGTCCGTCCTTTTAAACAGTCCTCACAGCTGCAGCCTATTGTTTCTCCCTTATCCACTCCTCCCTGCATGCCCTAGGATGAAGAGGGAATGGGCCAGCCCATTGAGTGCCCAGCCAGCCTGTGCCCTTCCCAATTACCTCCACAACCTCCAAACACTTCCACTCCCTGTCAACTGTTCCTCCTCTCCCTCGGAGTCAGACTCCAACAGAGGCATGACATTTCCAGTGATGAAGCACTCACAATTTCTAGAGACAAGCTCTTCTACTGATTAATTGTTCTAAGTACCAGGTATTTTTTCCTTATTTCTAGATTGGTTATCTCCATTTCTAGATTGGTTCTCTCCAACCTAAGTATGATATAATATGATTACTGTAGCAATCCTGAAAACTGTGGGAAAAATAGTTTTGTAGACGTCAAACACTGTTCATAAAATTGTATCAACAATAGTGTACTATGCATTCCTATCTGGGAGCAAGGCTTAATTCCAGGTAAGTGTGTATAGCAACCACAGGTTAATGTTTTGGATATAGAAAATTCCTGTATCCCTACATTCCAGTCTTCCTTTTATAAAATCAGTGTTCTTAGATTTAATAACAGTGTTGGGCTTTACTCAGCCCTGAAACACACTTTGAGCTAATCACTATTACCCATCTCAATTTATGTCATAAGTTGTTAGGATAACATTGGAGATGGGGAAAAGATCTGTATAAACCATCTAGAGGTCCTTCAACACAGTCAAGATTGGCTACAATAAACAGACATCCTAAGACTCTTCCAAAGAAATCAGCTGAGAATTATTAGTCATAACTTTTAATTGAAACTTAGATACCAGATACCAGGTGTTCCATATTAATTGCTGCCTATACATTTTCATTAAACATTGTTCCTCTATCACTTATTTTTCTAATGTTCACCAAACTCTTGATTGCAACTTTTGTATTACTCTTTCAAAAACATTTTTGCATGAATAGGGAGGTAACTGCTTTGAACAATATAAATCAGATAAAGCCTTATATGTATAGTCAACCAAAGCAAGACGTCAGCCACTTTAACACAAACACTACACTGAATTCATACTTTAATTTACTGCCATTCCACAGTAGCAGGTACATTTGTAGGAGAAATTGATTAGTAACAAATTGTTCTGCTGGAAGAAGCATGACCAAACAAGTGGAAAGAGTTTATTTTATAGAAAATAGTACCAAAACTAGGGTTGGAGAACAAAAGAAAATGTTAACAGAGAAAGACAAATGGCAAATCCAAATGGCAAATCCAACACTAGGCAGAGCCTTTATTATGGATTACATTGTAGCAAGAAGAGTGGCAAAAGATTATTTTTCAGCACTTATCTATAGATTGCTGACTGATGAACCTGTTCAGGGGAACGTGGTTCTTCTTGCAAGATGATTACAAGAAACATTCAAGGTACTTAATGGACATTGGACAAAGTCCTTCAAATCCTCTCTAAATTGAATTCCAACTACCGTATATACTCGCATATAAGCCGACTTTAGAATGCTTTTTTTTTTCTTCCAAACTTGGGGATCAGCTTATACACGCATAAATCTGATTTATCAGTGGCTGTGCCTCGATTTGCACCGGAGCAGTGACTTAGTGTGGCGGCTTCCCACGATGAGAGTCTTGGCTCTCGCACTGTCAGCTGGCCCTTAGCAGCCCTCGCCTCAAGTAAAACGTGCACGAAGTCGGGCGCCATTTTTCTCCTTGGATGGATGATGAGCCACAACTTTTGCCCCACTACCTTTTCCCTCTGGGCTTCACTTCTGCTGTTCAGGGAAGTCGCGCCCAAAGCCCTTTTCTCCCAGAATCTTTCTGACAGTGAGCCTTGACGGTGAGATCAAGGGTTGAACACCATGGTATTTGGGGGTCGGCTTATATGCGAGTTTTTGCAAAATTCCTCATTTTGGGGCAGTTTTTTAAGGATCGGCTTATATGCGAGATCGGCTTATATGCGAGTATATACGGTATGTGAATCTGATGGAGTTGATCAAAACTTGGTCTTTAAATTATGTGAGAAGAACTTAGCCTGTGCGTTCTAAGGAAGTGGCAGGATACCTGTGGCTGTAAGTGCAGTTACTTGTGTATTAGATCAATGCCCCACCATTTGAATAAGGTCTCCTGAGTGACAGCATACTGTGTGGTTGAATTCAAGTGGTGCATCCTTTAGTAAGGCTGTGGCTCACCCTCTGTGCATTGAAGTGGTTATCCATCTTGTCAATAAACCATCACTGAATCTAACAGTATTGAACCATTTTCATCTGTATCCAATCTTACCTTTTGGGGAGGAGTGTGGCTAAGAAGTTAATGAAGCATTTTACAGTCAGGTTTCAGATCTGGATGAATAGTGAGTACTGAGATGGCATAGATCATGTTGTAAACCATTTCTGACAAGATTAGGTTGGTGGTGAGGTATCCATTCTGCTTTTCCTTAATCAGTCAGTGATTTCTTTCAGGATTGGCTTGGGGGTTTGACAGTGGTGAAAAGCATGGTGTTGCTCCTTCCCCAGTTCAAATCCATGTTGGCAAGTTAGAAAAGTCTCACCTTAAATCTCTGCTTTGTGGAGTTCCACAAGGAAAAATGTTTCCCTATTCATATTGTACATATTGTATATGAAGCTACTGATCATATCATCTTTGGGCAAGGAATTAGGGAAATCATCTGGAAAGCATGATGACTCCCTATTATATATTCCACTCCCCTGGCTGAACAAATGATGGAAGCTGTGTACGTCTAGAAAGAGCAAAAAGGCTCAGACTCAACTCTTAAAGGACTGGAGTTTAGGACAGATCTGGAAACTTACATTATGGAGAGGAAACTGGTGTACAGTTTGGAAACATTGCTAAACTATTGTACTCTGTTCAGAGAATGAGTGGCAGCCATGGCTATGAGGGATTTAGGATGACTCTCAATAACCAGGCTCACTGAGGCCAATTTGCCACTGTCAGGTTGCCACACCATAGCCAACTTGGTGCAGGACAACCTCCAGTGGGACAAAAGTTTACGAAAAAATTGTGAAATCATTAAAGAATCATTAAAGAAAGTATGTAAAAGGAAGGATGAAATGAAATGCGAATGACAAAAATTAAAATAATTTGTAATTGTTTTAAATAATTAAATTGTTAAATTGTCCTGCAATGATTTGTCCCATAGTGAATTGGCAGCAGTGAATTGTCCTATAGTGAGTTGACTGTAGCAAGTTGTGCCATTCAGGGCTATGAGGGCCCTTACATCTCATGTGACAATTGTTCCCCTTTCTGGATTGGAAGGCCTTCCTCACTACCACTCATATCTTTGCACTTGTTGGGATTGTTACAGGGCATTCTGCTTGGGGCTGATCTTGAAGACTACTTGGAAGCTACAGCTGATCTACAATGCAGTGGCATGAGTAGTTATGTGCCTACCTTCTTTGCATGCCTATGCAGCTGTTCTGACCCAAATCCTTTTCCAGTAAAACAAACACGAACCAAAGGGAACAGAAACCTTTTAATGATTCTTACAAATCTCCCGTTAAAAGGCTGTTACAAACTAATTAACTTTGATAAGCATGAGCCTTGCCAAAACTGCGAGGCTGCCAAGAATAACAGATAAGGTTACCGAGAAATATGTTACAACACAAGAGTCTTCAAATACTAACTAAGATACGACAATGCCCACAAGACTCGAGTTTCAAAATGTCTTTGCTTCCTGCAAAGAACATCCGATTCACAGCTGGCTTTTATCTTCTTGAAGGAGAGGCCTTTACCTTGCAGCCTTACTCCCGAGTCACCCGTGCTGCTGCAGCTGCAGCTGCTCTTTTCTGCAAGCAGTCCTGAGCACACGCGCACTTGGCACAGCTTCTCAGGAACCTCATCACTGCTGCCAGCCCCGTCAATCTCTGAAGGCAGCAGTCCACTCCCTAATGGTCCTGGCCTCTCATCTGAGTCCTTGCTCTCCTCAGCCATCCGCACCTGCTGCTGGCTAACCACAACAGTAGCACCGCTATTTTGTGAGCTGCTTTGGCTGTCTGTGAACTTCCAAGTACAGTTGAAGGTGTTGGCTGTCACTTACAAACCCCTTCATAAAAAACAGAGCCAAAGTATTCATAATACCAATAATTTCTACTCATCTCTGAAGATTAAACATGCCATGGGTGTCCTTTATTAAACAGTGCCAACTAATGAGAATGGAATCAACAAAGCCTCCTTTCCCCTGTTGCAGTACCTACATTATGGAACAGAATTCACACACACACACATGCCAGATCATCCATGATCTGAGTAGCCCTAACCCTGTTGACCTTTTCCAAGGCACTGAAGAACTATTTGTTAGTTTTTCAGTCTCTTAGTTCTAAATGAATGAATGAATGAATGAATGACCAATCATTGTTTACTGTAATTAACAAAAGTAAATTGACTATGCTTAGCTATATAGAGCTGAAGTGGTGCAGTGGTTAGAATGTAGTACTGCAATCTACTTCTGCTGACTGCCGGCTGACTGCAATTTGGCAGTTCAAATCTCACCAGGCTTAAGGTAGATTCAGCCTTCCATCCTTCTAAGGTGGGTAAAATGAGGACCCAGATTGTTGGGGCTGACTCTGTAAACCGCTTTGAGAGAGCTGTAAAGCACTGTGAAGTGATATATAAGTCTAAGTGCTATTGCTATTCATTGTTCAGAGTTTTCTTGTCACAAGTCATTGTGATTCTGATTATTAAACTTGCCTACTCTTAGTTGATGTAGCAGTATGAACTGCTTGTCCAGGGAAAAGAGCAAAGATATTGGGGGGGGGTGGCGGCAAATAAATCACCACTTAGAGCCTTAGTAAAAACAGTGACTCTATGTGTAGCATAGTTTACAGCTTTCCTTTAATTTACAGCTTTCCTTTATGAAAAGAATAATGTTGTCTTCAGAGTCAGTGGCTCTAATATACAATATCCCAACTTCCCCACTGCCTGTCTTCTGCTGAGGGACAGTAGATTTTTGTAGTAGTGGTGGTACTAGTAGTGGTAGTAATAGTGGTAGTAGTAGAAGTAGTAGTAGTAGTAATAGTAGATTTTATTTGCAGTTGGCCTTGGGTTAATGTTATAAATTGTGGCTGATCTTTTTTATCTAAACTGAAACTACAGTTAACGGGATGGGAGGCAGAGAGCCTTACCTGAACTCTGCCACAGTCCTAATCTAGATTACCATGTCAGTTTTTATCAGATGCATTTTTTACTTTACTATTAATTGGTAAGTACAAATTTTGTTCACAGTACTCTTACAATTCTATTTTAAAATGTATGAAAGGAGGGTCAATCTGCTTTATTCATCTTTTTACATTACATTCTTGTCTCCAAAATAATGTTCTTGAAAAAACAAGATTACAGTTTGGTAAGAAAAGCATTTTAGAGATATGTTGTAACTCCAAGTCCATGTTGGAGTTACAAGTGGAAAAAAAACCAAGTGCAAATATTAAGCAAGATTTGTCTTAGTAGAAAATGGTGATGTTGCATTAATTTTTAGCATAAACATGATCTGATCTAATAGAAGTACAAATGCTAACAACAAAGTAACTTTTGTGAAGATGAAAATATATATACTGTAAATATAAGAAATATATAAAGATATGAAAAAGAACCATTTTGAAACAATCTAACATTTTATATTTCCAGTATATATTGATAATCATTCTACCATTTTGGATATTATCTTTGCTACATCTTTTAAAAGGCAACTCAGTATCGGAAAATAAATCTATTAGAAATACATTTTATAGAATAGTCCTGAAATGAGGCCACTCCTTTCATCAAGTTGAAAACATTAGATTAAAAAAATGTCAGAATAAAGTATTTTAGAAAGGCAACTAACTTTCTTAAGGATTTTTACCCTTACTCAGGTAGTCTACAGCATTGATGGATGTATACGAAACTTTCAAATGACAGAAGCTCCCATTGATCTGAATAATCCTACCTCCTTCTATAATGTTGGAAGATGCTTTGTCAATCCACAGGAAGGAACCTACTTTGCAGGGACAGGATTTGCCAAAACAGGTAATACCATCTCAAAATCTCCTCTTAAATGAACCCTTGAGGATCCTTGGTGCTCTCTGAGCTTGGTTTCTTGCAGACATTTCATTATCCAAACATGATTATGTTACTTAGCTTAGGTAATGAAAAGTCTGCAAGAAAACAACCAAGCATAGAGAGTACCAAGAACCCTTCATTTCAACCCTGAGTGACAAATATTCTCCTTTATTGCTACATGAACCTTTTTAAAATCCTGGTTAGGCCCTTCTGTTTAGATAGTTGCCAAGGGAGGAATGATAACAGAGAATCACAACTGAAAAGCATAGAACAGACACAGAAGAACAGTTTCATCTTCTGAGGCTTGTTGAATTTGAAATTTTTTAATGACAAGAATGTTGCCCTTGAGGCATAATAACATATTACAGTGATGGTAATAATCATCATGTTTAATATCTATACAAGATTGTTGCAGTTCTGATTTTTAATAAGATTCAGAATAGATTAATTACAATTCTTGACACTTCAGGATGCTATTTGAAATAGCTCTCTGTATGTACAGGTAGCAATAAATACATTTCTGCCAATCTGATTAAGAAATGTGATTTTTATGCACGGTGTCAATGCCACACTATCATTCACCAAAGCGATTTGGTGTATAAAGTAACTGTGAAATATGAATGCTGTCCTTAAGCGTACTGGTGCCTGCATCTCTGTACAGTATAGAAAAATTATCCTTGCATTATTCTTAAACTGTTTTTCCTTCCTTATTCCTTAGTTGGAGCATATAAAGTGGGACTAGACTTACAGGTGGAATTTGAATTCCGTACAACACGGACAAATGGTGTTCTATTGGGAATCAGCAGTCAAAAAATGGATGGCCTTGGCATTGAGTTGGTAGATGAAAATGTGAGTATGGAACTATTAGGAAAGAATCTAATTAAAAGTTGTTTCTCAGCAGCCCTAAAGAGACTCTATCAAAGGATACTGAGCCATGTTACTCTTCCATTGTTCCACGTCAATATCTTGAGCTCTGATTCCTTTTGGGTTGTCCCTGTGGCCAGTGATCTATGCAATACAGTTGAAGTCAGAGCTACAGACTAGCAAACTATATTCTACAAATTTAAATTGGGGGAGAGGGGCAGATTCCATAACATTTTCCCAGTTAAAGTATTATTATGAACCTAATCTACATTTGTTAGAACAGTCTTGTGAAAATCCCTTCTAATTAAACTTCTGTTTCCCTTTCCAAAATCTCATTTTGGTTCTGCTAAATTCTTTCTAAAATAAATGCTGCTTGAATACAAATAGCCAGCTTGTACAAACATTGAAATAATCAAGCCCTATTGCTGTAGCACTGTTGTGGGTCTATTATCCGTTTTAGATTTTGGCAGCAATCAGTTGACAAACAGTATGATCCATAATTTGTGCTTTCTCGCCAAAATTGCTTCTCAGTTATAAATTAATTTCAAGTGGATCCTTGAATTCAGAATATCCATTCATTTGCAGTGGTTAAGAATTTAATCGCAGCTTTTGCTGAAAAGGATAATTAAGTCTCAATATGTTGAATGGGAAAGCCAGGCCTACACATTGTATAATGGTCTCTTCCAAGTTATGTGGATAAGTTGTTTGACTTAATTTAAATTGCCCATTTGTTTGTTTGTATAATTTCTCACATAGGTTATGTTCCATGTCGATAATGGTGCCGGTCGGTTTTCAGCCATTTATGAAACTGCTATACCAGGGAGTTTGTGCGATGGGCGGTGGCACAGAGTTGTGGCACACAAGATAAAGCATCGTTTAATGCTGACAGTGGATGATCAGCATGTGGAAGGGATCAGTCCTAATGCAGCTTCAACTTCAGCAGAGACAAATGATCCTGTCTTCGTTGGAGGATATCCTGGTGAGGAGATAAACCAGGCCAATGCTATAGTTACCATCCTTCATTATTGTTTAATGTGTTACTTTTATTACAGCCACCAAACCCCAAGGAAATCCCTTTATGGAATTCTATTAAGTGTTTCATAAAGTAAAATTTTTGAAACCAAGAAGTTATACAAATGCATGTGGTCTGGATTGAGCCTGGTGGTGTTAAATAAACAACAGTAACTGCAGTGCATGTTGAAAATGCAGTGTTTGCAAGCACCGGGAACGGGGGAGTTTATTCTTAAGCATTTCTGTTCCAAATTCAACTTTTGAACTGTGTTTTGCATCTAAGGTTCCCATTTATTTGCCTGGTTATTTGCTTACTCATTTTACATTTCATCTGTTCATCTCATATTGAACAGAAAAGTTATTACGTATCATTATCACCTCAATTAGTGTGCCTTGGATAGGACTAAAATCATAATATGTTGTAATAAGTGGTGATTGTTCCATGGCATAGCAAAACTTAGTAAAAAGCTGAATAACTTGTGCCTATGCACAGATAAATTCCTTATGTATCCAATCACATTTGGCCAATAAAAGTTCTCTCTTCTCACTTCTCTTCTCCTCTCCTTTCCCCTTCCATTCCATATTCTGTCCTATTCTATTCTTTTTTCTATTCTATTTTTTTCTACTGTATTCTTTTTTCTATTATTATATTCTATTTTGAATTTTTAGGGATAAGACACAATCTGAAAGTATGGTTTTATGTTATTGAGTTATTAAAAATATTTTTAATTGCAGTAATGCTAAGTTTCATTATTCTATGACAATTGTCTCTGTACCATATATCTACAAATGACATCTATGCATATGAGTTCACACAATATGTAACAAACACATTTGGTACCAGTTTACACTGTTATCTACTTACAGAAAAAGATTTCTTTAAAAAACAAACAAACCTCAAGATCTGAAAGATCCTAATTTCTTTTCTTTATCTCTCACCTCCCAGATGGATTGAAGCAGTTTGGCCTGACCACTAACATTCGATTCAAAGGCTGCATTAGGTCTCTGAAACTCATCAAAGGGACAGCTAAACCACTGGAGATTAACTTCAGCAAGGCCTTGGAAATAAAGGGAGTGCAACCTCTGTCCTGCCCAGGGAATTAAAGAGAAAAACCATCAAATTGCAATAGGAATCTGAGCAGTAACGCTAACAAAAAGATTCTTTTACAAATATGCCTGTGATATATTCCAATACTACCATTTCAGGGTGTACTTCTAAAAGCAATATGAAACAAGGGGAAAAATCCCTTAAAATGAATAAAGCAGCAAGTTACACATGTGTGATGTGTTGATTTTTTTCCCCTTATTTTGCAGCAAAATTGGATATTATAGAATGAAATTGTACCATGCCAGTTTGTGTTGGTAGCTGTGTGCAATTTTGAGCCTCACTGTTTAGCCTTAGTTGGTTTCAATGGCCTTGTGCAGGATTTTCTTTGCAGCTATGGATAGCACTACCAGGTTTTCTTTGTTTTTCTCCCCACATCTTTGAGCAGGATATGGCTAGCAATGCCATTTCATGTTTCATCCTATAGTGTCTTTGGTGCTAGGATGAAACATAGTGAAAATAGTTACATCATCACTAATACTTTATGAGCTTCTATTATAGCAATAGCACTTAGACTTATATACTGCTTTAAAGTGCTTTACAGCCCTCTCTGAGCAGTTTACAGAGTCAGCCTATTGCCCCCAACAATTTGGGTCCTCATTTTACCCACCTCGGAAGGATGAAAGGCTGAGTCAACTTTGAGCCTGGTGAGATTCGATCTGCCAAATTGCAGTAGGAGTAACTTGCAGTACTGCTGCGCCACCGAGGCTCCTTATGATGTGTAAGAATGAACATATCATCCACATATAAATATAGTTAAAAGTTTGTAGAGATTCTCAGTCAGCCAGGTCATGGTTGTCCCAGAGGTGCTTTTTCAGGAGGCAACTGGACTTTCTGGGTTTGTTTGTTTGCTTGCTTGTTTTGAAGACGTTTCACTCCTCATCCAAAAAGCTTCTTCAGCTCTGACAGGATAGTGGGGGATGGAAGAGATTATATTCTTTCCAGACAGCTGGTAATTTGCATCCTTTTAGAATGTAAATCCTTCTATTCCCCACTATATAAATCCTTCTATTCAGCCAGAGCTGAAGAAGCAAAATGTCTTCAAAGGAAAAAAAACCAGAAAGTCCAGCTGCCTCCTGAAAAAGCACTTTTGAGATATAAATGTAGTGTTTGCTTTTTATGGGAAGGACTAAGATATTTCAATTAAAGGGAAGAGCAGTGAGAATCCCGAAAGAGTTAGATGCATTCGAGATTCACTTGCCAAAAATAGACATTTTATGAGCACATTATGTATTGTGTTTAAGCACAATAAATATTCATGCTGTATTTGTGCCTGAAGCTCCTGGAGCTTTGTACAAATAGTTCATTTAGTCACCATTCAGAGTTTTACAGCAGCACTGAAAAAAGTGACTTAGGACTGTTTTTCACACTTATGACTGTGGTAGCATCCCCATAGTCACATGATCAAAATTTAGATGCTTGGAAACTGGTTCATATTTATGATGGTTTTTGATCACCTTTTGTAACCTTCTCACAAGCAAAGTCAATGGAGAAGCCAGATTCACTTAACAATCATGTTAGTACCTTAACAACTACAGGGATTCACTTAACAACTGCAGCAACGGTGGGATTCAACCAGTGTTACTACAGGTTCAGTAATTACATTTTGTGTGCTTCTGTGTCTGCTACTTTTCAGAGCTACCAGTTCTATAAAGCTGGGCAGAACAAGTAGCATCCCACCCCTGAACTGTAGCAACAAAGGTCCTAAAATGGGGCAAAATTCACTTTAAAAAGATCTCACTTATCAATAGAAATTTTGGTCTCAATCATGGTCATAAGTCAAGGGCTACCTGTATTGGAGACTTGTGTGTAAAGCCCATGTCACACTGCACCAACGGATGCAAAGAGGATGTAAAACGGACAAAAAAGCTTGCCATCCGTTGGTTAACGCGATGTACTCACTGCCTCCGTTTTGCTTCTTCTCTATCTATCCAGCATCCGTTTATTGACGTTTCATCCACTCAAAAAGTTTTGAGCTGCCCAAAACTTTTGAGCGGAAAATGTATCCAATGCGTCCGTTCTGCATCCTCTAGGCATACGGGGGACATCTGTTCTGCATCCATTACACATCTGCTATATCCGCTAGGCGTCCTCTGTGCATCCGCACAACTTAAATCCGTTCCAGCGGTAAACGGATGCAGGGAGGAAGCAGAACGGACGCGCAGCGTTAGTAGCACGGATGGAGAAAGGATGAAAGCGGATGCAGCTCATCCGCTCTGCATCCGCTCTGCATCCGCTCTGCATCCTCTACGCATCCGCTCTGCATCCTCTACACATCCGCTCTGCATCCGCTCTGCATCCTCTACGCATCCGCTCTACATCCTCTATACATCCGCTCTGCGTCCTCCCCACGTCCGTTCCTTTCCGTGTTATCTGCTCTGCTTATGCAAATTTTGCCCCTTTTGAGAGCGGATAACAATGGATGGAACATTTTGCTTGTCCGCTGTGTCCTTTTTGCATCCGTTGGGCAGTGTGACATGGCCTTAAGTTACTTTTCGGGTACTATATAGGAGAATGTGGGATACTGAGGCACTTTTAATTCTGCTACTCCTGTTTTTAGCATCATGTCAGAAACTTCTCCCTTCAAACTGGAGATACTTAAGCATCTCCTTTGAATATTGATTTTAATTTACATATTAAATCATCAAATTGTATAGATGTTTGGCAGCATACAAGAGTTGCATAAAGCCCTGAAACCATAATAAAACATCTCCACCCTCAAAGAAAGATTAAAGGCAAAGAGCTCAAGTGGCTGATTTGAACCGCTGTTCCAAATCAACAGGCAATGAGCTCTTAAGCATTTCAAATCTATATTATTAGCTTTTGAATGTTAATGCCCATGCAATTCATTAGTATTTTCTATATGTTTATATAATATATATTTTTCCATAATATGAAGGGCTGCATTTTCTTGGAGAAATAGTGATGGCAGCGTTCTCTGCCTAATCAAATGTTTGATATAAATATCAAATGAACATTGGACTTAATACCTAATATTGTTATAATAATACCTGTTAATACCTGTTAATACCTGTTTAATACCTTAATACCTGTTTCAGCAGCAATAGAATGCTAAGTGTTTCTTTTTAAACATATTTAAAATGGGGCATGTTCATATTTTTCCTCCAATGGACTACTATATGATATCAGTGAAAACAGAAAAAAATAATAACCGTGCCTACTATACAACATATTAAGTATTTTGCTCTATACATCTTTATTTTAAATGAATAGTTTTGCTCTTCTTTAAAACAATTTTGGAGCAAGCCTGCTACCTGGACCCTTTCTGAAGTTTGATGATCAATCTGAAAAGAATAAAAATGCAATAATTGGTTAGAAATCCACAGCTTATTTCCAGGACTGCAAAAAGCTGCCCAGAAGTAAACTGAATGTCTTCCCTTGCTTAAAAGCATCTCTGGTAAGTCTCAGGTAGCATCACTGACTCAGCAAGGTCATTTCTTAGCCACTCACTCTGTCTTAGCACAGCCCACCTCACAGGGTCATTGTGGGGATAATAGGAGACAGAGTATTAATTAACTTTGTTGAGATAGATTAGATAGATAGATAGATGATAGATGTTTTTTTCAGATTGCAAGAATTCATCCTTCTCATTTCCTATAGTTACCTCATCATTCCTTCAGAGATGGAAATGGCCATTCAGTCTTCCCCAGAGAGCACATATAAAGATGGAGGAGAAATGGAGACAGTTCTATCAGTAGAAACCCAGTAGAGTTCTGTGATGACCTGGGGCATGGCACAAAGGCAACACAGTCACATAAGTAAAAAGAGTTTCTTTAATACCTCCAATTTTGCTCCCAATGTCCAGGTTATCTTCGGCTGGAGAAAAAAATTCTTCCAAGAACAGTCTTTAAGTGGAGGAAATTCAGTCCAAAGTACATACAAATAAAAATCCACACAAACCACGCTGCAGTAATTAACTTGACAGGGCAGGAGAAGGAATCACATACTTGAAAGGCCAGCAAAACACACACAGTTGGGAAGACGCCAGGAACCCAGATAAGCCTCAACAATACCAGATAATTTACAATTTGCTCTGTTGAGAGCAAATTTGCTCTCAACAGAGCAACTCCACTTTTTAAACACTGTATTCCCAGCTGCAGCTAATTGGGGGAATCAGAGCCCTTTCCTCCCCTGTAAGCCCCACAACTCATGTTGCTCCCTTCTCTGTTCCTCCCTGTGTGCCCTAGAATGAAGAGGAGGTGGGCCTGGGTCTTCCTCCAAATTCCCTCTGCCTTGCTGTATCTCTCTCCTACTCTGCCCAGCCGGACTTTGCCCTTCCCCAGTTTCTTCCACAGCCAATGGAGCCACACTCCCACTCGGAATCAGATTCTGACAGGGGCATGACAAGTTCACTCAATGACTTTTCTTCATATTTAAGCTACAGGAAGGCCTGGAGGAGCATTGTCCATGGGGTCACGATGGGTCAGACACGACTTCACAACTAACAACAACAACAACCTCACACTAATCGACTTTCAATTCAGCAAGTTGCCCAACTCCACAAGTACCAGCTGATTAAATAATTGTTGCTTTCCTGCAACAGAGCTATTATCTGCAAATCTCAGTGCTATCTGGCAGTGCAGAACATGGCTACAAACTCTCAAGATACTTATCCAACTCAAGATCAGTTACTGGCGAAAGCTTGTATGACAACAGCACAGTGGGATAAAGTTATTTCACCAAACAGAGTACCCAAATCTCATTTTCTACTCTAATGGAATGGAACTAGAACAGATTGTTAAATTTAAATAGCCTTGTTAGTACTTAGGTTAAGTCAGCCGTGGCCCGTTTTAAAGATCTGTGCCACCCTGTCACTTCCTGCTTATATGGGAAGTGATAAAAACTCTGAAACACTTGTACCAGCACGTGCTTTATGACAGTCCTGCTCACTAGCTGGCTTATTGCTTGCAGAGGATCATTGATTTGTCATGCTGGAACAATCACTTTAAAACAAATACCTCTTCACTTGACAAGAAAATATTAAAGTGGCTTCGATAAGTGGGCACTGTAAAGCAGATTGAAATCCACTCTTGTGATTTAAAAAAAGTTGTTTTAACTGTGAACAGCTTAATTATATATTTTTATTTAAAAAAAACCCTACTTTAACTGTTAATTTCAAAAGACATTTGACCTTCACATATTTTCTTAAGCTCATGTCACACTGCCCAACGGATGCAAAAAGGACACAACGGACAAGCAAAATGTTCCATCCATTGTTTTCCGCTCTCAAAAGGAGCAAAAATTTGCATAACCGGAGCGGATAACACGGACGCGGGGAGGATGCAGGGCGGATGGAAAGCGGATGCGGAACAGAAGCCTAGCAGATGGAAGCGGATGGGAGCGGATGGTACATCCGTTAGGCTTCTGGGGGACCTCAGCAAAGCGGACGCGGAACAGAAAGAGCGGATGCAGAGCGGACGCGGAACGGATGAAGCGGATGCACAGCGGATGCACAGCGGAAGCCTAATGGATGCCTGGCGTTAATTGCGCATGCGGGGAGGATGCATTGTGTCAGCTCCGCAGATATAACGGAAGCAGCTCAGAAGCAGGTCGCCATTCAGAGGAAAGACCTGCTGCCGGACGGATTGGCTGCCTTGCCTACCCTGCCTGCATGTCTGCCTGCAAGCCTTGCTGCCAGCCTTGGTGCCAGTCTTTCTGCCAGCCTTGGTGCCAGCCTGCCTGCAAGCCTTGCTGCCAGCTGGTCTGCCTGCCAGCCTTGCTGCCTGCCTTCCTGTCAGCCTTGGTTCATATCTGCCTGCCAGCCTTGGTGCCTGCATGCCTGCCAGCCTTCCTGCCAGCCTTGGTGCCTGCCTCCCTGCCAGCCTTGCTGCCAGCCTTGGTGCCGGCCTCCCTGCCAGCCTTGCTGCCAGCCTTGGTTCCTGCCAGCCTCCCTGCCAGCCAGCAACCCCACAACCATGCGGAAGCACAGCAAACCTCAGCCATCTGCTGCCAGCCCTGGCAAGAGGGACAGGGCTACCATCCCGCCCCCTGGCCCTCACTCTGGTTCTGCTGGGGCTTCTGCAGCACGGGCTCGCTCTTCTGGGGCTGGCGCTTCTGCTGCTTCTGCTTCTGGAGGAGCTGATGAAAAGCACTCCAGCACCAGCCACCTCCACAGCACCTGGACCCTTCACCCCTGAGACTGAGCGACCAAGAGGAGTGCCAGAGACTCATTTTTGTTTTATAGCTTGTTGTTAATAAAGGTCTATTTTTGATTCACACACTTGCTTCATTTTTTTTTTTTAATAAAGTCTTGCTGGAAACTTTAAGAAATGGTTTAAGCCTTTGCATGCTTGTGGGATGGGTAAGGATAGCAGTGGGAGGGTTAGGATACCTGTGGAATGGGTAATAGCTGTGGGATGGGTTAGGATAGCAGAGGGACAGATAAACCTCCAGTGCAAGCATAGTGGGACTGTATGGTCCACCCTCCCAGGTGCCACACCTATGGCCCTTTATTATCAATAACAATGTAAGCATTGATTCACACATGTCAACATAAACACAACTCTTTATTAAACACCCTGTTCATTGTAGGCCAACCAAACATACATGGCCCAATCTCATCCGTGTGATGAGACAGGCTGAAGGAAGCATCCATTAAGCATCTACCATCCTGTCTTGCCACTCCACTGCTCCAGCTGGGGAGTTGCACCAGTGTCTCAGGAGGTTGCGCTGCTTCTTCGCTTCATGTGAGGCTCTGTTGGGGCCTTGCACATCCTCAGTGTTGATCAGGTTTTGCCCTTGCCTCCATTCCCCAGGCTCCATGTCCCCATTGCCTTGTTGAAGGTCCACGGGCCTGTTCTGCAAGACTGGGTAGTGGGTGCGCATGAGATTGTGCAGGATGCAGCAAGCTTCCATGATCCTCCTCACGGTTTCTGGGCAATGCTGCATGGTGGTGAGAAGTACCTGGAACCTGTTGGCCAGGATGCCAAAGGCATTCTCCACCACCCGCTTTGCCCTGGACAGCCTCTAGTTGAAGATCCTCTCTTCACGGGTGAGGAGTCTGGAGGTGTAGGGCTTCATGAGGTAGGTTGTGAGGGAGAAGGCGTCATCCCCCACGATGAAGTAGGGCACATCTTGTGTGTCGTTGGGCAGGGGGTCTGGATCTGGGAAGCCCAGGATGAGGTTGCATTCCAGCCCCTCCTTGAGGTGACTGGCGTTGTATACCTGGGCATCTGAAGATGAGCCGTTGCCTGAAGCATCGATGTACATGAACTTGTAGTCAGCATCGACCATGGCGAAGAGGATGATGCTGAAGAAGCCCTTGGAGTTGAAATAAGTGGACCCCGAGTTGGCTGGAGCTTTGCAGGCCACGTGCTTGCCATCTATGGCTCCAACGGTGTGGGGGAAGTTCCACTTCTGATACCACTGCTCTGCAACTTTCTTCCATCCTTCTTCAGTGGAGGGGTACTGGAGGAGCTCCTCCTTGTATTCTTCGATGATGGCCTGCACCACTTCTCTAACCACAATGCTGATGGTGTTGGATGGCACCCTCCAGCCATACTGCATGCTCCTGTAGGAGGTCCCTGAGGCCAGGTGGCGCAGAGTGAGTGCCACCTTGAGCCCAGGTTCCAGGCTGGGGTGGAAGCTGGTGCTCTGCTTGGTCAACCTGGGTGTCAGGTGCTGCACAACTTCATCAAATATGGCTGGAGGCATCCTCATGAAGTTCTGGAATGCCCGAGTGTCTTCGTTCCTGAGCTCCACCATCAGCTTGTTGTACAGTCCGTCCTCTGCTCTTCTGGCGAACCATCTTCAGACCCAGACTCTTTTTGGCTGCCTCTTTTTCTTCTCACAGTAGTGTTCACAGAGACTGCAGATGGCTTCGCACTGTTGCAGAATGATGGTGGCTGTCGAAAGGACTTTGTTACAATCCACGGTGGACATGACTGGATGCTGTGGAAGAGGAAGAGCCAGACGAAGGCTGCAGAGGTCTGCACCGCTGGGCTGCTGTTCTGAAAGTGAGATGCAGATGAGTTGCTCCCCCTTTTTATAGGAAATATAGGTTTTCCGCTAGGCATCCTCTAGGCATCCTCTAGGCATCCTCTAGACATCCTTAATATCCGAGATAGGTCCCCTCTGCGAATGTTTTTTCCATTTTAAACACTTTGTTTCCATGCTGCATCCGCTAGGCTTCCGTTCTGCATCTGTTCTGCATCCGTTCTGCTTCCTCCCTGCGTCCGAGCGGATGTGAGTTGCGCGGATGCGCAGCAGATGCCTAGCGGATATAGCGGATGCATAACGGATGCGTAGCGGATGCGTAGCGGGTGCAGAACGGACGAACTGGATACATTTTCCGTGCAAAAGTTTTGGGCAGCCCAAAACTTTCGGAGCGGATGAAACATCAATAAACGGATGCTGGACGGATAGAGAGGAAGCAAAATGGAGGCAGTGAGTACATCGCGTTTTCCAACGGATGGCAAGCTTTTTTGTCCGTTTTACATCCTCTTTGCATCCGTTGGTTCAGTGTGACATGGGCTTTAGACTTAGAATAACTTTATTGTCACTTTAAATGTATACTAAATGGCATACATTAAAATGAAATTTTGTTGTATACAGCTCTCACCACCTCCAATATACCTTACACAAACATGACAAAAAAAATGTTTGCATATCCTCACATACCCACATATTTTCTATGACACAGGGAAACAACACAGTCTAGTTTGGATATATACATACATGTACATGGTGAAAAAAAGAAATCTTGCAAGTGTACCAGATGGTAAATGTACACTAATCAACATACATTAAAATGAAATTTCATTGCATACAGCTCTCAAAGGGTCACCACCTGCAATATACACTACATAGACATGACAAAAAATGTTTTTCATATACCCACCTATATTCTATGACACAGAGAAACAACAGTCTAGTTTGGATGTATACATGTACATGGCGAGAAAAACAAATCTTGTGAGTTTACCAGACGGAATGGTATAGGGAACAAAGCTGTTACAGAATCTGGGAGTCCTGCTAGAAATACTTTGAGCAACAAAAATTGGTGTGTGGGTCTGTTAATTAGATCATATGTGACTTAACATCCTTCACATGTCAGTATTTAGTTGTTGATGACAAGACCTAATCCTTCAAAACAATAAATCAAGATCCATGTATTTTTCAACAAACATTTCAAAGCATGACTTCTAAAGGGATGGATAATGTATGTACAGCACAAGATCTAAGACCTACCAAGCAGCTTTATCTTCTCTTAGGTAGACAGCATTCAAGTGAAATATCAACATTATAGAGTTGCAGAAACTATTACTGGACATCTGGTACTTCATCCTGCTTTGGTTCAAAATATCCCCACCATTAAATTGTCCAACTTCTAAGAGACCATAAGAGACCATCTACTATCATTTCAAGTTAATACATAGCCTTCTCTTTTCCAAGCTTGTCACATGATGGCATCCTTTAAAGAAAACATACTTTTCCTTCAAACTTCTTTCAAAGAACTTGGGCTCCATCTTACCATCTTATTTTTCTATTAGACACCACTCCTCTTTGAATCTATCTTTGTTTTTAAATCTTAAATATTTGGGGTCCAGACCTGGACACCAGACTGCAGATAAACTCAGGAAATGGAAAATAAAAGTGAGGTGTCCTTTCATGAGACTGTGTTTCAACTCATGTAGCCAAATATCACATCATTTTAACAGACATCGCCCACTGATTATTTTTATTCAACTTAAAACAGACTACAATTGTCATGCTAATGATTATGTATTAAGTATCATGATATATTAATAATCTTTGCTTACCAATGGATTAACTATTGTATAATCTAAAGGCATTACATTGCATTCGTTATTTAAGGCAGCAATTTCCAATCCCAATTCAGCAGACAGTTCAAAGTTCAAACCTTTATTGTCAACATGCAACTTGTGTACAATGAAACTGAATGAGCCTCCCATGCAGTGGTGGGATAATTTTTTTTTTACTACCAGTTCTGTGGGCGTGGCTTAGTGGGTGTGGCTTGGTGGGCATGGCAGGGGAAGGATACTACAAAATATCCATTCCCTTTCTACTCCTGGGGGAAGGTTACCACCGGTTCTCCGAACTCCTCAAAATTTCCACTACTGGTTCTCCAGAACTGGTCAGAACCTGCTGAATACCACCTCTGCTCCCTTGGTGCAGCCCACCCAAGAACACCCAAGAACCTTTATTTATCTCAGTAAATCAATGAATAAAAAAAGAAATCCCTAACTCCAAATAAGCAATAAACTAGCACATGTATATATATATAATATTACACCGGTATATACACTGGCACTGTAAGTCTATCACCACAAGCCTGATTGTGGTGTTATGTTGTCTAATGGCCCATGAATAAAAGGTATTTTTCTTCCTATTTGTCTGACTGCCTATGCAGTCCTGCCTGATGGTAGGAGAATAAAGAAATGCTGTCCAGGATGTGAGTCATCCCTTAGGATTTTTCTCCCTCTGCTCAGATAGCAGGACCTGGCAATTTCAACCAGTGGGGCTAGGGGGCAGCCCATTTTTTTTTTTTTTAAATTATCCTATCTGGGATTATCCTATCTGGGATTTCCAAAAGCCCCATTTCATTGGGAGACAGAAGTTTGGGGAAAACAGTCTTAATATATTTGTGCCTATAGTATAAATTGCTCAAGTGGTTTGTAAGATGAATGTAAAACCAACATGGTCACGAATGTTTACTTAAATTGATTATACTCTCCTCTTCGAAATGAAGAATGAACAGACATTGACATGATCTGCACACAAAAACTTAAAAGCAATTTAAACACTGCTTATGGAAATATTCCTTACCTAAGAGAAAGAAGTTGTTTTAACAAGTTGACCCACACCTGATATGGAAAAGATAAATGAGCACCATTAAAGTCTTATTAGGGAACTAATTTGTGGAGCATCTGGGGGTGATTACAAGGCTGTGACAAAATTGATGCTTAGTCTTTACAAAATGTGTTTTATCTTCAAAACACTTCTTCCATGCTAATTAATTCACTCCACTAAATACAAATATCAGCAGACACACATGTGAAGATTTTGATATTTTAACTTTAGGCATAACTGATGAAAGGATAGGTTCCTGGCACAATTATTCAAATGACATTGTGGGCTTAATCTGTCTTTCCTTTTTAAGGGATTTTTGCTGCTAAGAAAAACAGTGGATGCCCTCACAGGAAAAATAGAGCAGATTTAGAAATGAAAAGAGTTGTTGAATCTCAGAAAATTCTAGGAACAAGGCCAGATTATAACACACACATAAAAACACCAGATTCTGAGGGGTCCTTGGTACTCTCTGAGCTTGGTTGTTTTCTTGCAGTTATTTCATTGTGAAAAAAAAAAAAAAAAAAAGCAAAAAGGGAACAAAAGGACCTTTCCACGAAAAATGGTTACACTAAATATTTTCAGAACACAAGACATCAGCCTTCATCTTATTTAAACCTCAAAAAAAGAAAAGAAAAATGGGAAGTAGCCTCTCTAGTGATGTGTCTATCCTGTGGGCCAGTCTGAAAATTAAGTTGTGGCTTTTCATGGTACAAAATTCTCAACTTCTTGAGATCACACTATCACAAGATATTTTTATGTAGCCTTCTAGGAACTTGGAACATGGGTAGCATGAAAAGAAGTGAATGCAATCTAATTAAAATGTAATTCATCAAATAGTATTGTTCTTGTATTTAATCATTTTCTGCTTTGGTTGTATTAACAATTATTATCTGACACTACCACAAAAATTAGTGCAGGAGGGGCACCAATAGCTCTGGAATAGCTGGGTGAAACAACTGTGAAGCCCAGCAAGACTCTTCTCTTTTATACCATTACAGACCTGCCAACCCCTGATAAAGGAAAATCTGAAGACCCATGAAAAAAAAATCTGGAGATTCTATAAAAAATAGTGAGATTCTATTTTTTTCCCGATCAAGATTAAACAAACCCCTTTTCCATCGAGGAAAGTCATTAACAGTTTATTTAAATGTTTTATTTGTGTTCCCTGTTGTAAGAAGATGCAGCTTTCTTTCTTCTATTGAAAAATCACCACCTCTTTTCGCCATGTTTATATGATTGCCATCGCTTTCCCATGCTGAACTTACAAAGACTACTGGGAAACTAGCCTCGTTCCTAGGGCCTACTCCCCTTTCAAAATGATGGACAGACACGAAGAAAAACGATTACCGTATATACTCGCATATAAGCCGATCTCGCATATAAGCCTACCCCCAAATTTGAAAAAAAAAAAAAGTGTTTTAAATTTGGCGTGAGATTGAGGAGCCTTGTCGTGAGACCGTGAGAAATGACAAAAATCGTGAGACTCACGGCAGAACCGTGAGAGTTGGCAGGGCTGCCATTACTCCAAAACTGCTTTGGAGTGGGGGTCTCCAACCTTGGCACCTTTAAGACTTGTGGACTTCAACTCCC
>BLBF01000063.1:18753650-18914756 GCA_015471245.1 Laticauda colubrina | reverse complement strand
TGTGAGGATTGTAATTTAACAACCGGTTCGCCCAGGCTCAGGTTGGCCATCACGAGAGACTCATCCTGTATGTGCAGCGGAGCTAGAAGATGGGGATGGGCCACACCTCCCATGCCCGCCAACCTGACCCCGGGCAAACCAGTTGTTAAATTATTTGAATCCTACCACTGCCCATTCCAATACCCAAGTATAAAAAAATTAGCTCTCTTGTGAAGGCCCTCCGTTGTTCCTATGAAGATTTGACCTCCATTAGCATTGGTACTTTTTTTCACAACCCTCCTTTTCTAGCATCTGCTCTATTCTACAGTATTGAGGAGGAATATTTTTTTCCAAGATCAGCATTAGAGATGATAACTTGGCTCAAACCAAATGCTTTCCAGATGGTGTGCTTTGCTTACATAAATCAATTTAAAAGCTGCTGAAATTTTTTTTCTAAAGTTTTCCTGGATGCAAGTAAGGAAGCAATCACCATGGATGCTTCCAAATAAGGCACTAGAACTGTGTTTTGCATCTGGTAATCTGTATTTTGTTTAGTGAACATAAAGGTATATATAAAATTGTGACTAGTAGATGTATACAAGGATGTATGCACAACAGGTTAGCTCCAGATAAAAATAATTTGAAGTTAAAAAGTAATATTATTAATAAAAATAATATTTTAATGATGCAGTTGTGATCTTTTTTTCTTCTAGGTATGCATAGGGAAGCTGAACTGAATTGAAATACTACCATACTAAGGGGATCTAGAGATCCTTAATTATCCCCACAATGAAGTTCTGTTTCATTTAAATTAGGCAAACAAATGTTCAGCCTGGAGGATGTGGCCCACCAGCACCTTGAATAGCCCCCAAAGCCCCCAAGAATGAATTGAAAACTTGACCCTCTTTTTTGTATTTTTGGTAAGATTGAAGGTTTAACTGGTAAAGCGGATCTTCTAAGCCTTTCAGGTGTTTAAGGCATCCATTTCAACCCTTGGAATTCCTGGAATTCAACCCTGGTTCTGTCTGCTTTTGGAGTGTGTCCCCTGACTTATCATGCATAGCTTGTGTGATCTCAAGCCAATCTAAATTGTTCACATTGCTTAAATGGATTACTCTTTGACAAAATCAAGGACAGATGAGAGGAGTCTAGTCTTGGATCACTGGCCTAAGCCTCTTCAGTGTCATGCAGAGATATAAACAGAAAGGGTGAAATATGCCAAGATATCATCCACAATGCATGGTCAAAGCCTTGCCTCTTTTTGCCATGTATTGGGTAGAGTGCTTGATCATTCTGTCATGGCACCATCTTGAATTTTTATATTCTTCCACTTTTGATGTACCTGGTCTTGTGGAACAGTTCTTTGAATAAGTATGGGTGTCCTTTAGCTCTTCTCGAGCTAGAGAGAGATGTTTCCCATCTAGGATTCCATTCCATACATAACTGTTAAGGAAAGGATAAAAAATAGGCACAAAGTCTTGGGGGTGAACCCTACTCACCTTTCCAAATATTCAACATACATATGAACATCCTTCACTGGTATCCACCTTTGCTCATAGGGAAAATAGAATAGGCAATTGTCCTTGATCAGAACTGAAAGGGTGCACTTATTACATTAACTGTAAGGATCTTTCTTCTGAAACATACAGTAGGATCAAGGATTCTTGTATGCTTTACAAAATTGCAGAGACAAGGTTAGAAATTGTAATGCTTGAATAGGGTTTCCAATTAATGTAATATATAATGCACAAAGCAATGAATATGCAACATTCATAAAAGTATACATACTTTTAACTCTAACATTGTAATTGTTTATATAGTGTTTTATATTTCAATGTTTTATTAGTCCATCTTTGAGAGAAATGTGCAGTTCAGAAATGTGAAATACAAATAAATATCAAAGTAAAACACAGGAGCTGATAAAATTTGTTGTATGTTATACTATATAAACCTGTCAAGTTAGAAAGCAAATTTGGTTGATAAATTCCTAGAAAGTTACATACTCTGCTTATTTCTCTGCTCTTATTGTATCTGTAATCCTGCTCTAGGTATCTTTGTCCCTCTTGAGTAAGGAGAGACTGGGGAATCACTGAAGATTATAAGGCATGGATGTCAAACTTGCAGTATCACATTGCCGTCACATAACATTTTGTGATGTTTTTTCCATCTGCGGAGCTGGGGTTGGCATGGCCTACATGTGCCACCAGTTTGACACCCCTGCTATAAGGGCTATAAGGATTATACTAGTCTTGCTATAAGGGCTATTCTAGGCACCTATTGGACAATAGTAATTTGGTTTGCTTGGAATTGATCATGGATATGCAGCTCCGATAGAATGGATTGAGTTATAGTTTTCCTTGATTATAGCAGAGAAGAATGTTTCTTTGAGTAAGGGGATGTTCTAGCTTCTTTGAAAGAAGGAGTTAATCAACTCTTTGAAAACCACTGCTAGATCCAACAGAACTGAACAATTTTGTTTAGGTCTCTATAAAAAAATCAAGATTATTGAGTAGGTGAATGTCTATGGAGATTCTCAGCCACCCAAATCATGGTTGTGTTGGGCTCCATATTCAACTATGCCCGCCAGTAATAAAATAATAAAAGACGTTAATTGTGGATCCCTCCCACCAGCGACAAAGTGGATGTGGAATGGGGATTCTCTATGACACTGCCTTGCACTGCTACCTGGGAGTGGGAGGCTGAATGGAATTCCCACATGATGTGGCTGGGGCGCTCCACTGTACAAGGCTTTAGCGTGGGGAGGGGAGATTAGTGTGGGGAAGGGGGACTTATACACCAGGTGTTACGGGGTGTTCAGGGAAGTAAAGGGGATCAGTGATAGGGAGGATGCAGAGTGTTTGAGGCTATGGCATGGGAGTAACTAATTAGCCATATTAGGAAATGTTGAATACATAGGGCAGTCTACAGGAGGTAGCTGCAATTAGATGGGTGGGTTTATGCTATAAAGAGTGCTGGAAGGCAAATGCTCCCAGCACTAACCTAGATTGGAATTCAAGCCATTATCACCAGATGGGATGTGTGTTATTTCTACAAATAAATGACTGCATGCCTCAATGTTCGTTGGTTTGTATCTTGGGAATATGAAGATCCGAAAGACTGGTTAACAGATTATCCCAAAGGTGCTTTTTCAAGAGGCAACTGGACTTCCTTGGTTTTTCCTTGAAGACATTTTGCTTCTCATCCAAGAAACTCCTTCAGTTCTGAAGCTTCTTGGATGAGATCTGAAGAAGCTGCTTTGATGAGAAATGAAATGTCTTCAGAGAAAAACAAAGTCCAAAAAAGGTGCCTTTTCAAAAGGCAACTTTGGGATATTGAGTAGGTGCTAGGTTTGCAGCTCCAAAAGGCTTTCAGGCTGAGTTATAGTGCTAAGACAGCATTGACCATACCTATAGATGACCTCTGGCATCTTTGGACAGGAGTGGTGTATCTGTCATCACTCTTTTAGGCTTTCAATACTGTCAGTCATGGTATCCTTCTAAGCTTTAGTGATTGGAAGTGAGAGGGCCACAGTTTTACAGTGGTTGTTTTCCTTCCTCTGAGGAAGTTTAAGACAGCATTGAAAGGTAGGTGATATCTAGCTCTAAAACCCTTTATTTTGTGTGTATTTCAGACTTGATTCTCTTCCCAACTTCTGTTTGATATCTACATGAAGCTGCTAGGTGAGAGCATTCATCAACAGAAGGTTAAGCATAAGCAGAGTGCTGATAATACTCAGTTTTACATCTTTGCTCCAGACTATACCAGTGATGCTGTCAAGGTTCATTTTCAGTGATTTAGGGCTGTGAGGATGTAGATGAAAAAGAGCAAGCTTGGACTTAACTCTGTTAAGACTGAAGATTTAGGGAGGCAGATCTGGAAATGTTCCATCATTCATTTTGAATGGGATAGCAGTCCTCTGGAGCTGGTGGGAAACTTGGGAGCGCACCTGGAGACATAGTTTTGATTATAGAAGCTGGTGGCAGCTGTAGCACAAAAGGCCTTTGTGCAAATTTATATTTTGCACTAGATCAATTTCTTGCAGTCACTCAAGTCATAATCATTTCTTGGTTGGACTACTGCAACATGCTCTTCATAGGGCTGCCTTTAAAAGGCATTTGGAAGCTGCACTTGATCTACAATACAACAGCACAATATCTCATAAACCATCACCATCCCCGTTACAAGAACCTTCCAGTAAGATTCTGTGGGTGCAATGCCAGGTGCAATTGTCATCGTTAGAGTTCTGCATGAGGTAGGACTAGCTTACTTGCAGGATTATCTATCTATATTTATATATCTCATCATCTCTGCACATTTGTTGGATAGGAAACAACAGGCTGGGTTTCTTGTGTAAAACAAGGTCATTTAGTGGGGCCCAGGAAAGGTGTCTTCTGTTGGAATAAATATCCTTTTGGGTTCTGTTCCACATGAGGAAAAAGACACTGGAATTGTGGAAGTTGCTTGGAAAGAAAGTTTAATGGTGGACAGGACCACATGGCTGGGTGAAGAAAAAAGTGATCGCCTCCTTCAAGATGTTGGGTGAAGAAAGAAAAGGGCTGGGATGCTGAAAGTGTCTGAGTTTTATGTCCTCTGTTGAGCCCCACCTACACTGATGCCTGTGTAGTATCTTACTGATTTTGTCTGTAGTACCTCTTATGTAGGGCAGGACAGCTGTTCCATAGGTCTGTTGATCTTCTAGGTCTCTATTAGGTCTCTATTATAGATCAACACCACAAGCCAGGCAAACACCTGGGCACAAACAGACTCCCTCTGATACCTCCAGCTCAAACACACCCCAACCAGGCACCCAGATGAAACCTAGCTTCCTAATAGATGACAGCCATCCTTTCACATGAAGCCAAGCTGCACTGAAAGCCTCCAACACAGAAACACAGTGTTGCCAGCCAATCAAAGCCACAAAACAGACAGAAGAAACCAGAAACACCAATCAAACAAACTCCAAGAACAATAAACACAGACCAAGACTCCCAACCAATCAGATGTTAAAAAAAGCCATCCTGGGACAGCAGTAGGCTAGCCTCAAATTTAAAACTAACGGCTGTGATAGCCTGACCCACATACGAACTCAATACAGAAGCCTGATGATGGCAGATGATTCTGCTGAAACGTTGCTACAACTTTAAAAGCACTACAATGACGTGGGATAATACCCAAAGGAAGCTGAACAGCACACATGTAAGTACCTGCGAAAATTTAAAAACACACACACACACACACACATACACACACACACACACATATATATATATATATATTTGTTTTTTTAGGCTTTCGCGGGTACTCACATGTGTGCTGTTCAGCTTCCTTCGGGTATTATCCCACGTCATTGTAGTTCTGTTAAAGTTGTAGCAACGTTTCAGCAGAATCTCATCTGCCATCATCAGGCTTCTGTATGGATGTGTGTCTCACAGTTCCTGGTTTCAAATTCGAGGCTGGTCCATTCTGATTGGCTAGGAGCCCGGGTCTGTGTTCATTGGACTTGGAGTTTGATTGATTGGTGTTTCTGGTTTCTTCTGTCTGTTTTGTGGCTTTGATTGGCTGGCAACCCTCTGTTCTTGTGTTGGAGGCTTTCAGTGCAGCTTGGCTTCGTGTGAAAGGACGGCTGCTCTTCATTAGCATAGAACTGTGAGAAACACATCCATACAGAAGCCTGATGATGGCAAATGAGATTCTGCTGAAATGTTGCTACAACTTTAACAGAACTACAATGACGTGGGATAATACCCAAAGGAAGCTTAACAGCACATATATATATATAGTATATTCAATATTTACATAAATATTTACATAAATATTTACATACAAGCCATGCCCAGCCAGTCACATGATCACCACACCCACAAATTAAGCTATGCCCATAGAACCAGTTGTTAAGAAATTTGAATCCCACCCCTGAATTGGCTGTCAGACGCCCAGGGGAAGCAATCTTAGCTAATTTTGTAGGCTTTGTCTGAGTGCTGGCCAATGTAATCTTCCCGGGCCATGTGGTGAGATGGCTACCTTTGTTATTTAACATACTCTGGCCCAGGCCTTAATGGCTCACAGGCAAAGGTGGGAAGGCTGAGTTTCTGCCTCTCTTGAGTTTCTGCTTCTCTTTTAGGGGAAATATTCTGCCTTTTTAATATACCCTAAAAAATTTCATTTTTTTCTAGGAGGGGGTGGGTGCTAACTTCCTGCACTTCTTTGTGGCAGCAGCTACCCTATGGAGTAATCTGCCCCCCCCTTTTTTTTTGGCTTTCTGGATGACCTTGTGAGCCTGATTTTTATTGCGGGTGCTGGAAACAGGATGCTAACCCACTATAGAATAAATGTTGTTGTGTATTTATGAAGTGGCTTGATCATTTTCAAATTGGTATTGTTTCAATTTTTTTTAAAAAAAAATCTTTTGGTCTCTATTATTTGTTCGCTATCTAGAGTTAAGATGGGCAGCAATATAAATTTGCTAAATAAATAAGATGCAAAAATATGCTCATAAAACTCATCAGTGGGAAAGTTGATTTACACCATGATCTCTTGCCAATGGTCTCCTCTCCCCAACCGGGAAAATATATAGCTAGTGTTTCATATTTTAAATGCATCCCAATATATATTTAAAAGAAGAGGAAAACATCTGGCTGCTGCCTCCCCCATCTCCCTGGAAGGTTTGGCTAGTCCTGTAAAGGCAGCTGTATCCTCTGGACCAGGGGTCTCCAACCTTGACAACTTTAAGACTTGTGGACTTCAACTCCCAGAATTCCTCAGCCAGCTTTATTTAAAGTGGTACCTAGCTTTTGCTGGCTGAGGAATTCTGGGAGTTGAAGTCCACAAGTCTTAAAGTCACCAAGGTTGGAGACCCCTGCTATGGACAGTGAATGAACTGGGACTTTAATTAGGCACCAAGACTGCTAGTCTCTCCCTTGTTTTATGTGTAAAGCCACAAAACCAGTAAAGAGCTTTCTGCTATGACCACAGTTAGATTCTTATTTCCTGCTTCTGTCTTAATTTGGCAGCCAATTCCTGCTAGATACTGAATGATACAACCAATTCCCGGTCTTTCCATTGCTACACAGCTATTTCCTGGATTTATTCTCCCCAAAGCAGTTTAAGCAGTACCAGAAAAGGAATTTTAACTGAATTCCACTTTTATCTCAGTTTTAACTTTGTTCTTTATTCTTTATCATCTGCGTTTTTATCCATATGTTCCTATTGCATTATTATGTTTTTGTAAACCATCCAGAGTCACGTAAGTCTAATATGGATAGTATAAACTTTTAATTAATAAATAAAACCAATAGGAAAAAAAATCAATTCAATCTTGTCAATTGCATTGATTCTGGTTTCTGTCATCCATTCCTTCTTCAGGATCTAAACTCAGTCTGCAACAATCTCAGTGCTATAAAAGATTCCTTGCCTTGGACTATTGCTAAAGTAAAGGAATAAATGTTTTAAAATAGTCAAAGAAACCAAAGACAGTACTATAAGCAACAAAAGCAAAGTCACATGTAACAGAATTCACTAGATTAATAATAACCTAGAAACAGAAAAAAAATTCTTAGTGTTAAGATCACTGTGGGGAAAACTGGCAGTGGCATCCAACAAAGTTGAGGGCCTGTGACCAAGTCCTGAGAGTTGACCACAGTATTTTCAGTTGCAGCAAAATTTCTCCATTTCATTTTGTTTCTTGGGTTTTGTTTCAATCCCATTGAAAACAAGAGGGCTACTTTCTCAATCAGCATGTCTAGGATTCTGTTAGTAGCTATCATCTCACATAACCCTAGAAGAAACAAAATCACCTCTGAAACCAGAAGACAAATGAACATTCATGGCGAAGTGAATGTTCTCCAAAAACCATATTAACAACGGCAATTAGTGAAACAACTTTATGGATTCTGGAATTTTAACCTGGAAGTTGCTTAGCCCCCATCAAGAGGATGCTAAAATGATATGTTTGTTAAGCCTGGGTTCCCCAACCAGGGTTAGGTAGACAAGCTAAACAGAATGTGCAGTGTTAGTCAGATAGGAACACAGATAAATGAGTGAGCTAAGCTTGTATGTTTATTAACATACAGTAAAAATAACAGATACGCTTGTGCTATCAAGAATATAGTTTATTCCAGTATAAGTTTATGGCATAGTCAAATAACAGTCCAATAGTCATTTATCATGTAGTCAGTCCATTCAGGGATATTCAGGTAGCAAAGTCCATGTAGAATATCCTATGTCAGTTCACTTACAAATCAGTCCTTTGTTGTCTCTCCCGTTCGAGCAATGCAGTCTTGATTCCAAGCAGTAATCAGGGATCATCAAAGCCAGCCAAAGTAAGCAAGCTGTAGACTTGCTACTTTTATATTGTTTTCATAACCACTCCTTTAATTGCTATTTCACAGTTAAAGCTGCAGACACTTTAACATACACTAACTATGATTCATAGTTATTATTTCACCTAAACCAGTTAGGGTAAACAATGTTATCCCTAACATTCTCCCCTTTTAGGTTACATAATAACTATGAATCATTTACATCTTTAAATTATATTTTTCACAACTTTCTTTAAACTTAATTGCCCCTTGAGCTTTTGTAAATTGGTCTGCAATGTTTTCTTCTGACATGCAGTATTCCAATTTTATTAATTCATTTTTCACTGATTCTCTTACGTTTAAATATCTTTAAGTCAGTATGTTTTGATCTAGTTTTTACAGCAATACTAGTAGCTAACTTTATAGCTGCTTGGTTATCCTCGTACACAATAATGGAATCTTTTACAGTTATACCCATGTCTAATAATAACTGTTTATAGAAAATCAAGTCAGTGCATAATAATGACAGACATGAAAATTCAGCTTCCATCCTGGACAAGCTAATATGCTGTTGTCTGATTGACCTCCATCCTATTAGTGTCTTACCAAATAATATAGCCATCCCAGATGTTGATTTTCTAGTGTTTATATCAGTTGCAAAACTTGCATCTGCATAGGCACTAAGACTCAAATCACCCTTTGGTTCTATATACAATGCATGGTTCATTGTTCCCTTAAGATATCTTAATATTCTTTTTAAGGATTGCCAATGACATTGTTTTGGATCTGAATTAAAACATGCCAGCTGATTTACACTATAAGCTATATCTGGCCTTGACCAATTGCTTATATATGATAAGCTACCAATCAAAGATTGATATATGGACTTATCAAATTTGGGACTTTGATCATTAGTTTGGCAAACTTCCTGACTCATTGGAGTCTTTGCCAGTTTACAAAGTTCCATTTTATACGTTTTAATTAATTGGCAAATTTTATCTTCTTGAGATATCTTAAAACCATTATTTGTTTTATTAATTGTCAATCCTAGATACCTTTTAATTTCACCTAGATGCTTTATTTTTATCTTTTTGGCTAATAATGATATAATCTCATTAGCTTCATTATTAGTCTTAGTTATTAAAGCAATATCATCTGTAAATAATAACAATAATGACACCGTTCCATTATTTTCTCTTTTAAACACACACGGATCTGCTAAACCAGATATAAAACCTATATTGTTTAACTCTTTCACAATATATTGGTTCCACTCAAACCCAGATTGTTTCAACCCGTAAAGACTCTTTTTGAGTTTCCAACAATCATTACTATTTACCTTATTTCCTTTTATACCAATTGGTTTTCTTAAATATATAGTGTGCTGCAATGGTGCATGTAGATAAGCAGTTTCTACATCTAAATGGTTAATGATATAGTTTTTCTTAGCTGCCCACACTAATGCTGCTCTTAAAGATGTAGCTTTAAGGCTTGGTGCAAAAACTTCATCATAATCAGATGCAGTTTGATTAAATCCTTGAGCTACTAACCTAGCTTTATGGGTAACAGTCCCATCATTTCCAGTTTTTACTTTAAATATCCATTTGCACCCAATGGATTTTTCTCCTGGAGGTAATTTGGCATCTTCATACACTTTCATTACCTTTAATGAATTTAGTTCTTTTTCCATTGCCTTTTGCCAATTCTCCTGATCCTTAGCAGGATACATCCTAAGTTCATCTATACTAGTTGGAACTTTAGTTACTTGGCAAACTATACTTGCTTGATACCTATCAGGTGGTCTAGTTACACGTGTAGTACGTCTAGGTATTATAGGACTTACAGGTGGACTTTCATTTATTAATTGTTCTTGATTATGTAACTCTTCCTGATCAACTATTTCCTCTTGTTCTGGTCCTTTTTGCTCTTCATGGACTTCTTCTTTAATTGGACTCTTCTTATAGCTAATCTCATCTTTCTGCCTTTTGTAGGGTTCAATAATTACTTCATTATTTAAATCTTGCTCTAATCTATTCCATCCTACATGTTCTAGGAATTTTGCACTAGCACTGGTGTAAACTCTAGATGTACCTGGTTCCCAGAATCTATAAGATCTATGATTAGATGTATATCCTACAAAAATTAATCTTTTAGCTCTATGCTGTCCTTTGTGTCTAAGTTGTGTAGGGATATGCACCCATGCTGGTGCTCCAAATGTGTGCATGTAACTTAAATCAGGTTTTGTACCATGCCACAGTGTGAATGGTAATTCACCTCTTGTTGAATTAACAACATTATTTAATATATGATTACCACACATTATTGCTTCTCCCCATAAATTGTCAGGTAATCCTGAATCAGACATCATAGTTCGTGCCATTGATTGTAATGTTTGGCCTCTTCTCTCTATAAAGGCATTATGTTGTGGCCTATATGGTGCAGACATTTTATGTTGAATACCTAACATTCTTAGTCTGTTTTGAAATTTATTATTTGTAAATTCTATACCATTATCTGTGATGAGAGTTACTAATTTCTTTTTAGATTTTCTTTTGACAAATTTTAACCAATTAAATCGATTTTGATATGTTTCAGTTTTGCTCTTCATTAAATAGCAAAACCCATATCTAGAATAGTGGTCCATTATACTTAGTATGTGGCGAGCTCCTCCTACACTTGGTTTTTTCGGACCTATTAAATCAGCAAATACTACTTCTAAAAGCTCTTTAGTAGTAAATCCATCAACTCTATTAGCCGGTATAACCCTGCTCTTACTTTGATTACAGGCATTACATTGCAAATACTTATTACAAGATTTCAAACTTATTCCCTTAGATAATTCAACAGTTTTCTTAAGCATTTTAAAATTTAAATGCCCTAGCCTTCGATGTAACAAGTGAATACATTCGTCATGAGGTTTCTTATTTTCATAAATTGTGTTAGCCACCTTTAAACCATCATCATTTAACACATATAATTCACCTCTTAAAGATGCAGTAATTCTCTTATCTTCTTTTTTAATTAAGCAGTTATCTCCCTTAAATGTAACTACATATCCTAGTTTAACCAAAATTCTAACTGAAATTAAATTAAACTTAAGTTGTGGTACATATAACATTTTTACATTCTCTTTTATAAAAGAACAATATGCTATACCTTGACCTTTAGCTTTCAGTTTCCAGCCATTGGCTAACGATATCTGCTGTGTACTCTGGGACATTTTAATAAAATTTTTGTTATTATTTGTTATACAATGGGATGCTCCACTGTCAACCACCCATAAATTATTTTTTACAGCTCCGTTAGTATACATGGCTAACTCTAAATTTTTATTTAGTTTTTGATGATTTTTAGTATTCTGGCCAGCGTTCTGGCGCTTTGCCTTTTTACAAAATCTTGCCAAATGTCCTCTTCCTCCACAATTAAAACACTTTTTAATTGCGTATGCAGTAGGAGATTCATTATCTTCTTTTTGAGGTTGTTCCCTCCTTAATTCATCTCTTTCATGCCTTCTTCTGGCCTCTTCGATCAATCTGCCAGTTATATCAGTTAAAGTTAAATTTTCCTTTGGCAAAATTTCAAGTGAAGTTACGTAGTTATCATAACTTTCATCAAGGGAAGATAGAGTTATGTAAACTTGGTGTAGTTCAGAGAATATAAGCTCTTTCTCGTGCAGTTCCTTAAAAATGCTTTGCATAGTTTTTAAATGACTCAGCATATCATCATTTGTTTGGAGATGCGTCCTGAAAAGCTTCCGTGTTAGATTTATGTGAGCACCAACATTATCTCGAACATAAATCCTCTTCAGCTTCTGCCAACACCCAAAAGCCATTTTCTCTCCGTGGATATAAACAAGCTGTTGATCAGTTAAGGTTAACCCAATTATGCAAATGGCTTGTTGATTTTTATGCATAAATTCTTCTATCTTTAGTCTGTCTTCCTCATCCTCTGGATCCCATTCTTCTACGTTTGGTGGATTTTCAATTATGTTCCACAGACCTTCTCCTCGTAGAAGTAGACTACATTTTGTAGACCATGATACATAGTTTGTTCCATCCAGCTTGGATATAAGGGACAAACTTTGTAGATTGACTTGTGCCATGTTTTCTTATATGGATATAAAAATATAATTAATAAAGCACAGCTGTCTGTTTACTGTAATGTATAACAACATAAACTCTCACTTTTTACATAAATCTGTTTAACCTAGTTAAACTGACTTTGCAGCCTCTGGGCCCATAACCAATGTTAAGCCTGGGTTCCCCAACCAGGGTTAGGTAGACAAGCTAAACAGAATGTGCAGCGTTAGTCAGATAGGCACACAGATAAATGAGTGAGCTAAGCTTGTATGTTTATTAACATACAGTAAAAATAACAGATACGCTTGTGCTATCAAGAATATAGTTTATTCCAGTATAAGTTTATGGCATAGTCAAATAACAGTCCAATAGTCATTTATCATGTAGTCAGTCCATTCAGGGATATTCAGGTAGCAAAGTCCATGTAGAATATCCTATGTCAGTTCACTTACAAATCAGTCCTTTGTTGTCTCTCCCATTCGAGCAATGCAGTTTTGATTCCAAGCAGTAATCAGGGATCATCAAAGCCAGCCAGAGTAAGCAAGCTGTAGACTTGCTACTTTTATATTGTTTTCATAACCACTCCCTTAATTGCTATTTCACAGTTAAAGCTGCAGACACTTTAACATACACTAAATATGATTCATAGTTATTATTTCACCTAAACCAGTTAGGGTAAACAATGTTATCCCTAACAATGTTCTTCGCTACCAGACTTCCCGAGAGTGGACAATACTGTCAAGCTTTGAATTAAAAAAAAAAACCCATCAGGTAGCTCGTCTCAGAAGAAAATTGCTCTGAATTTGGAAAAGTGGGGGGTAGCGAACGCAACCATCAAACAATTAATCACAGATTGTTTATGCTTTACAAGTATGAAAACCAACCAAAATATTTTTAAAAAACTGGCTGCCAGCCAAAATACTCAATTAGCAAGAAGTTCATCAGCATTTCACAGGAAGCTTCTAATCTGTCAACCACACAAAGTCTGATCACAGTTCCAAAAGGGAATGAATCCTGCAGATTCACACACTAGTCTAATAATTGAGCTGAGCATGGCTCTGTTTCTGCCATTCTGTTCATTAATAAAATATTATTTTTTATGTCCTGTATACTTTTCTTAAGTTGAAAGAGGCTACTCATAATAGAAATCCTAATGTACGAAAAGATTTTGATCAACCCTTGTTTTCCAGCCTTAAATGAATAGGGCTCTCTAGACCAGGAGTGTCAAACTTAGGGCCTGCGGACCACATCCGGCCCACAAGGGGCTTGGATCTGGCCTGCAGGCTGGCCAGAAAATATCAAAGAACTGGCCATGGTGCCTCTGCTGGCCAAAATGGGGTGTGAAGAGGGCCATATGAGTCCCCCCATGGCTCATTTTTGGCCAGAAAAGTGCTGCAGGAGGCATCCATCTCATCTCTCCTCCCTCCCCCGTAAGCCCATGGAGAACTACAATGCTGATCGAGCCCTCAAAGAAATCCAGTTTGACACCCCTGCTCTAGACTGACCTTCTAATGTTTTTTTTTTAATCATTACAATTATATCTAATATTTCAGAAGTTCTACTGATTAGAGCCAAGCAAAGCCTTGAAAGGAAGCATGGACAAAGCATCTCTCTTCAAATCATTTAAAGTCATATTTTGCTTCATGCAGCTGCTTCAGATACTGTAGATAGTCCTCAACTTGCAACCTTTCATTTAGTGAGTCTGTTCAAATTTATGAGGTTGCTGGAAAAAATGACCTATGACCAGTCTCACATTTATGACCATTGCAGCATCCCTGTGGTCATTTGTTCATGATTTGAGCTCATGGCAACTAGCAATGATGGTTACCGTGTCCTGGGGTCATGTGAATGCAATTGGTAACCTACCCAACCAGTTTCTGATAAGTAAAATCAATAGGGGAAGCAGGATTTGCTTAATGAATGCATACTTTAACAGCTGTGACTGTTGTGGTTCGCTGACAAGCCTGTGTAGATGGCAGCAGAATCGGACAGTGGGGAAGAACAGGGACCAGTCAGGGAGTCTGGAGAAGACTTGGATGAGAGTCCTGCATCTGATGCAGAGATGGGGCCAGGACCATCTGGAAATGGGGTGCTGACTCCGGAGCTTCCTGACTCTGGCAGCAGCAAGGCCAAGGAACAAAGGGAGCCTGTTCCCAGTGTGTGTGTGTGTGTACAGAGCTGCTAGAAGGGAAGAGCAGCTGAGACAAAAGGGGCAACTCAGGAGTAAGGCTTGGAAGTGATTGCCCCTCCTATAAGGTATAAAGGACATGCAAAGGTGATGAAACCTTTGTAGGAAGTCAAGCCGTTCGTTCTGTTTGGATTAATCCTTGACGTTCTATGTGGACTTTGTACTTCAGTTGGTTTTTTTATAATTCATTCGGCAGTCTAGTTGTTGGAAGCATTTCAAAGGAGAGAAAGGTGGGTGCTTATCTCGAAGGGACTGTTTGGGACTCATTACTGGCTGGGAATGAAAATAATTCCCAGCGTTGAAATAAAACAAGAGTTGTTTTAACTAAGCATGTGCTTAATTATGATCTCAGGAAGCTTTGGTTAGAACAGTGATGATTCACTTACTGTCCACAACAAAAAGGCTATAAAATCAGGAACGGTCACTTAATGATTCACTCAATAACCGCATCACTTGGCGATGGAAGTTCTGATCCCAAATGCAGTTGTAAGCTGAGGACTTCTTGTACTCCTAGCTGTTTAAACTCATTTCTCCATGCACAGCCAGTTTACTTTCAATCCTTGTATGTCCACACTACTATTGTCTCTGATAAAGGAGTTTTACAGATACCTGCAAAACCCAGAACAGAAATGAAAATTAGATTCATATGCAAAAATCCAAGTAGCTCCACCTTCAACTTTCTGGTTTTAGGAACCCTTCACTTTAGATCTTATAAACTCTACAGGTCCCTAGTATTTGTGAATGTAATTTAAATTTAAGTAAAACTTTGTTCTGCCAAACTGTTTTTTATTCCTTTTCAGAACAATTAATTCACTCTATCTGACATCAAGAATTACTTCTCTTGGAACTTAATTTTCAAACTGAATTAAGTTTTATTGCATAACATTGTTGTCCTATATTTGGACACTTTCCTCTAAATCAGCTTTTAAATGTTTACTGCTTTTCCTCAATAACCTAGCTAAACAACGAATTGATCAGCACAAAATGGGCAGCTATAAACTTGGCCGTAGAAGAAAGAAACCGCTTTTAAAAAAAGGAATATTTTTTAGATGAAGTGGACCTTCTAAAGAGATGTAGA
Organism: Laticauda colubrina; assembly: GCA_015471245.1. NCBI lineage: Eukaryota > Metazoa > Chordata > Lepidosauria > Squamata > Elapidae > Laticauda > Laticauda colubrina. Next base: position 18,899,135 of record BLBF01000063.1, on the reverse strand, counting down.
TAATATAAGAGCAAAGAGGGAGAGAGGAAAAAAAAACTTGCATCAGTCATCATTTTACATATTTTTTGTGTGTCAATATTTCAAGCTTACAAAATAGGTAACAACCACATTAAAATCTTTTTTTCCAATACTTTTGTCTTGCATTTTTACAAACAATTGATGGAAAGCTTCTTTAGCAATTTAATGTCAAGATTTCTAGATAATCTCTTCAGTCTTGTTTTGTTTTGTTTTTTGAACCATTTCATAAATTTTGTGTTGCTTCTTTTGTAACTTAAATCCAGATGTAGATCAATGCTGCCACCTATGGAAGGTATGCAGGAAAATCCAACAGAAAAAAGCAAAAAAGTACAAAACGCCAGGATTAAAAAAAAAAAAGAATAGAACAGAAGAGTTTAGTATCTGGACAAGTGTTTTCTTTTTTTAATGAAAATGAAATACTGTAGTTATTTAGAAGCAGTAGATATAATAAATTTTACTCCTGTTTTGAGTCAGTGTTGACTTTCTAATGGCTACTTAAATTAAGCCCTGCAGTTTTCTTGGTAACATTTTGGGATTTGCCCTTGCCTCCTACCTGGTATATGCAGTAGAACGCAGTGAGACATGTGCAGATCTGTACACTGGGAAAACAAAACAACCACTTCATAAAACACATGGCACAACATAGGAGAAGAAACCCATCAGAACAAGATTCAGCAGTCCATCTGCATTTAAAAGACAAAGGCCACTCTTTTGAAGAAAGTAAAGTCCACACTTTGGACAGAAGAGGACTGCTGGTTTGAAAGAGGAGTCAAAGAGGCCATCTATATCAAAATTGAACAGTCCTCTCTTAACAGAAGGGGAGGATACAATACCATCTATCTCCAATCTACAACACAGTCCTTTCAGTAGTTCCAAGACGCCACTCCCATTTGCACTATTCAGATGACCCTGAAGACACAGATAAACCTCCAAGTGGCCTCCATGACTCTCTAAAAGAATGCAAATGACTAGCTGTCTGCAAAGGGTATAAATCCTTCCTTTCCCCATCATCCAGTCAGAGATGAAGCTTCTTGATGAGAAGTGAAACTTCTTCAAAGAAAAACAAGGAAGTCCAGTTGTCTCTTGAAAAAGCATCTTTGGGACCTCCTTCCAAGAGTTGATTGGGAGTGACTGGCCAAGGTCAGGCAACTGACTTACAGTGTCTAAACTGGAATTCAAACTCCTGGTTTCTAGCCGGTACCTTAACTACTACACCAAATTGCCTCTTAATATTCTCAAATAATATAATTGATAGAAAAATATACAAACAGATGATTTAATAATCTACTAAATAAACATACATGCATAGATCTATGAAAACATGCATGTTTTCTACTGCAATTCCCTCCCTCACACCCCATATCTATGGCCCAATGTTGAGCCAAGAACTTTTCAACTATCAGGGTTCTAGATAGCGTAAACCAGGCATGTCTAACCTTAATGACTTTTAAGATTTGTGAACTTCAACTCCCAGAAACCTCCCGCCAACCATGGAGTTGAAGTCCACAAGACTTCCCGTTGCCAAAGTTGGATACTTCTGTGTACACATTTGAATTGCACACAAGTCTTTCTCAAACTGGAACCAAATTAGACTATACTACTTTGATGGCACACATAGCAGCTTTGCCCTGGGGGATGAAAACAACGTATGTGACAAAACCATTGCTCAAAGACCCTCAAAGAGGTATACAGAAATTATTTTGTGTCTGTGAATCCAGATTATAGTATCAATAAAAACAAACCTTTGGGCTATAAGTGTTTTTCAAATAGTTATTAAAATGGCATTAATCCAGCAATAGGGAGTCCTCAAAATATCTGATCTAATGACCATTACAATTCTTTATATGTCACACCTCTGCTGAGCAAGCTGAACTGGCTCCATTTCCTTCCAAGTGAAACTCAAGGTGTAGGTCATCATCTTTAAAGTCCTACACACAGAGCGATATTAGTCTTGGAACCACCTTTTTCTAATGACATCCTACCAGGTCAGATAAGCGAGGCACGCTCCCAGCCCCCTACTCCCAAATATCACCTCTGGTGGGCGAGCTAGGAACATGGTAGCCCCTACCCTGAGGAACAACCTTCCCTCAGAAATTCAGCAGGCATCTCCTCTCCTACCCTTCTGTAAAGCATTGAAGACCTTGCTTTGCCTCCAAAGACTGGGCTAGGAATAGTATGAGATTGAGCATATCTTGGCATTAAGTTTTTGTTTTTAATATGTTTGGTTTTAATATTTTATGTTTTTAATTTTTCATTGGAGATGTCCAGAGTTTGTTATAGGATAGGCAGCTGCATAAATATTTTAAATAAATAAATGAGCTTACATAAAAACTAGGTACTGTATCTAGGGTCATAATATTTTTGTTATTTAATTCAGATCTTTTTCAGAGATATATGCATTTATTATTTTTATAAATAATTCAAGGTAGTGAATACAGCTAATACCCCTTCCTCCTATTTTCCCACAACCCCCACCCTGAGGCAGGTTGGGCTGAGATAGAGCCCAAGTCAGCCAGGGGAAATAAGCAATACATTCCAGTAATGTAGCAGCTTTTGGTTTGTTAGCAAGGCTTTCTGCCTAACATGCCATGCCAATCAATTGAGAGAAGATACTCTTAGGATGAAGTCAAAAGATCATCTAAGGAGCTACAGGATGCGGGTGGTTTAGGTTTTCATCTTTCCACTTTATTGATCAAATATTCTCACTCTCCAAAGCAAGCCAGCAATTACGATTCCATTTTGTGTCCTTTCTGGCATGTTCACATGACTTTTCCTATTAATTACATTTATATATTTGGTGGGAGACCCAAAGGTGTTTTTTTTCAAGAGGCAACTGGACTTTCTAGTTTTTTTTTTTGAAGGTGTTTCACTTCTCAACCAAGAAGCTTCTTCAGCTCTTCAGAACCGAAAAAGCTTCTTGGATGAGAAGCGAAACATCTTCAAAGAAAAACCAGAAAGTCCAGTTGCCTCTTGATAAAAACACCTTAGGGACAACCATGAGCTGGATAACTGAGAATCTCCATAGACAGTTGGTGGGAGACTAGAACTTGATTCACAGGGAATATCACAATTACCAAATCCCAGTGAAGGATTTCAGTTCCATTTCCCTACAACTCATATACCTTTCATTGGCCACTGAATAGCAAAATCAGACACAACTTTACCAATATATGAAGCTATAGAATGACAAGGAATGCAACAGATCACGATGCATTGGTAAAAATGCTATCATGAGGCATTTTTTAAAAAAAGTGTATGCTTTCTCTTATTTAATAAATTCACTGGAGAAATATTGTTTTATATTTCTTTAAAAAATGTAAAGCTCTGTTGACTGTTGTTTTATGAAGAACAAAAAACCAAATCTGTATGGTCATGTATTGAACTGTGGCATACCCTCATATAAGATCCACTTGTAGCAGGTAAATCATTGCCTGGGCTATACACATATTGTATGCATGTTTATAAATTCTCTTAATCTCTTCAATTTAGGGTATCATTCAGTCAGCTTCATCTCTCTAGAATGGGTAACAACATATGAAAAGCAATACATTATAAGCATCAAGATTATAATTTATAGTTCAAAGGCATTAATGTTAATATTTATCTATCTATTGCACTTCAATACCCTCCTTCTTAATAAACAAAATTTCTTAGATGAATCACAGGAAATAAATATCTTGGGCTTAAATAATATTGACCATGGAGCATGTTTTGTTTCTTACCCAAATAGTCACACTTAAAATTTTGAATAACACTTCAAAGTGTACAATAGGAAAATAAATAGCCAGAAGAATAACTGAACATTAGGAAGAATAAATGGCCAAAATGTATTACAAAATGTATTTAACTTACATTAAATATAGTCAGTGCAATTAGTGCCAATGTACTTAATGCTTTTTCATTTCCAATAAACTAAAGCTTAGGTTGGGAAGAGGAAAGTGTCTTAGGACTCACAGGTCTTACATCATAGGACAAGTGCCCAACATTTTTGTTGACAAATCCACATTTTTCACTCTTTGCTATCTGGCATTCACAAAGTATGTTGACATTATAGATAGACCTCATTTAGCAACTGCATCATTTAGTAAACATTCATAGTTATGACAGTAATGAAAAAGTAACTTTATGACCAATCTATACATTTACAACTTTCATAGATCTATGCAGCAAAGGAAAGCTGAAGTAAGGTTGTTTATCACAATCATGGTTTCACTTAGTGATCACTTGATTTAACAACCAATTTGTTGATCCCACTTGTGGTTGCTAAATGAGGACTATCTATACAATTCCTAGAATTCTTAGCCACAAATTAGATCATGAAAAACTAAGTGAAATGAATAACCAGTGCACTTGGAGCATTTAAACATTCTGAGCATTCACTGAGTATTAAATTGCTAAGTGTTAATACCCAATCTTGATTACATATTACATTTTACTTTGTCTTATGCTTATTAAACAAACATCAATGGGATAATTATTTTCTTTTTTTAAAAAAAAAATGAAACTCATTACAATTAAAAGATGGTAGATAACTCCTCACCTTTGATCAGGGGTGGGCTTCAAAAATTTTAGCAAAGGGTTGTCTGCCCGGTTGTGCCCATGGTGGGCATGGCCTAGTCAACCTCCTGCATCATGGCAGGGGGAAGGTGTTTTCACCCTCATGGGCTCCAGAGGCTCTCTGGAGGCCAGAAATGGGCCCATTTCCAGCCTTCCTGAACTTCAGGGAGGCCACATATGCCTTGCATCCAAAACAGGCCACATGGCGATTTCTGGGAGGGGTGAGGTGGGCAGGGCCATCCAGGAGTGGGATTTGGGGATTCTCCAAACTGCACAGAATCTTAACTAGGGGCCTTCCTGCAAACCCCCAGCAGCCCACCCTTGCCTTTAATGTACAGAAAAAAGAAGAGACACGGTTTCTTGCAATTCTTCATTTTCCTGCCATTTTTATTACTGAACTTGGGAAGTACCACCCAGTAAAGAAAGCTATGTCAAATCATTCACATTATGTTCAATAAATATATTCCTGGAGATAGCAAGGGCATATTGTTTCAGGTTACTGAACTACGGTAGTATAAACAAACAAATGCCCGTTTAATGTTAATAGTGCATGTTACATCACCACCATCTCCTATGACAGAAAAGTACAATTGAAGATGCTCTGAACCAATGAAGAAATGCTTTTCTTATTTTTTTTTTAAATACATGTATTTATTAAGAAAACTGGTGCTGGCTCTATCACGAGCGACCTGAAGAAAATATTAATCCAGTGGACCATACCAAAGGCACAGTGGTGTTTATTACAAGAACTGCAGAATCAGTCACTTCCAACAAAATCAGCGAGACCACAAAGCTTCCCGTCCTGTTAATTTTGCTGCAGTAGCTGTCCTTTACGTAAGAGAAGTAGAAGGCTGACTCTGTAGCACGATACTTCTCAAACAGGGTAACTCATCTAAGTCTCAAATTCAGTGGCCTTTTATTTCACTGCATTTGAACATCACAGTGTTGCAGGAAGTCTCTGCATAGATTCCGAACTTCAACCATTTTTTGATTTTATAATCCATTCAGCATTTGGGTTCAGCTGATATAAGTCCTTCATGAAAGTGTCGTCATCTAGGCATCGTTCACCTGTCATGGAAATGTATCATATAAGCACTTAAAATACCAAATAAGGAATTCAATGAGGAAATAAGGATTTTCTTTAGAGGAAATTTCACTGAAGAAGGCGGAACTTATTTCTGTCGAAGTCATAAAATCAGGCAACCAACATGGACTGTAACTTCAATATTTCATGCTAAACGCAAAAATTTTTTATGTAATTACTAGCTGATAATCTGGCATTGCCCGGGTATTTATTTATCCCAATCCTGTATTAGATAGGAAAATCTTATAATTGGGACTCACACTGTTGTACTTGACACTGTTTTGTGCAGTGTCACAACTCTTCTATTCCTCTCCTTGGGAGTTTCTTGTCGATGCTGGTGTTTCATTTTTTTGATTGCATTTGGCCAATCATCTGATGTTTCCTTGGAGGAGTAAGAGGGAGCCCCCTTGTGGACTACTGTGAAGCCATTACAGTAGAAGCCATTTTAAGGTACGCACACACCCCGAGAGGTGCTAGGGGTGTCTTACCCCAACAATATTCGTTTCCAGAGGGTAAGTCATCTGTGCACCAAATTTGGGTGGAATTGCTCAAGGCGTTCCAGAGTTATGCTGGTGCACGCACACATGCACACACACACACACACACACACACACACACACACACACATATTCCACTTTTAAGGGATGCTTAACTCTGGCTGATATTCCTGCCTGATTCTGAAATGGAAGCATTTAAGTAATTGTTTCTCTCATCACAAGTCACTTTGCTATATCCGGAGAATTGCCATAAGTACAGCAGCCCCGAATCACCTTTGGAAAACAATTGTGCCATGTTCAATATTCCTCAATCAGTGGATTGGGAATCTCCCCTTCACCTCTATGCATGCTTTCTCCAGATGGTAGCTATGCATAATCGTCCCTGTTTACCCTATTGTCCATGAGCTAAAACTATTTGCTCATGGAAGCAGATTCTAGTCTATAAAAATTTCTTCCCTGCTGAATAATACAGTAACTGAAAATAAAATTCAACAAAAGTCTTTTTTTTAAAACATAGTGCAATGTTCAAACAGGGTCCTTGCTGGGGATAGATCCTTAAAGGTAAAGGTTCCCCTCACACATATGTGCTAGTGGTTTCTGGCTTTAGGGGGCAGTGTTCATCTCTGTTACAAAGCCAAAGAACCAGTGCTGTCTGAAGACGTCTCCGTGTCATGTGGCCAGCATGACTAAATGCCAAAGGCTCATGGAACGCTGTTACCTTCCCACCAAAGTGGTTCCTATTTTTCTACTTACATTTTTATATGCCTTCAAGCTGCTAGGTTGGCAGAAGCTGGGACAACGCGCAACTCCATTACGCGGTGCTAGGGATTCGAACCATCAAACTGCCAACCTTTCTGATTGACAAGCTCGGTGTCTTAACCACTAAGCCACCAGCGTTTGGCCTTATCCACCTCTGAATAAGGTCATGTGACAAACTACAACAGCTCGTTGTAGTTTCCACTCCCACAGGCCCATCTCTCTGGAAGCAGCTAATATCATGGACAAGATTAAAGTTGTGAGATCATATATAAGTAGTCCTCGACTTACAACTGTTCATTTAGTGACCATTCAAGTTACAATAACACTTTAAAAAGGTGACATGATCATTTTTCACACTTAAGACCATTGCAGCATCTCTATGGTCACGTGATCAAAATTCAGCTTCTTGGCAACTGACTCAAATTTATGACAACTGCAGTGCCCCAGGGTCAGGTGATCAGCTGTTCTGACAAGCAACATCAATTGGAAAGCCAGATTCCAAACTACAGTGATTCACTTAACAACTGTGGCAAGAAAGGTCATACAATGGGGCAAAACTCACTTAATAAATGTTTCACTCAGCAACAGAAATTTTGGCCTTCATTGTGGTCGTAAGTCAAGGGCTATATGTACTATTATTTAACTGTTTATGTGTCCATCAGGAAAAAAGTTTTAGTGTGGCTCTTAACAGGTTTAATTTCCATAGAGAGTTGATAGGAAAGCATATAATTTCTTGAATATTAAGGGAGAGGATCTAACAGTAAAAACAATTTTGCCCCTGCCCCAAATGTATTGAAGTAGAACTGAGATAGCAGCATATCAGGAATGCTTCATTTTGAATGCTTGCACTTTGTAGGGTATCACTTATGTCTCAACTATTCTAAATAATCTGATAAGGAAAATAAACCACCTAGTTTGATAGTCGTAATTAAGCAGAGTTACCAGCCTTACCAATATTTCCTCCTACTTCATGTAAAAACAGGTCTTCTTTCTTCAAACCTTGTACAGTTCCACTGGCAAAATAAAAGTTAAGAAAATGATCAGCCATTATCCCAAATAACCTCCAACTGAAAGCTACTGGTGTGCACCAGAAAATGGCCTGCTGGCTCAGAGTTTGCAAGTGCACTAAAAAAATTTTTTTCCCATCTGTTAACTTTCTGCAATAACATACCACACTTGAATGATTATGGGAAAAGAAGCTGTTTGCTACCTTGAATTACAAGATAGGAAAATCAGCTGAAAAAAAAAAAATCCATATATTCACAAAGAAGTAACTATTCTGCCCTTTTTTGGAAAAAAAAAAAACAGGAAATTTTGTTGCCACCTTTTGACTGGATATCATTATTTAACATAAATGCAATTAATTTATATGCATGGTTTTTTTCCCATACTTTCAGCATTATAGAGCATGTTCTGAAATTGTTTTTAGAAACTGAATCAGCAGACCATCTTATATACTTTCAAGTCAGGGAGACTGCCTTGTTTAATGACCTTTGAAGTTACATTAAGTGTCCCTGCAGTCACATGATTTGCAATTCATGGGTGTATACAACTGTCACGTGACTGTCATTTGCACATGTATAGACAATTTCCAAGCAGATTCAATAGAGATGGCAGCAGTAAAATTGTAAGTCACAATCATATGCCTCACTTAAAAGACCACAGGAGGCTCACTCAATGACCATGGCCGAAGTGAGGTTATAAGTCTACCACAGGAATATGATGACTCACTTAATGACCATGTCACTTAGCCATAGAGTTGCCAGTCCCAATTGTGATAATTAAGCGAAAATCGCCTATAGGTCAGACCTATCGATATACACATGCCAGATTCTATGCTAAAGCTAGCTTGGCTACCTTGTTTTAGAAATGAAGCAGGTCACGCATTTCCATTTTACAAAACCAACAATATTTAAATCCTGCATATTAAATCCTGGAGAGCAGGCTATTATTTATACTCTTGGGAATCTTTGTAATATTTCAGGCAATGCATCTGTTTAAATTTCTAAGAGATACTAGAAATGAATACTGTATATTCACGAGAGCAACCTGACACCCTATGATGAAGTAACTCTTCCATAAAATAAGGAGTGTAGATCAAAAGATCCCACTGCATGTAAAGAAGAAGGAGCCAATATCCTTCTCATATTCCCCAGGAAAAAAGCAGATAATTATTGGAGATTCCACAGTCCCCTTTAAAAGTGTGGGTATCAATGGGTCAGGGCAAGAAGGAAATTCTACAGTGAAATATCTGGATTCAAATGCCTTTATGAACTCGTCACAAGTGAAAATTGATCCAAAATCTGTTTTATTCTTAAAGTGTTTTTTAAAAAAACATCCTTTCTATCTCAGCATCCTCTTTTCATTAATGTTACATAGAAGAAACACCTCTGCAACATTGATGCAGTTCTTCAGCCAGGTAACATTTTAAATATAGATGAGATCCAACAATTGATACCTTCCACAGGCAGTGCCAACAGCCCCCTTAGATGTACTACTGACAATACAGCTGCTGGTTAAAAAAAAAAGTTTCTTTTTATTGATTTTCTTTTTTCCACCTCACAAGGTCAATCATTGATCTGTTGGAGAAAATGCATTACATCTGTCCATTCCCTGCTGTGGTACAATTTAAAATTAACATTTCCTAAAATGGCGGGCTTAGTAAACAGAGAAAGGCAGACAGGCTTGTACCTTTTCTGGCTGAGGAACCTGGCAACGATATCACCAGCTTTTAGCTCTCCCGTCAGCTGAATTGCCATGGAAACTTTGGAAAGATGAGGTGCTTGAACCCTTATGACTCCCTCTGGAATATCAGCCTGCAAAGCAATAATGAAATTGGAACACAGCACCTTGCAGCTGGCTTTGAGAAGGTTTTTCCCCCAAAATCTGTGCAGAAATGAATGGGCATAATGCAAATTGAATGCTTAAATCTGGCATTTTGTCCTGTGCAAAAGCAGAAACCATCTTGTTTCGTCACCTATGGTGCAATTTACCAAAATTCAAACCATTTGAAAAAAATTCTCTTTCAGAGCAATGGAACAAATAGGATGATGGATTTTTAACCACCAATTTAGAGGCTACATATTCAGAGCCTGCATTTGAGCTGACATATTTATATATGAATCAGATGCTGTTCTGTAATGAAGGCGGGGGTGGGTGGGGGGAGAACCCTTCATTTTAGAATCTTATACTCTTAAAAAGCATTTGTGGATCAATTTTTAATTTTCTAACTAAATGCCATTTCCCCTTCTGATAAGCGTATAATAATTCCAAAATACGAAACAATGTGTGTGATTTCAAATTTCATATTCAGAAAGAGGTTATCTTACAATCAAGTATAAAAGAAACCCTCTGTTTAAATTTCAACGTGCCATGTAGCATTTTATACAAATGTAAGATATAGGGCATAACTCAAAAGAATCATCACATACTATTTTCATCCTGGTTTCATGTGCCAGAGTGTGAAAGAAAGCACTGGAGCAAGTATTGGCAAGGTATTTTAGTGGTTTAAAGATATAGGTAGTCTTCTGAGTTACAGCAGTAATTGGACTGATATATCTTATTCAGAAATTCTGCTAAGGGATTAGTTATAAAGCACAATGTTGCATGATGCTTTGCTAGGCAACAGGAATCCTGGGAGTCCCTGCTGCTGTCATTAACTAAATCCCACAGATTGTTAGGCAAGGTCCATCCCAGTCTACGCCATTCCCTTCCAGACTTTGTAAGGTAAGAGACTTCTTGCACTTCACAGCTGCTCCATCTGCCTATCTCTGCTCAACTCTGCTTTTTGGTCATTTGCACGCTATTGCTTCTGGCAGCCCTGTTGGCCTGCTGGCCCTTCTGCCTTGCTCTCTGTCACCCAGCCAGCCCTTGCCACCTTGTACTTGCTTGCCCTTTCATCCTACCAGCCCTGCTGACCCCAGGTAGCCATCTTTTCCCCACAGGTGAGATGTGCCAGGCCTGGTCCTGTTCTGTTTGGAGGTGGCGGCCTAGGGGAAAAGGCCTGGTACAACCCCAGCAACTGCCTTCCATAGGGCCAGGCCAGGCATTCCTCACTGGCATCAGAAGATTAAGGCAAAGGGCGGCTAGGAGCAGCAGGGCCCACAGAGCTGAGGGCAATGGGATGGACGGGACTTTGCACTATGGCCATAACACAGGGCTTGAGGCAGTGTTTCTCAGTAGTGGTTGCACTGGGGCTGAAGTAAAGACCTTGAGGGGAGGTCCCAGCCTCAACTTCACTCCCAGTCCCAATATGCAGGGTGGCCAAAAGGACAGAAATGGGAGGGGGAGGGGAAGATCAGCAGGTAGGGGGGCGTTGAAGTGTTCCCAAGATTGTAAGTGAAGGCAGGTTGCCAAGTGCCAAAATTTTGACCACATGGCCACAGAGGCACTGCAGCGGTCATAACTTTGGAAACTGGGTGTAAGTTCCATTTGTTCAGCACTGCCATAACTTTGAACAGTCGCTGAATGAATAGTTGGGAATTACTTGTACTGGAAAACAGACATGTTATTACAACATAGCAGAGGAGGACAGAAGACAAAATAGGTAACCACATATGGAATTTCAAATTGTCCTTGCATTAAGGTTGAGGAATACAATAACAGAATAATAAGTTTAAAACAACACAAAAACATGCAAATTTACATTATGACCCAACATGCATTTTTCTCTTACCTGGATGGGCCAACTTGGGTTGCCAAAAGCCCTGCTTAATATGTTTTAGGAAGGCAAGAACTGAGCAAAGAAAGATGATGCAAAGGAGGTAGGACTAGAACATATAGATATGGAGAGTTGGGTTTCTGCTAGTTTTTCTCTTAAATTGGTAGGATTTTTGAAACAATTAAGCAAACTTTTAATAATAATGAAAGACTACCACTGGGGGCCATAAAAGGGCTATGTAAGTTGGGCTATCAGATATCCACTCCTGCTCTGGGTCTTCAGAAACAAAAATGACTATTTCCAACATAATGAATGTGGCCAGAAACACTAATTTGTTTTCAATAGAAAAAAAAAAATGCTCAGGCCCATGCAATTCTAAATGTATCCACAAGATGGCTCCAATCCACTAAGATTACAACTATAGTTAAAAAATGTGGAATAATTGGGGAAAAAAAATCTATATTCAGAAAAATAATATGCAAATATTTGGCTTGTTTTCTGTTATGTGTCATGCTAATAATATGTTGATATTTAAATAGATATCATTATCTAAAGTTATCTCGGTAAAAAAACTACAAAAAGTATGCATTCTGGCAACAGTTTTGATTTTTAAAGAATGGACAGCTAAAGAAAGTTGAAGTTCTTAGAACATACAATATGTTTGCAGTGACTATATTTTAAATACTTCACTCTGCTTTATTTTGGAACTGTACTAATAGTTTAATTTTTAACCCAAACAGCATGGCTGAGAAATAAAATGACTTTTTGTGTCCCAGGTAGCTGTATAATTTTTTCAGCTACAAGTAGATTATAGCAGCATTCCCCAATTTCATAACTTCTAAATGTGATAATACTGCAATTGCTCAAAATGTCAGGATTAGTTTCTCTTCTTTGTTCAGATTAGGGTGGCGATTTGAAATCTAAAAATGTAAGGAAGTGCACAGGTAAGATTGAAAGATTTCTAGTAACAGCAACCACAAACTTAGGTAATTATCTTGTAATTTACTACAAGTAACTTCTACAGTTAAATACACAAGATACTCCAAAGAGATACAACTTCCTTTGTTCTGCAGGCTCTAATAATCCCTGTGAGTACAGCTGAAGTTGGAACTGTGGGTTTTTGTTACAAATTATTTACTCACATCATTGCCACTCTTTTGATCGCTGATACTTTTATCTTGCTTCTCATGTTTTTCTCGGTCATACGCCATTTTTTTCAGAAGTTTCCTCATTGCTTTGTCTTTTCGTTCCTTTTTCTGACTTTCAGCATTCTGCTTTCTTACTTGGTTCACAAGAAACGTAGGAATCTAGGCAGGCAGACAGCATGTTTTATGGCAACATTACTATTGCTCCCTTAAGACATTAGTAAACATCTGTTGGAAGCTTTCCAATAATAAAACAACTAAAAATGAACAGCAGATGCATTTATGTTCAGTACCAGTGAACTTTCCTTTTTAAAATGAAACATTATTTCAGTATCGAACTGCCTTACCAGGAGTGTCAAACTCAATTTCATTGAGGGCCGCATCAGGGTTGTGTTTGACCTCTGGGGGCTGGGAGGGCATGGCCAGAGTGGGCGTGGCCAGCTCAATGTCACTCGTGTCAGGGGCACCTGTGGGGGCCCTGGGAAGGCTGAATGAGATTTAATGAGATTTAATTTAATTAATGAGATTAAAAATAATCTCATAAGCAAAAGGATTCAGACACTGACTGTCTTTTCTTAGACAGCTTTACATGAGTATATTTCTAGAAGGGAAAATATGATTGTTTTCATTAAAAACCATGTGTAAAGTATGCCAAATAGGTAAGTATGCTTATAGTTTGTTGTGAAAAACAAAACAGTTGACAAAATGGAAAGAATTGTGTGAAGAATGAATAATCATATTAAAGAACCCAATACATAAAAAAATATTTTGTTGGTTTCCAAGGGGAAAATAGATTGTGCATTAACTGGATTAAATAAAACTGGATTATTATCTGGTTTGTTGATTAATATGGTCACAAAGAACACCAACCTGTTTCTAAATTTGGAAGGATGTTCATTTGGTCTTTATATAAATCGAATAAAAAGGCATCTTTCCCCTCAAACTCACATATAATTAATACAGCATTTGTAGCATTTTAAAAGGAATTGCATTGTCTCCAAGACAGAAAAATTGCAACCCACTACTTCTGTGACAATTCTTTCAGGGTAACACTCATTTTTTAAGAAAAGCAAACTTACAGTCCAAATAAGATTCTGGTATTTAATCATGAAACGCATGACATTTGCTGTCCCAGCCGCCATAATAAACTCGCTTTGTTCTGTGGGCTTGGTATCCAAGCCATGAAACATGAAGAGGTTTGGAGCCATAACCATGGCAACATTCTTTAGGTTCATCTTGTTTTTATCTCGATGATCGATCACTCTTTGAAGAAATTCAAGCAGCACCTGAAAACAAGAGCACCATTTCCAAAGTAGCTATATGGGCAATCTTTGCATTCAAATAGCCTATTTAAAAAGATGTCTAACTGCATCTATCGAGTGCATTGTGTGCACTTCTTTAGTGCTGTAACTACGGGATGCCCAACATCAAAGTCAAGTGTTTAACTATTTTAATAATAGTTAATAGCAAAGAGATAGAGTAAAATAGCTTTTATTCTAGAGAATACTGTATACGGGTTAACAAATCACAGCAATTGTCACACTATCAGTTTGTCCATTTTTTATTTATGTTGGTCTTGCAATACATGCCAATTATTATGTTGCCCTTTGGAAGCCCTTGGGTGAATTACACAAAACAACAATGGCAGCTAGAATGCAAGGCCTTTTTAATATAACTTCCCCCACCTCATTTCACAACTCAATGCAGGAAATACATGCTGGAACTATCTTTTTAAAATGGGGTTGTCTATCCTCTACTACAAGAGAATGGAAAGAAAAAAAAATCACCTTTTAAGATAATTGGTTCTACTGTGTTCTTCCTGATTCTTTCTTTTGTAGGTAAAAGATACCAAGTTACTTTATTTTTTGTTCACTGAACCTCCATATTCCAAACTGAGCATCTTAATTTTATGCCTCCGAAATCATTCTGATCCCAACTGGATAACAGACCTGGCTGCTCAGAACATGTAATCATTTTTCTAATTTAACAAGCAAACTTTTATTCTGGAATTATCAATCACCAACCCTGATATTTAAAAAAAGATCAAGTGCCTAACCTTGAGTGTTTCTCTGTTTCCCTCTGGGAGAAGAAGAACCAAAAGATTCAGTGCTTGCAGCTGATGTTTCTTGGTTGGAAGCTCTGCCAAGAAAATGTGCAAGTATATCAATTTTGGAATGATTTTGCATTTTCCTCAATGACATTACTGGACACGAAATGATATAATTAACCTTGCTGAAATGCTGTAAAAGATTCAAATTATGACAATGGATTGACAAAAGCTACATATTCATGTTTTTCATGACTCAGCTACCAAGCGATTTATTAGGTCTTGAATAATGGCAACCTCTGTTAGCTATTTTGTTTCATGGGGCAATGCTTCCTGATATAAAAATATGTGATAAAAGAGAACATCTTCCCAGATGTATCTGCCATTTATGCATATGAATTGAAGAGAGTTTATGAAACTCAGTAAAATACAGGAGTCCTTCCTGTGCAAATTATTACCAAATAAATTGTGATGCTGATCCAGGAATACCAAACTCTGCACGATTGCTAAAACTACTAATAGGAAGCAATAGCAATGTTATTATCAGCAATGTTCAGGATGCTAAAAAAATTTCCTGCATATATTTTGCTTAATATTTTTATGTACTGTATAATCTAGCTTTCAGGAAGGAAATTAGCAAATTTGAAAAATGCCTGCATGGAATACACACAGCAAATGCCCTTGCCAATTATAGAATTTGTATCTACATGCACAAACAATGAGGATAACCACAAAATTCTGAAAACCAGTCATACAGACAAGGGGAAATCAGATATAATTCAACCTTAAAACATTTTTACTCATTGCCCTTTCCCATGGTATAGATTATGTATATTCTAAGTCTGACAGGATGGTGCGAATCTTTTAGACAAATGTAAACATATAACTATGTCTTCATACCAATTGCTCAGTGTCTCCCTTTAATTCACTGGAAGAGCTTATATAACAAATGTTGATAAGGCAATAAAAAGAAAGCATCTATAGCTGAAACTAACATGTAACTCTAGAAATAAAAAGATCTGCCACACCACTGCTTCCTCATTTGCTGATAATTCTCAACATACTAAATAACCCATGATTTTTTTTTCACAAGGTATAGATTTCAAACAGATTCAGCAATTAGGTATTGTGTATAATTTTATGGATCTGGAATTTGCAGAAAGCATCTTTAGCAAATTCTCATCTTACTCTGAGCTAGTCAACTGCTGAGAGCAGAGAACCTCAGCCAATCAGCATCCTCTTTCAAACTGGCCAAGACTATGCTGTCTCTAGAATGTCCAGTCTTCTGTGAATAATAATTAACTTTTGTTTTCAAAAAAAGAGAAAAATCTATTTTTAATAGAAGAAAATAGCTCAGAATTGAACTGTGCAATCCTTGGTGTAACAACCCAAACTCCCAGTAAGATTATTTAGATGAACACAGACATGAAAATGAAATAACCAGAAGAAGAAAACAAACCATCTATAGAACGTTTTTCAATAAAATGGATACCTATGGAACTTCATGAAAAAGGGCTACATACATCAAAATATCTCCAAAATAACCAACAATTACAACTGTATAGCTTCACTGTAGCAGAACTAACTAAAGTTCTTCAAAACATTTTAAATAAACCAAAAGATATGGTAGTCCCCAAAATAAAAACAGGCATTATCTTTATTCTACAACATACAGTGTAAGGATTGTAACAATCACTTAGCAGGATACTAGCAGAGCACATACAGGAACACCAAGTAGCAATCAGAAGACACAATGAAAAGTCCTTAATTTTACAACATGGCAGACTAAACCATAGCATCTTAGACCAAGCTAAATCCAAAAATGCTAGGAACTTCCTAGAAGTTTGGCATTCAGACAAACACATAGAAATAAACTATATTTACACAGCATTCAAAAGAGACAATAAAAGAACTAAGTAGAAAACAAAAATACCAGAACAACTCTCAAGCAATCAACATCCAGATATGCATGGATTAACACCTGAACAATCAAGCAATAAACAATAATCTATTCAAGGAACCAAGGAAAAAAGATCACCACCACCAACCTTGACAAGTTACTGCTTATAAACATAAACCAAACTCCCTTTTAACATTGAACATGTTACCTAGTCAGGTAATGAAATGTCTGCAAGCAAATAATGAAGTTCAAAGAATATTAAAAATTCCACGAATCTGTTTTTCCCCAATCAATGCATTCCATGTAGACATATTAATTTGTGTGCATTTGGTTATGGTTTGTATAGAGATGGTTGCAAATAATGAATAAAAGTATTAATACATTTGGAAGCCTAAAATCCTTCTGTTTATCATAGTGCTAGAAAAACTTTGCAAATGGCATTCTTGCAAACATTATGAAGTGTGTTATCCCACAAAGTCCCAAGAGAATTGCATGGCAGTAAACAGTATGAGAATACCATTTATACTGAACTGCACTGAAGGGCTTTGTCCCTACTTAGGCTGAGGCAAAAACTAAATGGAAGGAGGGGAAGAATTATCTCCAATGGGAAAAAAATAGCCACAAATATAAGATGAACTCATTGGAATGTGTATTCCAGCTTCCTTTGAACCTCCTAATCTGGAGGGAGAAAAAAAATGCAAGCAGATTTCCAATGCTAATGGGTTAACTGAAGTATCTGGAAAATTGAATCACATCAGTTGTGGACTGTGAAAATGGTTCAGCAATCGACAAGGGTACATGCAACCAAGAGAAGAGGTGAAAAACATCACTATGAAACTGCTCAAGATCTACAGCTGCTTAACCTTAACTTTTTCTTAAAAGAATGGTAGCATAAAATAACACTTTCAAAAGGAGCCTAAATGGCTTCCTACAGGAAGTTTAAGGAAATTTTAGGACTCTCTAGCTACTGATAACTACAACAACCCTCAGCAGCCCCAGCCAACATACATGCCACAGAGAGGAAGGGGTCAGGCTATTTTCTAAAGCTGCTGTAGGCCAGACAAGGAATAATGGATGGAAGCTGAACAAGGAGAGATTCAACCTGGAAATAAGGAGAAACTTTCTGACAGTGAGAACAATCAACCAATGGAACAGCTTGCCCTCGGAAGTTGTGGGAGCGACATCATTTGAGACTTTCCAGAAGAGATTGGACTGCCATTTGTCAGAAATGGTGTAGGGTCTCCCGCTTGGGCGGGGGGTTGGACTTATAAAGAAGGGACTTATAAAGTCCCTTCCAACTCTGATTGTCTGTTATCTGTTATTTGGTAAGAGGTGCTGGGATCTATCATTCTGTATTGTTTTCAAGCCTGGTCCTAGAATTTATAATGTAGCATATACTGCAATTAATTATAAGACACTTTGCAAATGCCTCCAACTACCCTGAAAATAATAATTCATCTATACTGGCCAGTAAGGTGTATTCATGAATAGAGGTAATTCTGTGCATCTGTTTTCAGATGTAGGGAATTTTTGTTTTGTTTTGCTGCTATTTCATGGGACAGTTAATATGCTTTGATTGAAGGACACGTCCTAATCCAGCAGAGGCTCCTTATACTAGAATGAGGAGAAAGCTCATTTATGGTGATTCCTCCTTCTGGAAACTCCTAACTTTGCCTGATAGTCTGCTCCACAAACCTGGGGGCAATTTGGGATGTGGTATGGGACTTTTTGCAGGAAAAGGAACAAATAATCAGAAATCTCTTACTACATCATTCTGCTGAAGCCTGTTCCTTCAGCGGACATTTAGAAGCTAGAAATCTGAGACCTATATGTCAATAAAGATTAAGTGCACACAGTAGTTTCGGTGGTTGCCTAATCTATGCATCTCATAGGCTGAGCCAGCCATTTATCTTGTATGTTCAGCATGTGACTCTGAGTAATCTCCCAACAGTAAACCAAAAAACAAAACAAAACAAAACCCTACTTACTCTGTACATCCTGGAAAGCCTTAAGATATTCCACGGTGAACAAGGGTTGTGGCAATTCTCGGATGAAGAATTTTAGAAGGCTGGCTGCATCATGCTGTTTGACACTGTCCCAGTTGAAAGTCCCTTCGTAAAACTTTAATTCTAGCTCTTGGCAAAGGTTCTAAGTGACACAGGAGAAAGAAATGCAGGTGCTGAGGATAGTATTTCATATTTAAAAAATATTATAGTTTACAATCTGCCTGAAAAACGTACCACATAAAATCTAACAAACGGTGTCATTTCCCCTCTCTCGTACATCAGGCTTACCGCTATATTTCCCAGGATTTTTCAAACATTGCACTAAAATATGTATTTTGTGCTTTTTGTATGGGCAATGCCTTAAACCAAAAGACTGGATTTTCATTTTAACCCGAGTTCACGTGTGTTTTCTTCTTCACAGTAACAGTGTCCATAAGAGGGAGAGATTGTCCAAAAATCCTTTTAATTAACAAGAACAACAAAACACACATGCACAATGTTTTAAAATTTAAAATCAAAAGTTTTGGGTGGAACCAGAAAAACAGTATCTACACAAGGGAAGTTTAAATCTACAAGATAGTAGGTACAGCATCAGTATCAAAAATCTGCTGCACGTACAACACAGACAAGACTTTTGAAGTGCCTCATTACAGATGTTGACACCCTTTGGAGATACTGAGGGTCCCTATCTTTTTTTCTAGCATTCTTCGTTTCTCTAAGACTTCCAATTCCTTTTTTCAGCCCAAGCTCTTTTTATGTTTGTGACACTCTGCTGTATCTTTTAGCAGCTGTCTTTCAGAAGGCTTTTGATCATAGTCCAAAAGCCATATGTGCAGTTTTCCATCCTGTAGGGCATTTGCACAGACGCCTACCCAAAGCCCTAACTATCAAAACAGATAGTCCATTGGGACAAGGTGGAACAATTCTCCAACTTGATATAAAACACCTTTCTACGTTATGAAGACTAGTACCTCAATTATATTATCTGTCTTCTTTATCCCAGATCAAATCCCCCTCTGACAATATTTTACAAGGAATTTGGATGTAATTCAGGTAGCCTAAGAGAAGTAACTTCTGCCCAATGTCTCCTTTTTTAATATGCTGTCTCAAAGCCACTTGCTGATCCTCCCCCAAACCCACTTCATAAAATGCACATTTCATATCTTGCTTCAGTTCAACAATTTGCCAAGGATACAAACAAGATACCATATTTCATCTTCTTAGATTGTGCATGCATTTCTAAATTGTATAACCTACTCATCCAATTTGCAGCTTTTGCTTTAAAATTCACATTTTATGAATATTTGAAAGCTACAGAAATAAAATCGGTTTCAAAATATGACAAGAGGATATGAGTTATTAGAAACAACTGCATAAGTTTCTCCTGTACCCAGGGAGAAAGCAACCATCACAGAGGACAACATCTGAGTAAAATGACAGGGAACTGATTTCTTCAGCGCCACTCTTTAATTCAGAAACATCTTTAAAGTAATTTTATATATCTGTGTTTCATGTGTTTGAGTGTATGTGTGTGAATATGGGTATATAGTCTTGATCTGCACATAAAATCTATAGTTTTGAACAAATCAATTCTGAAAGTCATAAAATAAATTTTGACAAGCAGACAATCTGCTCTTTAGCTTCTACCCACTTCTACTATGTCATTTAGAATGAATAGGTAAAAGTTATGATTTTATTTAAAGATCTGAGTTTGAGGCTTGCTACTGATTATGCACACATTATCAAATGTAAACAAATAACAAAACACTGGTAGAAAACACAGTACCCGTTTTCCTAAGCTGAAGGGCCATTTTACCTTTACTCTAGCAACAACTCCTGGTATTCGAAGCAATCCTTCTGTTTCCAGCTTTCCCCCTTCTATCTGAGAAATGAGCTGAACATAAAAATGGAAAACAGAAAGCAAACATATCATGAAACAGCAAGAAGATTGATACTATCATAACAATTTCAGCATATATGCCTCCCTGCTTCATGCTCTTTTTTTTTTTTTTTTGCAGTACCACAACTACAGGATGTCTTTAGGCTAAAAAGAGCCTACTACCAATATTATTGTTACACGTGTGCATAAAGTGACATTTATCCAGAATCAATTTGGAGAACAGTTAATACCTCACCCACTTCGGAATATGGACTTTATTTATTGATCTCTGAAATTCATCTCCTGCTTTCTGCTTTGGCCTCCTTCCCATTCCTGACTCAGGTAAAATAATTTATTGGGAAGGAGGAGAGATCTGTTTGCATAGATATTAATCAATGAAAAATATTTTATATGCAGAAGAGAATTTACAGTTCACATATACTCAATCAAATGCATTTAGCCAAGTGCAGAACAGGTTTGCTCCATGAGTCTTCTTGCTGATGATGGCTTAAGTGCAGAATTTTTATCCTTAGGTATTTGCCCAGGGTGGACAGTATCAAGGAAAAATAAAACATTTAAACAGAGACAACAAGATTATTGCCCAGCTTACGTTAGTTCTAGATATTGCATCTAACTTAATGCCAGCTTACAAAGTTCTCCTTTATTTCATTTGTACCTGCCAGAGTCAATCAGATACTGACAAATGCATGATGAAAGCAGGAATGTTTTCACTGCCTTGAGGAAAGTATTAATGCCATAATCACCTACAGGGAAAGCATATGGAGGCCAAGACAGAATATCCCAATTTTCCCAAAATCCATATAATTCTAGGAAAATAGGATTGTCAATAGGCCCCTTGAGATACCTAAATGAACTAAGGCAAGGCAGTGTATGATGTAACCTGGTACAAGACCATGTGTGGCTTTGTATTAGCAGCCAACTTTGAATTGGGCCTGGAGGTGATTTGATAATAAGTAGTTCAGGCAGTGGTATGAAAATCAGTGTGACTCTGCAGCGGCGAGATGGTGAGACTGCATTCAGGACCAATTACAACTTCTGAAATTTTCCCCAACAATTGTCCTATAAGAGCACACTGCAGTAGCCTAATTATACAGTGTCTAAGTTGTGTTATCATCACCGGGATACCATGGCCCAAGTAGGGCCACCATTGATGCAGTAGCCTAAGCTGGGCAAAGATCCCATAATTTCCTTTTGCTATTTAATCCCCCATTTTTCTCCACTCTTTTGTGCTATGAAGGTTAAGCAATATCCATGTGATCTTGGTTTATTCTGCAAAATTCTGGGGAAATCATTCTCAGATAAGACACAATTCTTTGTATTACTAATTGATGATTGTGTGAAAAAAAGGTAAGAGCAACCTGTTTAGCCTGCCCACTGATCTACAAAGAGCAGAAATAATTTTATCAAGGCATCAAATATAAAAAGGGAAAATGCCATTCTTAGTAAAAATATTTTGCTAGATAATAAAATATTAGCCATTTTTTAAAAATTCAGTATTACATACAGTATCTTTCAGGACTCAATCCCAAAGCTCAAGGAAGTAGAATGAAAGGACATCAGTCAGCCTACTTACTTTTTGAAAGATAAGTGGTGTCCGGATACCTGGAATTCTCTTTTGATCATGTTCTAGCAAAACCAAGAGTGGAACACCAAAAAGACCAGATTCTGTAGTAAAGGGGGGGAGGGAGGGGGGGTTCATAAAATGGTGACATGAAAACATTTTAAAATAATATTTGCTTTTAATTTTCATGTTCAAACAGAAAAGTTATTTTAAGTACAATCCCATTACAAAACTGCTATTTTTCAGGACTAAAGCCCACTAAACATGCAGTTAAAGAGAAGACAAAGTTATTTTCAGAAAATATGCAGGAAAAATACTTCACACATAAACACAGGCAAAAGGCTAAGAAGGAAGAAGAAAAAAAAAACCTTAAATGGATTTAGGCATGGACTATCATCTGATAAACAACACTGATTTTTTTACAGATTTATTATGAGAATATGTGAAATTATTTGTATGCATCGAATTATCATTGATATTATTAACAAGGATTATATCCCATTCTGTCCATCTGCTGATTTTCCTGAAGCTTTTTCATGTATCCATTGAGCTTGGGTAAGTCAGAATAAGCAAAAGGCAGGAATAAATGAAAAGAGAAGTTTCTTCGGTAGAAATCAGTAATACAAATCTCCAAAGCTAAACACTAATCATATGAAAAAAAAATTCCTATACTTACTTGTTATGAAATACACTATAATAAGTGAGAAATATTGTAAAAACATTCTAAAATGTGTTGCTAGAGTTATTTTCTGCAGGTGGATAAAAATCACACATATTCAGAGAAGTCAGATATCTCTTGCTGTGTCTTTTAGTAATTTAGTTCCTACCCTGGCATCTCTAGTGAATACTTTCTGCATATTTTGGCACAGGAAACTACTTGATTAACTGATAGCATGTTTCAATTCATGACAGCTAACAAAAACATGTTCCTGGTTTTAATCTATTTAATCTGTCATTTTAAAATTAATTTTGTATTTCTTTTTAACAAAACATTGCATTTAAAAAAGTGCCCTGAAATCCAAATTGAGGTAGAATATTCACACGCAAGCACGCAAAAACCGTACACACCAACACACACACACATTTCATTCAGGCAGACTGAATCACGTTGATCTGATAATGGATATTTTGTTTCTATCCATCTGTCTCTCCAAGTGTACATCAACATATGAGACTAAATAAAAGATGAAATCAAGGAAAAATCTAAGAAGGCAAATTTAGAAAATAGTGAAACTCATTATTGAAGTCATTTAAAAAACTGCTTTTAGTTATATAATCTCTCCTTCAAAAGGCTTTTGGTTTTCCCTTTTAAATTAATTTTTCAGTTGTTTCAAGCTGCAATCCTACAGCCTCAGGACCCTGGGAGAAGAGGATTCCCACCCTCTTTGTCACCACAAAAAGTTTGGGTATTCTGGCCGTAACAGGAGAGTTGAAGTCTTTTGCCTTGTCTTGTTGGAAGATTCTGAAACTGTGGTTATCCAAAACTCTCTCAAACCACCCGCTATCCCTGACATACTGAAAATTCAAATTAACTCTGGAGAACTTAAATGATGACCTCCACATTGAGTAAGCATTTCTAGATACATGCAGCCTGCATGCATACAATCTCTTTTATAGATTGGTATCTTGCAACAGGGGGCACAATGGCTCAGCTTTTAAAGACACTGAGGTTGTCAGCTGGGAAGTTGACAGCTTGGATTCAAGATTCAAGTGCTGTATGACAGGGCTCCCTGTTACTTGCCCCAGCTCCTGCCAACCAAGCAGTTCAAAAGCATGCAAATGTGAGTAGATAAATAGGTACCTCTTTGGTGGGAAGGTAACAGCCTCAGCATAGAATCATATGACCATGAAAGTGTCAATGCTGGTTCCTTCGGCTAGGAGGTAAGTACTACCCCCTAGAATCAGACACAACTGGACAGGGAAAACCTTTATCTTTTAATAGTGAAGGGTCTGCATATTCCAATGAGGCTATAAGCTCTGTTGCTGAGTGGGCTTCATTGTTTATAATTCAAAATGTGTAAGACCACCCAACAGTGACTTTGAATGGCAAATAAATTATAAACAGAAGCTTGGTATGTTAAATCAGAAAAAGAAAACATGCTTATAACAGGGGGGAATAGACATACAGATAGTCCTTGACTTACAACTACAATTAAGGCCAGAATTTTGGTTGTAGGTTAAACTTAGACTTAGAATAACTTTATTGTCACTTTGAATGTACACTAATCGGCATACATTAAAATGAAATTTTGTTGAATACACTTCTCAAAAGGTTGCTGTAGTTTTTTAGTAGACTATAGATAGCATACAGAGGTGCTGTTTCAAAGGTGCCACAACTCAGAAGGCATACTTCCAAGACTCCATCAGATGGCATTGCTTGACAAAACCACCAATACATGGACCCAAACACATGCCACTCCTGAAAAACCATAACCAATCCAGAAGCGTGCATGGGTCTAACAAAAGGTGACTAGGCCAGAATGCATCCATGCAGTACTTAAGTTGTTCTGTATCATCCATGCAATTTTTGTTCTAAAACTTTCAAGTGCTAAGCCTTTCAAATGGTTATTTCATCCCTGCCTAATGAATTCAGCCATAAGGGATTGCTTTCAGCAATCAAGAAATCCCTTCTGAGAAACTTTCAAAGCTTCTGAAAACTAGAAACTATTTAAAGAAAAGATGAATATATATATCAAAAAAGGGAAAGCAAGAGAGAGCATAAAAAGCCAGCTTACAGAACAGATTAATTACAGAGGGATCATCTAAATGGTTTCAGGCAGAAAACACAAATTTATGCCCAAAATAAATATAAAATATTTTCTCCTCTATCTTGAGGATATTTTATTATTTTAATGCATAGCTTTGGTTTCATACTGCAGCTTACCTACTGTCTGATCTAGATATGATTAAATACATTTAAGTGTATTTAACACTGCAGTGGAAATCAGTGGAATATAAATGTGCTTATCTGAGCCAAGGTTTTCCACTACTAGCACTTTAGCCTTGCATATCGTAGATGTGGTGGGTGGGGGGAGGCAATATCTCTCTTGAATGGAGCTCAACTCACTAGACAAATTCTCTTTGCTTTCCTGGCAGTGAGGAAATTATTTGCCATTGCACAATGACCTTCTACTCTGTTCTTATTTCTTTTTAAAAAAAACAAAAAACAAATTTTATTAATTTTACAACTAAAAAAACCCCAACAAATCGACAACACATACATGCATGAAAGTAAAAAGAAAAGAAAAAAGGGATAGGGAGAAGGAAACAGAGAAAAATTAAAAACATTCTTATTTTCGACAGTTTGTAAGATCTTTTCTTCTCTTAATTATGCCATATCTGCACACCTTGTCTATACAAAAATTTGTACATCACTCATATAAATTTATACTACCTTATGATATAAAGTCTACCTTTGTTCTAACCATTTATACCAATAGTTCCAGCTATTATAATATATTGAATTATCTTTGTTTTTTAAAGCTAAAGTTAATCTGTCCATTTCTGCACAATTTGAAATTTTTTGGATGGTCATCTCCTCTGTAGGTATATGAGGGTGCTTCCAACATTGAGCGAAGGCCAATCTGGCCGCTGTTAGTATGCGTATTATGATGTATTTCGTTTTTTTTGTGTATTTGTTTATCAAAAATCCCTAGCAGAAAGGACTCTGGTTTGTATTCGATCTGTTCTTTTGTTATATCTTCCAGCCAATTTCTAATTTTCTTCCAGTATTTTTGGGCTTCTATACAGGACCAACACATGTGAAAAAAGGTTCCCTCTTTTTTTTGACATTTCCAACAGTTTGCACTCAATTTGGGGCGCATTTTCGCCAATCTCGAAGGGGAAAGGTGCCATCTATAAAACATTTTATATGCGTTTTCTTTATATGCTGCCGATTTTGTAATCTTATTATTTCTTCCCCAAACTTTTTCCCATTCTATTAAAGTGATGTTACGTCCTACATTCCTACTCCAGGCTATCATATTCCCTTTTACTGTTTCTTCTTCTAATTCTACTTCTAATAAACAATTATAAAATTTAGTTATTTTTTTTAACCTGGTCCTCATAAAATTTTGTCTAATTGTTGGGGTTTATTATTAATTCCAAATTCATTTCTATCTCGTTTATATCTACTATGAATTTGTAGGTATACCCATTGATCTATTTTAAATCCCCGCTCTTGAAGTTCTTGTCGTGATTTCAGATTTCCTTGAATGTCCAATAAATCTTTGTATTTGATCATTTTAGAAATATCCAAATTGTTTGGGTGGATCATCGCCTCCATTGTTGATAACCAGATCGGAACTTTTAAGTAGTGTTTTTTGCATATTTTTTTCCAATTAATTAATAATGAGTCTCTAATTAAGTGTCTATGGAAATATTTCTGGTCAACTTTCCCTACATCCCATAAGAAGGCATGCCACACCCTTTGTAAATCGTGGCCTTCTAAAAATAAAATTCTGTTATTTTTTAAGTTCATCCAATCTTTTAACCATACTAGAGTGGCAGCAATATAATTCTCAATTATATTGGGAATTGGGAAGTGCCAACCCTCCCCTGCTCCTCATATCCTGCATTGCTTTTAAATTTATTTCTGGGTTTTTTTCCTTGCCAAACAAATTTAGCGGTTATTTTATTAAGTTCTTCAAAAAAAAAATTGTGTAATTTAATTGGAATCATTTGAAATAAATATAAAAATTTTGGGAGAATATTCATTTTAATGGTAGCAATCCTACCCAGTAGTGAGAGTTGCAGTCTACCCCATAATTCTAAATCTTTCTTTACCTGTAGCAACAACTTATCATAATTATTTTCTTTAAGTGCCTTGCAATGTGCTGTCAACCATATTCCTAAATATTTCACTTTCTTTGTCACTTATATTCCCATAACTTCTTCTAATTCTTTTTTCAGTTTTTCTGTTAAATTTTAATCATTAATTTTGTTTTCTTCCTATTAATTTTGAGTCCTGCTACCGCTCCAAATTGTTCTAATTCATTAATCAATTTTTGTCCTCTTTCCATTGGTTCCTCAATAAAGAAAACCATATCGTCAGCAAACGCTTGCAACTTGTATTCTTCTGTTTTAACCTTTAATCCTTTTATCTCTGAATTTTGTCTAATTCATATTAATAATGTTTCTAATGAGAATATGAAGAGCAGGGGGAGAGTGGGCAACCTTGTCTAAGTCCCTTTTCTATTTTTATTGGGCGAGTATATTCCCCATTTACTATAATATTGGCCTGTTGTGTATCGTAAATAGTTGTTATAATATTTCAAATTTAGTGCCTAATTTCATATTATATATTTTTTGAATTAAAAATTGCCAATTTAAATTATCAAAGGCCTTTTCAGTATCTAAGAACATGAGTGCAATTTGTTTCTTGGGGTGGGCTTCATAAAATTCTAAAATATCTAATATTGTACTTGAATTATTGCTAATCTGTCTGGTTGGGAGAAATCCATTTTGATTTTCATGTATATATAAATTTAAAATTCTTTTTAGTCTATAGCTATAATGGAGGTAAATATTTTATAGTCGGTCTTTAATAATGAAATTGGTCTGTAATTACTGATATATCTAGAATCAGATTCCTCCTTCGGGATCAGCGAAATCAGTGCTCCCCTCCATGAGTCCGGCATCTTAGCTGCCAATAATACATCACTGAAAATTTCCATCATAAAAGGTCCAATTTGTTCTGCAATTACTTTATATAGCTCTCCCGGAATCCCATCTGGGCCTGGGGCTTTATTATTTTTTTGGTTCTCTATTGCCGATTTCAGTTCAGACCAAGATATATCTTTGTTAAGTAATTCTATCATTCCTTCCTCAATTTCTTTATCTTTAATTTCATCTAAGTATTTTCTTATTTTGTCCTCATTTATTTCTTCCTTTTTATATAACTCTTCAAAGTATTCATGTACAATTTTTTTATTTTGTTCTATCTCTTGTTGTATGTCGCCATTCCCGTCTATTAATTGGTATATCAGTCTCTTTTCTTTCTTTTTTTTTAGTTTATAAGCTAACCATCTTCCTGGCTTATTAGCATTCTCAAAGTAGGTTGGTTTGGTCAAATTCAAATTTATGATCATTTTCTCTTGTTCAATTAAATTCAATTTGTGTTTAGCTATTATTATCTGATTTTGCAATGTTGATTTCTTTGGGGTCTTCTGTAATTGCATTTCTAATTCCTTAATTTGTTGTTGCAGTTTATTTTGTTGGGCATATTTTTCTTTATTCCTCTTGGCATTGTAAGAAATTGTTATACCTCTTATTACTGCCTTCACTGTATCCCAAATATTTTGTTTTGTGGTTACTCCATTGTCATTTTCTTTTAAAAATAATTTAATTCCTCTTTAAGTTTATCAATATATTCTGTTTCTCTTAATAATTGGGTATTTAATGTTCATCTTTTCTTTAATTTCTTCCTGCCTTTCCATATTATCTGAATTGGGTTATGGTCTGCCCATTCATTCGGTAATATATCAATTTCTTTTATCTCATTTGCTATTTCCCCGTTCATTCATGCCATATCAATTCATGTCCATATTTGATGCGGATTGGAATAAAATGTAAAGTGTTTTTTTTCAGGATATAGTCTTCTCCATAAATCCACCAAATTTAATTCTTTCATCATTTCCTTACATATCTTTAGGAACTCTCTTTTCCCTTTCTTATTCTTCCCCCCATTACTATGGTCTTTCTGGTAATCGGCAATAGAGTTAAAATCTCCTATAATACAGATATTCCTTTTTTCAAATCCTATTATTTTTTGGTACAGATGTTTAAAAAATTCTTTCTGATCTTCATTTGGGGCATAAATTACTACTAACAAAATTGAAATGTCGTTAATCCAGATCTGCAAAACCAAAGTTCTTCCCTCAGGGTCTGACCATACTAATTCTGATTTCAAATCATCTTTAACATATATTGCGATCCCTTTCTTTTTTCCTGTATCTGCTGGTGCAGTAAATAGCTTCCCCTGTTTCGGGCAATTTAAATAACTTTGTCTTCTTTTCTTATGTGAGTTTCCTGTTGGCATATTATGTCAGCATTTTGTTTCATTAGTTTTGTTAATATCCTTTTTCTTTTTAATGTCGAATTTAGGCCATTTATGTTAATTGATAGAAGTTTCTTTTCTTCTTCCGTTTACTTAATTCTGTTTTGCTCTTTGTCTTGTGATAACTCTGGTCTCTCCTAGTGCTTGTGGTTTAAAGTTCCTTTTTTTTTGTTTCTATTGTAGTTTTGGTCTTCTTGTAAATTTATTTCCAGTTCCTCCTTACTGCTCAGGTCTTCCGAACTTACTAATTGTTGATAAAATTCTTGGACTCTTTCCATGGTATTTATTTTAATTTTCCTTTCTTTCCATGAAACTAACATCCCCTCTGGGATTAACCATTTGAATACAATTCTTTTTTGATTTAAGTAAGTAGCTAAAAATTTGTAGTCTCATCTTGTTTCTCTTACTCTTCTTGGGATTTGTTTAAGAATCGTAATTTCTTTACCTTTGTACATAATTGTTCCATCCCTGGACATCCTAAATATAATATCACGAACAATCCTTCTCGTAAAACATATATGGACTTCTCTCGGGCATTTATGGCATCTCGCATAGTTAGTACTGACTCTGTAAACTTCATCAAATTCTCTTAAAATATCATCTTTGTCTTTATCCAATAATACAGCCAGTATTCCCGCCATCAGTTGTTCTAGATCTTCCTTAGATTCCTCTACATTCTGAAATCTCAGGTATGTCTCTGCCTTGTCCATCTCTAGGAAGACCAATGAGTTTTTTATTTCTTTACTTACATTTTTTAATTCCTCGTCTACCCTTTCAAGTTTCCTTTTGGTTTGTTCAGTCCTTTTCTCTACTTCTTTTATTGTTGCTTCATTTTTCTTCAAGGCCTGTTGTAGTATTCCAATTTTATCTTCTACTTTAGAGATATCTGCTTTCATTTCTAATTTCATTTTCCCCATCTCCTCCTTTAATTCATTAATATCTGCTCTTGTCTCATTATGGTTTTTTATCATTGTTTCTTGTAATTTTGCCATCGATTCTTGTAGCGTTAATACAATTGATTTAATATTCGAAATATTGGTTTGTTTTTCTAATGGTAATGTATCTTCCATAGTTTTTTGGGCCATGGATGAAGCTGTTGCCAGTGTAGTTGTTAGTGTTGGAGTAGCCTTATTTCTGGTTTTCAGAGCTGTAGTACTTGTCAAGGTCATTTCTTTTAATATTTGTTTCTGTTGTTGGATTATGTTAATTATATTATCCCAAATTACCATTCAATATTATGACCTCTATATTAAAATTGGCCAATGTATATTTAATTAATCTACCTATCTATATTTTTCTTAATCTTAAATCTAAGTCAAATAAGTAATTTTATAGATTTTATATTCAGTTCCTATACAATACTATACGTTATATAGCAATCTATATAACAAATATTTACAATAATTATAGTAAATGTATAATAAATAATATAGATGATATATCTAATCCAACTAAATTCAAGTTTTAATTATGTTTACACTGTAAATTTAACTATTAGAATATTAAATATCCAATATTAAATCTTATACTTATTAAATGGTTCTTAATTATTAATAGTCTTAATGTACTTACTATTTTTTTATATCTAGTCAAGATATAATTATCCTTATTATTTGTAGATTAATCAAATAATTTTTATTTAACAATCTAATACAATAGTCAATACTTCTTATCTCAATGAGTAAATTTATAATCGTTATAAAAAAGGAAGAAAGAGGAAAGAGATAATACCAAAATATAAATAAAAAAGGAGAGAAGAAAAAAAGAAGAATTATGCAAATTTATACTAGAAGGAAAAAAAACAATAGTAAAAAGGAAAAAAGATTTCAAAATCAGTCTTTGGTTCTTTATCTCAAATATGTGGTGGTTTTTTTTCCTCCTCTTCAAACGTACTGGAAGTGGGGAGGTAGAAAGTGCTGAGTAATAGCTATTGTCAATCAGTCTTTCTTCTGAATCTTCCAGTCCGCCTCTCTCCTTTTTAAAAAAAAAACATTTCTAAGTTCAATTTTGATTTCTTCCACATACCACCACCTCCTCGGTTAAAGCAGGATTCTCCCAAGGGTCTATTAAAGAGTCTAATAAATAAATAAAGTTAAATATGTTATTGCTGTATCTCCGAGACTTCCAAGTGACCTGTCTGTCACCGCGATATTCCTTTCAGTCAGCCCCAATCCTCTTCTCGTCGTCGCTTCGATAGAATTTATTCCAAAGAGTCTGTCTAATCAACAGTCAGATAATTTCAAATCATCGGCAACCTTGGAGTTTTCTGAAACAGTAATTTCCGAACTGCATAAATTTCCTTTTCCCTCGTCTCAGTCCACACTTTCACTTCAGTCCGCTGAGTCCTTTCGC
Source organism: Laticauda colubrina (assembly GCA_015471245.1). NCBI lineage: Eukaryota > Metazoa > Chordata > Lepidosauria > Squamata > Elapidae > Laticauda > Laticauda colubrina. The sequence goes on along the minus strand of BLBF01000063.1, from coordinate 18,867,592 downwards.
CCGTGCTCCTCTCTCCTCTGCTTTTTAGCCGCTTTTTTTTTCGGGTTCTCAAATGTCACTTATTCAGAAAACTATAACTTGCTGATCTTCCTCTCCACCACGAAGGTCCCCTTGCCACACTTCTTTCAAACGATCTCACAAACTGTCACTTACTCGCTTTTTGGCATTGGTGACAGTCCGGACTTCGGAGCCTCCATTGACAGGAGGCTATCTCTTGCTCATTGGGCTCTGGGGGGCTCCTCTTCACTGCTGGGGGGTTGCCTTCCCCACACTGCAGTTGGAGTAACCCCCACACCGACACAAATCTCTCTGGGATTCGAGCACCTCTAAAGATCGCACCTCTAAAGATCGCACCAACCGCAAGAAGAGATTAACTGAAATGGTGCTTGGGCTTCTGCACCTCTACTCGTCCTTGCCTGCCACTGGAAGTCCACTCTGTTCTTATTTCTAAGTGTATGTGGAATCCAAACTAACCGTATCTCATTATTCCCCTCCATTGACAAAGTTTACAAATTAAAATATGCAAATATGTATCAGAACATGCATTTTGCAAAACAAACAAACCAACCAAAAGCCAAATTCAACAAACTTACCTTTCACTTTAATTTTTGCTGCTTTTTGTGGCTTCAGTTCAATTCCAAGTACGTCAAAAAGAGCAGACAGTTCAATCAGGGCCAAAGCATGGATTTTCTTCATATCCTGAGGTGCAAGATCTCCAATTTTTGTTGTACCCGTTTTGTCCTTTGGAAATCTGAAGTTCTATTTAGACGTACGTAATGCAGTTGTGTGAAACCTTGGTGTTAACAATTCCATTTAAAAAAAACCAAAAAAACACTAGAACTAAATCTACATTTCTAGAAGTGCAACAGCATGTCTTTAGGCAAAAGTATTTATTCTTTCAGGGCACTGCCTTGAACAGGTAAGGGCCTTGAAAGTGGCAGAGAATTTCTCTATCTGGCAGCCCCTTTGAAGTTAGACAGTCTGAACAGAAGTCATTCTTGTATTTCCTTAAAGGAAAATACAGTCTTGGTGCAAAGTGGAGCCCTTCATAACTGCTATGGAAATGTACCGTGGTCAGAGAAAGGAAAACATGGGAATCCTACTTTAAAAACACCACTGTCTTGAAGACAGCTACAAGTTTGGGGAAAGAATAATTGTTTTGTTATTATAGTGCACGTATTTCATAAATTTCTGATTGGAAACTTCCCTTCCCTTTGTTCCGACCATTTATATAATTTAATTGGAGTTAATTATGCAAGCTGGAAAAATTAAAGTTAACTAACAATCTTTAAACAGATTTATGGTTAATATAGCATCCTACAGGTTGTTTAGCAACTCTAAATGTTTTATAATCTTAAAACCACTATCTTCCTCCAATGACAGGCTGAGGAAATAAGCAGCACACATTTTTTCCCCCAGTCTGAGTTGGATACATGTACTGTAAGTAGAAAGGACAGTACAGTGGGAACAGATTTCCTGTCTGGTCCTGGACTCAAACCTTCTCTGTCCAAAAGCCCTGGGAAAGTTGAAATTAGTAGGATACAATTGGCAGGAAGAACAAAAATGCAAGTATCAGCAGTAGTAAATTTCTTTTCCAGTGCTTTTTATTCAGTTGTGCATTTTTACCTTTACCTATTGTCTATTCTTTATGAAGAAAATCTATCTATGTGGTCACTAAGATCTGACAATAACTCCATAGGACATAATCATCCATTCTAATGTCTACTGATAAAAAAAATTGCTACCTCTTGAATATAGATCTAAGTTTCCTTTTCTCGATTTGATTACCTTCTTTCCCAAGTATTCACTTTTCCGCATTTATGAAAATAAAAATATTTAATTCATTGTTAGCCCATGCACTCAAAAATATTTGGGCCTGATAACTGGTTAAAAGAGGAAACTGGAGCCATTCTTTAAAAGGAAAGGGAATCTCCTGGCCTGACCCATCCACATTCCAAATAAACATCTCCACATACAGGTGAAACTTAAAAAATTAGAATGCCGTGCAAAAGTTCATTTATTTCATTAATGGAACTTAAAAGGTGAACCAAATATATGAGATAGACTCATTACATGCAAAGCAAGATAGTTCAAGCCATGATGTGTCATAATAGAGATGATTATGGCTTACAGCTCATGAAAACCCCAAATCTACAATCTCAGAAAATTAGAATATTGTGAAAAGGTTCAATATTCTAGACTCAAAATGTCCCACTCTAATCAGCTAATTAAGCCATAACACCTGCAAAGAGTTCCTGAGCCTTTAAAGGGTCTCTCAGTCTGGTTCAGTAGGAATCAATTATAGAAAACACTGCTGACCTGACAGGTGTGCAGAAAACCATCATTGACACCCTCCATAAGGAGGAAAAGACTCAAAAGGTAATTGCAAAGAAGTTGAATGTTCCCAAAGTGCTGTATCAAGGCACATAAATAGAAAGTTATGGGGAAGGGAAAAGTGTGGAAGAAAATGGTGCACAAGCAGCAGGGATGACCACAGCCTGGAAAGGATTGTCAGGGAAAGGCCATTCAAAAGTGTTGGGGACTTTCACAAGGAGTGGACTGAGGCTGGAGTCAATGCATCAAGAGCCACCACACACAGATGGCTTCAAATGTCATGTGCTGCTCCTGAACAATAAACAACGTCAGAAGCGTCTTATCTGGGCTAAAGAAAAACAGAACTGGTCTGTTGCTCAGTGGTCTAAAGTCCTCTTTTCTGATGAGAGCAACTTTTGCATCTCATTTGGAAACCAAAGACCCAGAGTCTGGAGGAAGAATGGAGAGGAACACACTACAAGATGCTTGAAGTCCAGTGTGAAGTTTCCACAGTCTGTGTTGATTTGGGGAGCCATGTCATTTGCTGGTGTTGGTCCACTGTGCTTTATTAAGACCAGGGTCAATGCAGCTGTCTACCAGGAGATTTTGGAGCACTTCATGCTTCCTTTTGCAGACAAGCTTTATGGGGATGCTGACTTCATTTTCCAGAAGGACTTGGCACCTGCCCACACTGCCAATAGCACCAAAACCTGGTTCAATGACCGTGGGATGACCGTGTGCTTGATTGGTCAGCAAACTCGCCTGACCTGAACCCCATAGAGAATCTATGGGGCATTGCCAAGAGAAAGATGAGAGATATGAGACCAAACAATGCAGAAGAGCTGAAGGCCGCTATTGAAGGCCGTGTCACACTGCCCAACGGATGCAAAGAGGACACAAGGGAAGAGAAAAATGTTACATCCGTTGTATCCGCGCTAAAAAGGGGCGAAAATTTGCATAATTGGACCGGATGAAACGGACGCGGGGAGGACGCAGGGCGGATGCAAAGCGGATGCAGAACGGAAGCACAGCGGATGCAGAACGGATGGCGCGTTCGCAGGGCTTCCGGGGGGGTCTCAGAAAAGCGGACGCAGAACGGAAAAAATGGATGCAGAATGGATGCACAGCGGATGAAGCGGATGCACAGCGGAAGCCTAGCGGATGCACAGCAGAAGCGGAATGGATGTCGCGCGTTAATTGCGCATGCAGGGGGGATGCATTGCGCAAGTCCCCCGGATATAAAGGGAAGCAGCTCGGAAGCAGGTCACCATTCAGAGGAAAGACCTGCTGCCGGACACTTTGAGTTCCTTGCCTGCCCTGCCTGCATGCCTGCCTTCAAGCCTGCCTCCAAGCCTCCTGGGCAGCCTCCCTGCCAGCCTGCCTTCCAGCCTCCATTCCAGCCTTGCTGGCAGCCTGCATTCCAGCCTCCCTGCCAGTCTCCCTGCCAGCCTGCCTTCCAGCCTCCCTGCCAGCCTGCCTTCCAGCCTCCCTGCCAGCATTGCTGCCAGCCTGCCTTCCAGCCTCCCTGCCAGCCTCCCTGCCAGCCTGCTTTCCAGCCTCCCTGCCAGCCAGTCTGCCTGCCAGCCTTGGTGCCTGCCTTCCTGCCAGCCTTCCTGCCAGCCTTCCTAACAGGCTTCCTGCCAGCCTTGGTGCCTGCCAGCCTTCCTGCCAGCCTCCCTGCCAGCCAGCAACCCCACAACCATGGGGAAGAAGCGAAAGGCTCAGCAACCTGCCGCCATCCCTGGCAAAAGGGACAGGGGCACCCTCCTGCCCCATGTCCGTGACTCTGCTTCTGCTGGGGCTTCTGCTGCTTGGGCTCGCTCTTCTCTTGCTGGAGCTTCTGCTGTGGCTGCTCCTGGCAGTGGTGCTTCTGCTGTGCACTCTGCTGAAGCTGCTCCTGGTCCTGCTGGTTCTGCTCGTTCTGCTCGTGCTCCTGGTCTTGCTGGTCCTGCTGCTGGTGCTTACTCTGCTGCTGCTCATCCTGGTCTTGCTGCTGCTGCTGCTGCTGATTCTGATTCTGATCCTGCTGGTGATTCTGCTGCTGCTGCTGCTGATGATGATGCTGATTATGATCCTGCTGGTGATGTTTCTGATGATGATGATTCTGCTGCTGCTGCTGCTGTTGGTGTGGAGGAGCAGCCCCTACAACCTCAAAGTCCCTCTAATGAGGGCCCATATGGCCCTGCCAGAGGGAGGAAGAGTCGTTCGCGTCAACGGGAGAGGAGGCAGTACTTTATTGAGGAGGCGCACGAGGATGAGGTGCTAGAGTGGCTGAGAGAGAACGACTATCTGTGGCGGAAGGGACACCGGCTGTACAGGGACACCAAGCGGAAGCAGGCTGCTTGGAGAGAGAGGGCGGAGAGTCTGGGCGACACTTCGGAGGTGCTACTCGGCTGGTGGAAACATATGCACACCTGGTACGGGAAGCTGCACCGCAAAAAATCTGGCCAGGCCACGGTCAAGCTGATGGACAGAGAGAACTACGTCATGGCCAGGTGCAGCTTCCTGGAGGGTGAGATCCGCCACCGAGCAGCACCAGGAGCCCATCTGTCTACCCTCACTCTCAGGCAGCCTGCTGCGACCCAGTCCTCTTCCAGCCGAGAGTCAGTCCCTGTCTCCAGGCAGGTTTCGGGGGAGCGTGCCATGGCAGAGAACCCCCAGGCAGGTGTTGAAAGCTTGGTGGAGAGCGAGGAGGACTCCCTGGTGCGGTGGGAGAAAGGAAACATCGGGTCCACCGCTGCCGAAGTCCCATCCACCCACACCGCCGCCTCCACAGCAAGGCAGAGAGCCAGACCGCAGGAGGGGGAGAGCCACAAGGTCCTGGTGGAGATCAGGGACACCATCCGCACCAGCATAGGTCTCCTCTCTCAGCTGGTCCCCATCGAATCCTCCTCCTCCAACCGCAAGCCCTTCTTCAATTATTTGAACCAGACCCTGAAGGAGATGCCGGATCCCCAGTACCAGCTGGTGAAGGAGAGGATCTCCATGCTGATTAACAACCCTCCAGACCCAGAGGCACCTGCTACCACCCAGTCCAGGTCTGCTCCTCCACCCCAGGTGATGTCCCTCCCATACCAAGGCTTCCAACAGCCCCTCACCTACCAGGGCTACAGCTACCCCGAGGTCCAGCAGCACAGGCAGCAGCTCTTCCCAGGCCAGGCACAGAGTCATCGGGCGGCACCATTGCCAGCTGTTCAACTGATGCCACCGATGCCACCCACGCCAATGATGCCACCGATGATATCGATGCCAGCCATGCCACAGATGCCACCCACGCCACTCCTCACCTCGCTGCACAGCAGGCAGTCCCACTACACTACTCCTTCCTCCATCCCACAGCCAAGCCAGGCCTCAGTACATCTGTCCTCAGTACTGGGGCTGACACCCCATGGCATGGAGGAAGGACCTCTCAGTATCGCGGGGATGAGCCAGCTGTCTGACACCTTCCTCAACACACCACCCCCTATTGTCCTCTCGGGGCCAGGCACTCCATCAGCACCTCAGACCAGCACTGCAGCAGCACCCACCTCCAGAGCACCTGCACCCTAAAAATTAGACTGGGCACACACCTCCGAGTGACCAAGAGGAGTACCAGAGACTGGCTGCCTGGATATTTTTGGACTTTATTTGGACACTTGACTTGGTTCAATTTTACTTTACAGGTTGTTATTAAGAAAGTTTATCTTTGTTTCACACGCTTGCTTCATTATTTTTTTTCTATAAAGTCTGGGTGGAAACTTTTAGAAATGGTTTAGCCTTTGCATGCTTGTGGGATCGGTCAGGATAGCTGTGGGATGGGCAGGGATACCTTTGGGATGGGTTAAGATAGCTGTGGGATGGGAAGGGATACCTGTGGGATGGGTTAAGATAGCTGTGGGATGGGAAGGGGTACCTGTGGGTTAAGATAGCTGTGGGATGGGAAGGGATACCTGTGGGTTAAGATATATGTGGGATGGGCAGGGATACCTTTGGGATGGGTTAAGATAGCTGTGGGATGGGAAGGGATAGCTTTGGGATGGGTTAAGATAGCTGTGCGATAGATAAATCTCCAGTGCAAGCATAGTGGGACTGTATGGTGCCACCCCTATGGCCCTTATCAATTACAATGTAAGCATGTCAACATAAACACAACTCTTTATTAAACGCCCTGTTCATTGTAGGCCAACCAAACATACATGGCCCAATCTCATCCGTGTGATGAGACAGGCTGAAGGAAGCATCCATTAAGCATCTACCATCCTGTCTTGCCACTCCACCGCTCCAGCTGGGGAGTTGCACCAGTCTTTCAGAAGGTTGCGCTGCTTCTTCGCCTCACGTGAGGCTCTGTTGGGCCCATGCACATCCTCAGTGTCGATCAGGTTTCGGCCTTGCCTCCATTCCCCAGGCTCCATGTCCCCATTGCCTTGCTGGAGGTCCACGAGCCTGTTCTGCAAGACTGGGTAGCGGGTGCGCATGAGATTGTGCAGGATGCAGCAAACTTCCACGATCCTCCTCATGCTCTGTGGGCGATGCTGCATGGTGTTGAGAAGTACCTGGAACATGTCGGCCAGGATGCCAAAGGCGTTCTCCACCACCCGCCTTGACCTGGACAGCCTGTAGTTGAAGATCCTCTCTTCACGGGTGAGGTATTTGGAGGTGTAGGGCTTCATGAGGTAGGTTGAGAGGGAGAAGGCGTCATCCCCCACGATGAAGTAGGGCACATCTTGCGTGTCGTTGGGCAGGGTTTCTGGATCTGGGAAGCCCACCATGAGGTTGCTTTCCAGCCCCTCCTTGAGGTGACTGTCGTTGTATACCTGGGCATCGGAAGATGAGCCGTTGCCTGAAACATCGATGTACATGAACTTGTAGTCAGCATCGACCATGGCGAAGAGGATGATGCTGAAGAAGCCCTTGTAATTGAAATAAGTGGACCCCGAGTTGGCTGGAACCTTGCAGGCCACGTGCTTGCCATCGATGGCTCCAACGGTGTGGGGTAAGTTCCACTTCTGATACCACTGCTCTGCAACTTTCTTCCATCCTTCTTCAGTGGTGGGGCACTGGAGGAGCTCCTCCTTGTATTCTTCGAGGATGGCCCACATCACTTCTCTGACAACAAAGCTGATGGTGCTGGGTGGCACCCTCCAGCCGTACTGCATGCTCCTGTAGGGGGTCCCTGAGGCCAGGTGGCGCAGAGTGAGTGCTACCCTGAGCCCAGGTTCCAGGCTGGGCGGGAAGTTGGTTTTTGTCATGCTCAACCTGGGTGTCACGCACTGCAGAAGTTCATCAAACACGGCTGGAGGCATATTCATGAAGTTCTGGAACGCACGAGTGTCTTCGCTTCTGAGCTCCACCATCAGCTTGTCGTAAAGTTGGTACTGTGCTCTTCTGGCTAACCATCTTTGGACCCAGACTTTTTTTGGGTGCCTCCTTTTCTTGCCGTAGTAGAGTTCACAGAGACTGTTGATGGTTTTGCAGTGACGCAGAAGGATGTTGGCTGCCAAAAGGATTTTGTCACAATCCATGGTGGAGATGACTGGATGCTCTGGAAGAGGAAGAGTCAGATGAAGGCTGCAGAGGTCTGCACCGCTGGGCTACTGGTCTGAAAGTGCGATGCAGATGGGTTGCTCCGCTTTTTTATAGGCAGTATAGGTGTCCCTTTGCATCCTCTAGGCATCCTCTAGGCATCCTCTATGCATCCTTAATATCCGAGATAGGTCCCCTCTACGAACGTTTTTTCCGTTTTATACGCTTTGTTTCCGTTCTGCATCCGCTAGGCATCCGTTCTGCATCCGTTCTGCGTCCGTTCCGCTTCCTCCCTGCATCCGGGCGGATGCGAGTTGCGCGGATGCGCAGCGGATGCCTAGCGGATATAGCGGATGCATAGCGGATGCGTAGCGGATGCAGAACGGACGAACTGGATACATTTTCCGCGCAAAAGTTTTAGGCAGCCCAAAACCTTTGGAGTGGATGAAACGTCAATAAACGGATGCTGGACGGATAGAGAGGAAGCAAAATGGAGGCAGTGAGTACATCGTGTTTTAGAACGGATGGCAAGGTTTTTTGTCCGTTTTGCTTCCTCTTTGCATCCGTTTTTGCAGTGTGACAGGGCCTTGAAGCATCCTGGTCTTCCATAATACCTCAGCAGTGCCATAGGCTGATACCTTCCATGCCATGCTGCATTGAGGCAATAATTGCTACAAAAGGGGCCCAAACCAAGTACTGAGTACATATGCATGCTTGTACTTTTCAGAGGTCCAATATTGTTCTATGTACAATCCTTGTTTTATTGATTGCATGTAATATTCTAATTTTCTGAGATTGTGGATTTGGGGTTTCATGAGCTGTAAGCCATAATCATCACAAGTATGACAAATCATGGATTGAACTATCTTGCCTTGCATGTAATGAGTCTATCTCATGTATTAGTTTCACCTTTTAAGTGGCATTACTGAAATAAATGAACTTTTGCACGATATTCTATTTTTTTTAGTTTCACCTGTAGAAGACACCAAAAAAAGAAAAACATTTATTTTTTATTTAAGGGATGATCTTAAACAACGCTTATGATTCTGAAATTGTTCCTTAACTTCAAATGAACAATGACAATAATGGAGAATACAGTTCCAACATATCTATCCAAATGACTTTATAACGGAAAACAAGCTAAAAATTCTTTAGCATGACAACTGATTTTCAATTAATGGCCCACTACCAGCAATACAAGTAGAACCTCTGCTATAATATTTTACCACCCCGCTTGTTGCATATGGCTCTTTGTCCCTTAACAAATAAGTTAACTGTGGGACCTGTCACTGATGATATATAATTCAAGCTACATTTCTACCATTAGTATCCAAATAACAACAAAAATATCCAAGATATAATCCCATGAATCTTGTTCATGTTGTCTTCCCTCATTCAAAGGTTTGTACTGATAAGCAATGGATGGGGCTAATGTTAATTCACAAAATGCCTCATCCTATGAAAAAGATATGAATGGGCTTTAGAAGGGGTCCCCAACTTCTGGTCAATGGACTGGCACTGGGTCGCAGCATACCAGAAACTGGGCCATGCAAACTAGTGAAGTCCCATCTGCGGAATGCAGGCAGCATACAAAAACTCCTCCTCCTCCAGTCCGCAGAAAACTTCTCTCCACAGAACCAGTTCTTGGGTGAGGGGATGCTGGACTACCGGAAAGGTACAGCATTCACCTCTTTTAAATCCAAGTTGTACAATGTATTATTTGGGGCGGGGGCATAGATAAAAATGGGTGAAAAATTACAAAATGAAGGGCATTAAGCTAAATATATACATATACACATATAAACACTTACAGGAAGCAGAGTGTCATCTTCTTTGTCTTTTAACAAATCACTTTCAGAGTTATTTTTGAGGTTAACTGCTTGTTCAGAAAATGATATTTCCAAATTAATGTCTGTTTCAGCCAGTTGCAAATCTTCTCTTGGACAAGTATCAATATGTTGACCACATGCTACATATGGAAGAGAGGGTAGAGGAGAGGGGAAGTGAAGAGAGAGGAGGGGAGGAAAGGAGAGGAGAAATTTTATTCACAGGATTCTTTTGTTAAGTACATGAAGATAATGAATTTACCAATATTAATCCAATGGAGGTAATAAATGTATTGTTTAGCTGATTAAATAATGGATTAAATGGAGTGATACTGAATTATTGTCTACATTATAGAAAATTCCATCTCATGAGAAGAGAAGATTCAAATAAGCAAGTGACATTGGGAATTGTACAGAAGAAGAAAATTAGCAGAATTTGCTTCCCTGCCCTCTACCTCTTTTTGAGTTACCACACTCCTTTCAGTGAAGCAAAAAGATGCACTGGATTTAACTGTCAGTCAACCGAAGAATAATGAGTAACCTATTACAGGTTTAGACAGGACAATCATATAACATAACCTCCCATGTTTCAAGCCCAACTTTCATGTTGTTTTCTCTAAAACAACATGTAAGTTAGGCTTGAAACATGGGGAGTTATGTTATGTTATGCTATTCATCATAATGCCTGGCTTTCCCTCAGCCCTGAAATGAACTCAATATCAGGTTGCTCCATTCTATGAAAAACTAGCAATGTAAGTTGTAACCTGTGCTTGAATTTTTACTGTGTTTTTCTAACTTACTATTTAGTTTTAAATAGAGAAGTGTATCAAATCGAAAGTGCTATCGCTCACCTATGCTCTGATTAATTTCTGTAAGTTTTGAAATAAGTATATTTATATTTAAAAAACACAACTAATCATACTCACACAATTCTACTTGAATGAGCCAAATTAAGCATAAAATATACAACAAGTTTTTAAGGAACTGTAGCCCTCCTATATCCAACAATGTACCATGCAGTCATTGACATTGTTCTCAGTAAATTTCTTCCCCAGAGAACTAATTCACTATCAAAGGATATACATATTTTAGAGAACATTGTGGGGGATTTTTTTTTTCATTGTGGTTCTTTTTGCCATTCAAACAAATAAGCAAACAAAAAACACCCTATTTTCTCTTTTAAACTGGCCTATGAACACCCAGCTTTCTCTCTGGATGACCTAGTTAGAATGCTAAGACAAAGAGAAGATGTCCTTGGCTGCTTGCTTATCTGCTTTGCTACCTGTAGAAAACAAGATTTCATGCATGAACAGACTTTAAGTGTGCACTCTCAGCAGAGGCTGTCTGCACAAGATTGCATCAGCCTTCTGGGCTCCAGTCTTCACTTGGGAGAGCTATACAATTAAAGTATCTGGAAAACATGATTCAGAAGGTTTGATCTTGCAGCTCTAAATGCCCTTGAATGATACTAATTATCTGGACGTGTTTCAACTGGGCTTTTGCCAAAATATAGTGCTGAAAATGCTTTGGTTGTCTGGGATGAGTCCTACCCTCAAAACTGAATTGGAGAAATGGAAAAGAATCTTCTAGATCTTTTTTAGTGTATGCTTCTGGGCCATTTAGCAGGACTGGATCTAAGAGGCATTGATTCATTGTAGCTCTAGTCATTCCTGTAAGCTCACAGACAGAAAATGGGGTTGCAGAACTATTGTTTGACACCTTGGCTACTCTGCTATCACATTGTTTCTTTCCGTGGAATTGCACAAAGTCACCCGGCCACTGCCTTCAAAATTGTTTATAAAGTATATTGTTCTTATTTTCAAAATTTTGTTAGATATCTTGAATATTTGCCAGATAAGAAAAACAGAGTATAAATCACTGATGGTTAGCACCTATGTCCTCCCTAGCCTTACAAAGGTAGGATATTTAATGAGCAAAACAATGACACACTTCAAATGTTATTCCAGTAATATGTACAATTCTTTACTATGAACCTGGGAGTGATTGTCAAAAACAGCTGTTCCTTTAAAACAAAACAAAACAAAAAAGGCACAATGGTTCATCAGGAGAAGAGAAGAACCAAAACCCAAGCTACGCTTTTTTTTTCTCTCTTTACTGGAGGTATACCCTAACCGTGTAATCTGGATGAAATCCAGGAGTTCAAAATACAGGCAGCCCTTGACTTACAAATGCAATTGGGACCAAAGCAAGGCAGTTAAGTGAGTTGTGCCCAATGTTATCTTTTTTTCTGCCAGTGTTCTTAAGTGAATCACTGCTATTCTTAAATTAATCATGCCATCAGTAGCAAATCTGGCTTCTCTCTTTTTTTTTTTTTTTGAAAAGAGTTTTATTAATTTTCTACAAACACGCAACATACAAAACATTAAAAACATCTGCTCTCATATATACTTCCGGTGTGTCGGTTGGTTCATCAGTTTTGTGCATTCATTTTATAGTCAATTACAATTATATTGCATAACAATTCATATTGTCAATCCATATCCTATTATTACTAAAAACAAAGAAAAAAAAAAAAGAAAATAAATTTTGACTATACTTTTAATCATTCATGCTTTGTGAGATAACAATACTTTAAACAATTTATTCTATAACAAATCATATAATCATAACAAATCAATCCTAAAAATCCTTTATAGATATAATATTAATGTTCTATTATCGTATTTTATCATCTAGCCATTGATAAAAAAGATCCCAAATTTCATAAAATTGTTTATCTTCTTGCTCTCTAATTTCAAATGTCAATCTACTCATCTCAGCACATTCCAATATTTTAATTTTTAGCAAATACAATCCTAGCCGCTGTTAATACATTTACAATCAAATATTTCAAGTCTTTATTATATGTATCAGGTAAAATTCCCAATAAAAAAATCTCTGGTTTCAAATCTATGTGTTTCTTTGTCATTTTTTCCAACCACATGTGAATTTTAGTCCAATATTTTCTGGCATCCTCACAAGTCCACCACATATGATAGTATGAGCCAGGTATCTGATGACATTTCCAACATTTTTCAGATTTGTTCTTGAACATTCTTGCTATTCTTGTCAGGGGGAAGTGCCACCTGTAAAACATCTTATACAAGTTTTCTTTATATGCTATTGACATTGTCATTTTATAATTTTGAGACCACAATTTTTGCCATTCCTCTAAATCAATCCCATATCCAAAATTCTTCCCCCAAGCAATCATAGTTTCTTTAACTTGTTCTTCCTCTAACTTAAATCCCAATAAATAACCACATAATTTTTTAATTATTTTTTCATCAGTACCCATCAATATCTTATCTAAATCAGTCTGTTTATCATAGAATCCTTCCATTTTAAAATCTTCATCATATCTTGAGTGTATTTGCGCATATGAAAACCAATTCATCCTTATAGCTTGTTTCTCTAAATTTTGAATCGATTTAAGTCCACCCTTTTCATCCAACAATTCCCCATATCTAACTGTTTGTTCCTTTTTATAGATCATAGGATAAGAAAATGCTTCAATAGTCGATAACCAAACTGGAATTTTCAAATAACATTGTTTTTTTATCTTCTCCCAATTTAACCACAAAGACTCCCGTATATAATGTCTTCTAAAATACCCCTGTGTTTTAGTTCCCTTGTACCATAAAAAAGCATGCCAGCCCAACAGTAAATCATGTCCTTCTAATGTCAACAATCTATGTTTTCTTAATGTTATCCATTCTTTGACCCACATCAAACTTGCAGCTTGATAATACAGTTCCCAATTAGGCAGGCCAAAACCTCCTCTAGTTCTAGCATCTTGCAAAAGCTTTAACTTTATTCTCGCTTTTTTACCTTGCCATATAAACTTCAACATGATTTTATTTAAGTCTTCAAAATAGCCTTTTCCAAGTCTAATTGGTATTGTTTGAAAGAGAAATAAAATTCTGGGTAAAATATTCATCTTAATTGTTGAAATTCTCCCTATTAATGACAATTGCAAGCTTTCCCATTTCTTCAAGTCTGTAATTATCTCTTGTTTGAGTTTAATATAATTATTCTCTTTTAATGTGCTACATCTTGCTGTCAAATATATCCCAAGATACTTAACCTTATTTATAACTTGGATTTTCAAAAGATCTGTCAGTTCTTCTCTTTGTCTCAGTAACATGTTTTTTGTCAAGATCTTTGTTTTATCTTTATTTATTTTCAAGCCAATCTGGCTTCTCTCTTTGACTTTATGGGCCGGAAGCCTGCTGGGAAAGTTGCAAATGGCAATCACATGATTTTGAGACACTGTAAGTACTGTGAATACATGCTGGTTGACCAGGGGTGGGATGCTTCTGGTTCTGCCTGGCTCGATAGAACCGGTAGCTCTGAAGAGCAGCAGATGCCAAACCAATTCTGTATTTGCTGCTGTTTGGCCCACCTGCCTGCACGGGCTCTGACCTGTCCTTTATTTCCTGCTTTTTCAACCTCAGCTGCTTTGCACGGCACAGTTGAGGTTGAAAAAGCAGGAAAAAAGTGGCTTTTCAAATGCTGCGCACCTGCACGCAGCACTTTTCAACTGTCCAGGAGGCATAGCTTCAGGTTTTTTTACACATGTGCACACAAAACGTAGTCACCGAACCGGTAGTAACACTGATTGAATCCCACCCCTGTGGTTGACAATTTTGATCCCATAACCATTGGGATGTTGCAATTTTCACAAATTTGAAGACCAGCTATAAGCCACTTTCTTCAGTCCTGTTATAACTTTGGTCACTAAACAAATGATTGTGAGGATTACCTGTAGATCAGTTGGAGATCTACTGATTTAGTGCAGAGCCCAAATCTCCACATTTCTTATTTGATTATCACCCGAAATCAGCAAATATAATTTTTATTTTGTTTGGCATTCTCTAAAATGAAGGGATATGGCCTACTACCTGTTGTCCTACAGCAGGGGTATCAAACTGGATTTCTTCAAGGGCCGGATCAGCATTGTAATTCTCTGCAGGGGGGGGGAGACAGGATGGACGCCTCCTGCAGCATTTTACAGGCCAAAGTGGGGCATGGGGGTGTGCACGCAGGCCAGATTTAAGCTCCCACAGGCTGGATCCAGCCTGCGATCCTTGGGTTTGATTCCCCTGGCCTACAGATATACTGGTTTTGTTCCAAGTGTCTTTAAATGTTGAGTTTGGAAACAGGTTTTTTTTTAAGTATTTGGGAAACTGGATGAAATTCACAAGCAGTTTTGGAGGGAGTTTAGTTCTAACAAGTTTCAGATTAACAATGTTAAGAAGTGGAAGATATACAAAGAGCTACATTTATATACTGAGGATTTCTTTTTTTAAAAAAAGCTTTCTGTTTTCTGTGTGCAATTGTTCTGAAAATAGCACACAGCTGAAGGTGACTTTCTAACAAGCTTGCAAACTTCAGAAGAACAGCAGTGGATCAAATGCAGGGGGTTACAGATGAAAAGGAAAACAATAATTTATCTTTTCTCTTATCTATCTACATCCAAAGCACATACAAGCTCCTGTTAACTTTATACTACTCTTACATTCCCCCTTAAAACATACAAAGTGAATATGCAAACTACTGGGGGAAAAAGTGGGTTGCATGGTTTGATGTCAAATGTTATAACTTTGACAAGTATCTCCATAAATGTTCAGAGCTAAATCTAATTTGCCTTCATTAGGGTCACATGTCTCATTGGAATGGTATTCACAGATGGGATTTGTTATCTCTACTGATTTTATTACTATTTTATTATATTATTAGATATCTCAAAATTTGTCCAAGTTAACGTGTATTGTGCTGGAAAAAATATTAGATTTTGATAGATGGTATAAGGTATCTTTGATTTGGCAGGGTAAAATTAAAATTAATATAACTTCTTGGCTTGTACATGTTTTATAATCAATATTTATGCTTATTCCAAAGAAGGTGATAGCTCTAACTCTGATATGGGATTTTAACTTTCTGGCAAAACTTTCCTGGAAAGAATGGGTGCAAAAGGGTATAGTATGGTACATTATATTAGCTGTTGTTTAATTATTACTTTAAATCTTTTCAGCAATTGCGAATAGAATTTTCTTTACCATCAACCCAAAAGGGAAGTATATCCAGTGAAAACATGTTTTGACAGCTCAATTCCAATTTGATGCTTTAGCACAGAGGTGTCAAACTTGATTTCATTGAGGGCTGCATCAGGGTTGTGTCTGACCTTGGAGGGCTGGAGTAGGCATGGCCATACTGGCTGTGGTCAGCATGTCACTAATGTCGGAGGCACCTGTGGCGGCCCAAATGCTCTGCCAGTGTTTGATCTCGGAGGGCTGGGGTGGGCATGGCCATACTGGCCGTGGTCAGCATGTCACCATTGTCGGAGGCATCTTTAGCAGCCCAAATGCTCTGCCAGTGCAAATGGGCTCCCAAGCTCCATTTTTGGCTGCAACAGTCACCTGCAACCCCCTCTGCTAATGAAAATATAGTTCAGGGAGTGGGCATGTGAACTCTGTTTTCGGCTGAGATGGCATCCTGCAATCCTCTACCAGCAAAAACGGAGCTTGCAAGGGCCACATGTGGCCCTCCCAAGCTCAATTTTCGCTAGCAGAGGCACCACAGGTTAGTCCTTCACTGTTTCCAGGATGGCTTGGGGAGACCAGATCTAAGCACCCCATGGGCTGGATCCAGCCCCCGTGCCTTGAGTTTGATACCCCTGCTTTAGCAGCTTCTAAAACACCTAGGAAGTTATTAGCACTGAACAATTCAATCTCAGGATATGTCATTATTGTGAGGTAGTCCAGACAAGAAACAAACTCATCAGCTCTACTTTACTGTAAGATTATATTAATAGCATGTTAAGCCCATGTCACACTGCCCAACGGATGCAAAAAGGACACAACGGATGAGCAAAATGTTCCATCCGTTGTTATCCGCTCTTGAAAGGGGCAAAAATTTGCATAAGCAGAGCGGATAATCCGGAAAGGAACGGACGTGGGGAGGACGCAGAGAGGATGTATAGAGGATGCAGGCAGATGTACAGAGGATGCGTAGAAGATGCGTAGAAGATGCGTAGAGGATGCAGAACGGATGCATAGAGGATGCAGAATGGATGCGTAGAGGATGCAGAGCGGATGCGTAGAGGATGCAGAGCGGATGCAGAGCGGATGCAGAGCAGATGAGCTGCATCCGCTTTCATCCTTTCTCCATCCGTGCTACTAACACTGCACGTCCATTCTGCTTCCTCCCTGCATCCGTTTACCGCTGGAACGGATTTTAGTTGTGCGGATGCACAGCGGATGCCTAGCGGATATAGCAGATGCGTAATGGATGCAGAACTGATGTCCCCCGTATGCCTAGAGGATGCAGAACGGATGCATTGGATACATTTTCCGCGCAAAAGTTTTAGGCAGCCCAAAACTTTCTGAGCGGATGAAACTTCAATAAACGGATGCTGGACGGATAGAGAGGAAGCAAAACGGAGGCAGTGAGTACATCGCGTTAACCAACGGATGGCAAGCTTCTTTGTCCGTTTTACATCCTCTTTGCATCCGTTGGTGCAGTGTGACATGGGCTTTACATTCTGAAAGTACATTTCCTTCCTGTCATCTTTACAGTCCAAGAAACTTGGGAAGAACCCTTTTGACCTATTTGCCCTGTCCACAATTCCTGTTGGGAACTAGGCTGCCTCTTATCTAACCTTTCCCCTGGCTGCAGCTCTTGCCCTTGTCTCCCAAGCCAAGGTCAGTCCCACGTATCCTTACAGAATCTAAGCCTCTCTTTTTTTCCTGTCAAAAACTAAATGAACAGTTTAAAATATCTAACAAATATACAAGAAGTTTTGACTCAAGATTGGGGAATTCCAATTCTTTTCAACCGATGTACTCAAGTTTTGAAGAACACTAAATTTATATCCTTTTATTTCAGTTTAAATTGTTTAATCAAAAAAGAACTTTTACTGGAATTCAAGTGGTAGCATCAAAGTAATTCTAGATCTGAGGAATTACGCACAAAAAACATATATACAAAGTGATAGCAACGTTCCCACCGATAAACTATTAAACTATCCATTCAATCAGAGATGTGTATAATGTAATGTGGGCCACCTTCAGATGGTGATGCAGACAGATGTCTGCCATTGACTTTGGCCTATTTTGAGAAAGACCCACAGTTGCGCAGTAAGCAAGCAATAAGCATAAGCAATAAAGTTTTTCCCCAAGTTATACAGTTCATTCTCCAAAACCTCCAGCACATTTCCCACACCTACAAAGCCCAATTATTTTCCCCTCCCCCCATTACTATGGCAGATGAAAGATTCAAGAGAAAGGAAAGGAGTCCTGAAGGCTGACACCTATGTAGATTTATGTCCATTTTTGGAGGGACGTAGCTGGAGATTCATCTTGTGAGATGTTGAGAGCACTTCTGACTCAAATGAGGGCAGAAGTTGGATTATATCCGAAGTGTTTGTCTACTTAGGGGACACTTATAATGGAACAATTTGTCTTTCAGCTGTTTCTCAGAGTCTGGGTCAGTGAGTGCATGGCATGACATTACTCCCAAAAGGGAGAACATGCCCAATGTATAAAAGTTAAAGTGCTCTCATGTTTCTTGCAACACCAACACACATAATCATCAGTCCATCCATCCATTAGACATACAAACAATATTCTCTATATTAATGGGGTCTAAAGAGTGTCTTTCTTCGATTTTGAATAGAGCACCACCTGACAATGGGTTTTGGACCTGGATTTTGCTGAGATAATCACTAAAGGTGAAGACACTCTGATCCAGCCACCAGCTGGCGATCAGAGGCAGAGGCATGCCTCAGCGCCCTACACAAATGTGAAGACTATCCTTGATGTTGATGATGATACCATAGGTTGATATTTATTTATTTATTGGATTTATATTGCCGTCTATTCGCCCATGGCGACTCAAGGAGACTTACAAGGTATAAAACCATGTTTAAAACAGTAAAACTAGTAAGAAGAATCAAATAAATTAATATAATAAAATCATCTCCCATATCCCACCCCAGTGACAGCAGAACACATGAGCCATTTAATGGGTTCCATCCCGCTTTGGGTTCTCCAGGCTCGCTGGCAGAACCAGGTCTTCAGCACCTTCTGGAAGAGAATTAGAGTGGGATATTTGCTCCCTTTTATATATGAGGCAACCCCAAATACAATCCCATTACATGCCATGCCCAAATAATGCTTTGTGAAAAGCAGAACTGATAATTATTTGAAGAATACCTAATGTAGACCAGAGTTTGTTCCAAGATAAACCTGTATAAACCAGGAGACAGAACAGATTTTCATCCTGTCGCAACTTGGAAGCAGAGCTCCATTAGGCAGTAAAGTTGCCAATCGCCATATTAAATGGCCATTTGCATGCAGGGCTGCAGAGTACGGAACACATGAAATAAGTTTTTTACAACTTCCCATTTTTAAAGCAGTCATGAAGAGGCATTGGAAAAAAAAAAGAACCAGATGTTACAAAATTCTTAAATAAATGCTTGGTCATTTTCCAAGCTAAGATTCCACAGTCTGGTTAATTGGCAGAAGACCGATGTTTTTCAATCTTCCCCTCTCAGCCTTATGCTGACCCAGCAGTTTGGCAACTTTCCCATCCTAGAAACTGTTCTTACCAGCAAACGGCTGCCTGCCTCTTAGGAGTACATGCTGTTTAGTACTTGAACTTGGAATTTTGCAATATGTCTGTTAATGGTACTATATGGGTTGATTTTTCTACATAAAGATTCCATGGCTTTTGTCACTATGCTTGTCCACAAATTAACACAATTTCTTAGAATTAGTTCTGACACATTACTATTTTCTTTTGTTGCTTTTTTCCCCCTCAAGTATAGGTTGGCAATTATGGTTATGGTTATATCCATCTGTCTTAATTGTATTTCTTCTTGTGGTTCCTTAATCCATTTTAATAGTCCTAATTCTGATTTGCACTGAACATATGAAGCATGTATGGCTTACTTTCTGCTTCAACACACACACAAGATAGCCAAGTCATATCTTGAAAGCACTACAACTCTGAGTAGAATAAGGGGAGATGACCTGGCCTTTTCATATATTTGAAACCAGAATTTTATAATCTCTAAGCCAGGCCATATGATTATGAATTTATTAATATATCTGTAAAATATTTAATCTATTACTGTGCCTACAGACCCATTAAGTCATATAGTAATATTTGTTTTTGACCTGATGTGATAAGGTAAACCAGAGCTTCTTTTTAATCATCAGACTTCTAAAAACCATGGTTTGTTATTTTACAAACAATACCTTTGCCTTTTTATGCTATATAAACAGGATTTCTTAAGAGAACTAGTCATGTTGCTCACCAGCTGTTAGTAGAGTGGTCTAAATTTTATTTTACACAAAAATTTACCTTCTTTGGCGTCTTTTTGTGAACTTTCTTTTTTCCCTTCTGCTCTTACAGGCTGGTGATCAATGCTGGATTCCTACAATATATGAAATAAGTAAACTAACAATTAGATACATAGGACTGAAAACTAAATATCAATGATAAGCTATCTGTCTTAATAAATAGCATTAATTAGTATTAATTGCTTGCTATTTGAGAGAACAAAAAACAACTTCTAAGAGAAACTAAAGATGTATTTATTTATTTAGCATATGGATATACAATGTATATTAAAATTTCACATAAATTAAAAACACAGTAGAATATTAATGTTAAAAAGATTTATATTTAAATACCAATGCCTAGGTCATCTAACCACTGAAGTACAGCATTGTTTATTTGAAAGAAATCAGATGTAGACATTGCAATACATGGTGTGATTAATACAGCACAATTAATAAGCTCTTCATACCAATGCATAGCTCTCTCTATATATTATCAAAAGTAGAATTAAAAATTACTTCTACAATCTCTTAGATCTATGGGCCAAACCAGCTTTCTGAACCTTATTAAACAAAATCAAATGTATTCTAGTTGAATACATTGCATCATTTTGATTCAAATCAATTTGATTTTCTGAAAGTTGAATCAACAGTTCAAATGAGATTTGTAACTCCTGTCACTGAAGTCTCATGAGATTGTACATTCAGAGGAGACAGCAATAGGAAATCAGTTCAGAAATTAGTACGTAAGGATCCTACTTAACTATTAAAAAATAATATAACCCATAGGAAAATAGCATAAGAATCACTAATACAAGCACATCTATTAGTATAAGAGAAGACCCCCCTTTATGAGGGGGATGGGTAATTAAGAAGTTTGAGATCTATCTATCTAACACAAATATGAAATGTGCCTGCAATGCTTCAGTTAAAACTCTAAATGATAAAAAGCTAATGAAAACAGAACCAAAGACCAGCATCATTAAACTTTTAAACAGTATTAAAATGATGTATTATATAAAGAGTTTAGCAATTTTCTTTATTAATAAACAACTTTGCTCTTAACATGGATTTTGAACTTTTATTAAACATTTCAATACCTACAAAACTACAGTTTAGATATAAAAAATTAGGCTTTCACAGAAAAGGAATATAGTTAATACCTGAATACTTGGAATTTTAGAAGGTTCAGAGACTCTTAATATAATTTCCATACAGATATAATGGATTACTTTTAACTTTACTTGTATTTCTTTTGCATTGCTTGCAAAAATGATAATAAGTGACTCAAATCAGAGAAATATCAATTTACAATTCTTTTACTGGAATTAAAATCTGGTGAAACCACATTTCTAAATTTATACCTCTTTTTAAGAATTTCCAAGGAAAACCAAGGTTGTGTACAAAAACCTGCATTCAATAAATTCAAAGAATGCTGGTAGTTGGCCAATTTAGGTAAGTTGTTTCTTAAAAGCCTCCAGTTAATAAGCAAATGGGGGGGGGAGAGATTTATTAATTTGCCATCAGAGTGCTAACTCTGGGTGGCTTAGAAGTAAAATATTATTTTTGCCTGCTTATCCACTGATTTTCTAGATTTTTTTTCTCTGATATTATGATTCACATTACAAAGTACTTATTTTGAAGTGGAAAATGAGGAGAGAGCTTAGCTTTTTCTTTAGATTTTTATTTTACATTGTACTTTCACACGCTAAACTAGGTTAACAGCAAATGCGCTCTAGATATGAATGTTAACAGTGGAACAGTGGAATTAATTTTATTTTCAATGTATTTTCAATTCTTCCCTGTTGACAGATTTTAAATGTGAAAAAGAGTTAATAAAATATTGCCTTCTTTGTTAAAAGAAAGAATCCGTGTGAGTTAAAACTGCTTAATACAATGGTGGCACATGTTTTTTATCCAGATCTTATCTATATTGGATTTCCAACACGATATCAAAATTCCTTCATAGCTTATCATTACTAATCTTGTCTTATATAAAAGATCTTGTTGCTCTAGAGAAAAATCCATCTCTTAACTAGGTGCAATATTTTCACAATAATACAGTTGTTGTTTTATTTCTTACTGGTTTAAAAAAAACTGTTTTCCTATTTATAAATATAAAATAAGAATGGAGTTGTACTTCACAATAAAAAGTAGCATTGTTGATGGTATAAAAGAATGAAAATGCAATTTATTACTCTAAAAGTACTCTTTCATTGTTTCACTATATCAGTATACACACAGTTAATACACACAGAAACTTATTTGTTGTTCTCCTCCTGGCTTCTCTATTTTCAAGAAAGAAAGCTAAATTGGTGGAATAGATTGTAGCAAAATGGGCTGAATCAGTATCATGAACCATCCATAAACTCTGACTGGAAGGAACTATAGGAATGGCACAGAAGAAGAAGATGTAAATACCCAAATACATTCTGCTGAATTACTGCATTAGATCTCAACTATATGTCTTAAAACAAATGGAAAATGTGTTGCATAACAGCCTGCAAGTTTAAGGAATTGCATTTCACGATTATCTATCACTTCCTTTTTTTTTTTTTTTTTTTTGATCCTAACAGAAATAAATACTTTTTCATATTTTTATTGCAGGACACTGAAATCTCAAGTGTCTATTTTATATTCATATGTAATAGAAATGCAAGGTGCATCAGATTTCATGGGGCATTTGAAAACTAATGCCTCCTTTGCACTAAAGTAGACTTCTAATACTTTTATAGATATGCCTCTGTAGTCTTATATTTATTTATATCAGCCATTCTTCAATATTTGTAATTTATGTATTACATTTATAGGTTGCCTTTCCTCTAGACCAGAGGTGTCAAATTCAATTTCATTGAGGGCCGCATCAAGGTTGTGCTTGACCTTGGGGGGCCAGAGTGGGCATAGCCAGCTCGACATCACTTGGATTGGTGGCCCAAGTACTCTGCCAGAGAAAAAGGGCTCCAGAGCTTTGTTTTTGGCTGCAACAGCTTCCCGCAATCCTCTGCCAGGGAAAACAGAGCTTAGGGGGACTCGCGTGCGGCCCTCCTGAGCTCCATTTTGGCTGGCAGGGGCACCTTGGGCCAGTCCTTTGCTGTTTCCAGGGTGATCCCATGGGCCAGATCTGAACACCCCCCCCCCCAGGCTGGATCTGGTGCCCGGGCCTTGAGTTTGACACCTTGCTCTAGAGATTAGGCTAAGGTTTGAATGCACAATAGGTTTTCTTGCTCATAGTCCAACAACACAATCACTTCATCATACTGCTCTCAATAATTAACACAATATCATAGCTGTACAGAATTCAATAAAATATTGGAACACTATATTGGTCTCCCCTAAATGTGAATTAATTGAATGACATTACCAACTAGGGAAGTATTCCTCTACAATACATCCTTTCTTTTCATTCTAAATATTCTATTCAGAAAATATTTTTCTCTATTTGTAGAATATATGAGCAATTCATTAAAAACATTTCTCAATTTTTAGAACTGCTGAAGAATTCTGAATTCAGAAAAATCAATTTGGAGGAGTCATGCAAATTGATTTCAATGCAACTGCCTATTCATAAACAAAAGTTGCATCCTTTCTCATTCAAGTTTAAATGAAAGACACAAGGATCAAAATAAAATTCAGGTCCTCTAACCTACGTTAAAATATGCTCCCTTGAAGTTTCTTAATTTCACTTCAAAGTATAGAATCCTTACAAAAGAAAAAAAATAAGGCAAACTTTTAGAAAGTATACATGATCCTTCACATAGGCAATCTACCCTTTAAAAAAAAAAAATTGGGCAAATCCAGACTTTGTTTTCAGCTCTTCTGAAATGTCCTCTCCTATGGGTTTTGCTAAAATGGAAAAAGTGCATTTCACTTCCCATTTATCCTGTTGAATAGCTTTTTCAGAAATGCTAAACTAAAGTCCAAACTAGGAACTTACTTTTTCCATTGATTCATTTTGTTGCTTGAAGATCTCTCTCACATCAGGAACTTGGTACTGTTTGTTTTTCTTCCTCATTGTCTGGGTGACAGTATCAACTCGCTTCTGCACTGCTATAGCCTGAGTTCTTGTCAAGGTAGCCAAAACCACCATGCTTTCATGGGAATCTGCAGCAGCTTCACCAAAGAGGGTTGACAGACCTGCTTCTTTTAACCACTCTTCTTCCAATTCACCCTCTACTCAAATAAAGGGAAGAAGGACATACATTTATGATGCAGTTTGTATTACATTCAACCCCAGATTTTTAGCAGAAAAATGAAAATAGTCTCTATGGTACAGTAGAAACTTTTTAATGTACTAAAAATGAAAAGAGGTCACAACTTGTGATTCAACTCAAACATGGTTAAAAAATTTCAAGCCTATCATATTGAGCCTAAAACACTTGACCTAACCTGAACTCATGTTTCATGAGAACCCAGATTGTTGGATCTAATATGTAAACAGCTTAGAGAGGGCAATAAAGCACTATGAAGTGGTATATAAGTTGAAATGCTATTGCGATTACTTCTGCACAAAAATTAGATGAAACCTACTGGCTCACATGGGAAAGGTTTGTTTTTTAAAAAAGTATTCCTGGGGATTGCAATGGAGCTGTAAAAAAGATCATTCAAATATCAAGACATTTGGTTTCTGTTAGGAATGTATGTCACCTAACAGCTATTTGGGTTGGACAATATATAATATTGTTTAAAGTCAGCAAGCTTCTTGGCATCATCCTCATTAGCTGGATCCCAAGCATTTATATCTGGTGGGTCTTGAACTGCATTCCATAAACCTTCTCTATGCAGAAGTAGACTGCACTTCATAGACCAGGAAACATAGTTTGTTCCATCCAACTGGGTTATCAGTGACAGACTTGTTGAAGTGTCTTGTGCCATCTTTACCATGATAGTAACCCACAATTAAACAGTAAACAGCTATCTGTATACAGCACTGTGCATTCACACTCTCAAGTTATCTGAACCTGGTATGGCCTGGGCCCATAACCAGTGTTGAGGTAATTCCCCGTTTGGAGAATGAGCGCATACAGGGAGACGAATTGAGAGTAGTGTTTGAATAATACACATACAGCATACAGATACACTGTAGAGTAAATGTTGGTTTTTACTTCCAATAAAGTTTTTCAGCAAACTTCAAAATAGGCAGTCCAAAGTCATTCACAGGTAAGATTAGTCAGTTTTTAGTTCAGGGATAATCCAATAACAAAGTCCAGTGTCAAAAAACAGTTCAGTATCAGACTTACATCAAATCCAGGAATATCAGTCAATAAGAAGAAATGGAGGAATGGCAATACTCTCCAACAGAAGGAAACAGAGACTCACTCACTTCTTCTGAGACTAAGACTAAAACAACCCAGGTTTCTGGCTCCATCTTATGGCCGTTTGAGAAATCACACCCAACTACACTTTTGCATTTTCTTAAAGATACAGTATTGAAATGTCTATCCTGGTTTATATATTTCCAACCCAATTACCTGTTAGGTGACTTATATTCTTAACAAAGTCTGATACTGAACTATTTTTTGACACTGGACTTTGTTATTGAATTATCCCTGGACTAAAAACTATCTTACCTGTGAATGACTTTGGACTGCCTATTTTGAACTTTGCTTAAAAACTTTATTGGAAATAAAAACCAACATTTACTATACAGTGTATCTGTGTGCTGTGTGTGTATTATTCAAACACTACTCTCAATACGTCTTCCTGTATGCGTTCATTCTCCAAACGGGGAACTACCTCACCAGTTTGTTTTGTGTTATTCTTTATTGTTATCCCACAGATTTTTTCTTTTCCCCACAATAATCATGTCAAGTTTAGATGGAAGTTACCATGATTGAGAAGTCCTGAATCTCAAAGTTATTTGCATGCTTTGTTTTTCCCTGTTTGTTGCATAACTGTGGGGTCAGATTAGATGTTACTGCTTTGCAAAGTCTTACAGTTCGTTATTACAGCTGGATATAGAAAAGTGGTTTTCTCCCAAACCATAAAAACCATTAAAAAACTTTAAGAGGAAATAAACACTTGCCAACCTGGGACATTACATGTAGCAAGACATGGTTTGCTATTACATATAAATATGGCCATTAAGTTCCATGAGAAAGGACAAGGTAGATGTACATAGTAAAACTACTATATCTGTACTATATCTGTACCAAAGCCATCACTTCTTTTTTCTGTTGATTCCTGGTAAATTTGTAGTTTTTGTTGCATGGATTTCCTTCAAAAAATATGAATGTGTTGCATCAGAATTTTTCATCTGTACTTTTTACTTTAACTCTTTGTGAACTCAATTTAATCAGAGGTTATCAAGCTAATGTGCTGTTACTGCAAATGGGCTATTGCACTACAACATTCAATTGTCTTTGTTGATGCTCTCCTTGCTCCTCAGTGATTTCTAAGTAAGGGCATAATTTCCTTATTGTTTCTAGCTGGCAACACTTTAATACTTCCCTGAATACAGAAGGAGTTCTGCAGAGAAAAACTATAAATCATTCATCTGCTGGACAACTACTGTAGGACTACTCAATAGTGTTTCTGCTACCTTCACAAATTTATTCATATCAGTTTTCCTTATAGATGAAAGAAATTAAATGTTTTTTTAAAAAATTAACACAATTTTAAACTATTCTCCACCTCCAAATCTAAAACAGAACTTAGTTTTGTTCTAATACATTCTGATAAACAGTGTTGTTTCTCCGATATCATTCAATAAAAGTTTTCTCAGTTATTTTTAAATAGTGTTTGGGGAGACCTCCATAGCAGAAATAACACAATATTTTACTGGGGAAAAAAATCAAATAAAATATTAATTTTATTTAGATGTAATTCTTTAACAAGTAATAAATAATAAGTGTTTGTAATGCAGTTTGTGCTTTTATTTTGCTATCTTCATCACAAAATATTTTACTACTGTTGCTCTTTTAGAAATTCCCATCTTTCCAAATTTAAATTTTTAGTATTTGTACAATATTTTATTGCAAGGTTACAGTTGTCATACCTTTTGGCAATGTGAAAAACCCTAAAAAATAAATACTCCTAATAATAAAATGCATGATTGACTGACATGTTTCTAAGAATGGTTATATGATCAGCACTGAAATCACAATGCTAATGTATTATCTGACATATAATTATGTATCAGTCTCCTTTCTTTTTTTAGCACTAAATCAATACTGAACCTTGTACGTTTAATATGTAAGTATGTGACACTATTAAATTTAAAGTGGTATTATCTAAAAGTTAGAATTTTTTTAGACAGTAGGAATAGTTGAAATATAAATACTAGATTATTTCTAAAAGCAAAATTCCTCAAGCATTACAAGTGGATGTTGTACTGCAGGTTCTCGCTTTACAAGACAATCATCCTGTATAAAAAAGGAACAACTTCCTGCTACTTCAACTATGGTTTGGCCCGAATCCAGTATCAATAATGGCTGAAATTCCCTACTCCTGAACTATAAACCAATGGGCAATAAATGTTGCACATATTATCTGGAAGCAAAGCCAGCAGTATCACATCATGAATGATCTATATCACATTACTGTGAATCAGCCAACAGAAGGGTGAAAACTTTTATACTACATTCCAGGCAGTTTAGGATTCAATTAATTTCAATTTCATAAATGAAGAAACCAGGCATACAGATAGTACTGATTTTTAAAATACAGTACAAAATTCCTGAACTTCTAGGACATTGTTGATATTTTTGGTTTGTTGTTGTTTTTAAGGAATATTTTTAAAGCTGAACAATGTTTGATCATCAATGGCTACTCACAACAAAGTCTATATTGTGGTAATGTTGAGCAAATACCCAATAATTAGTTGTGGTTGGTTCCAAAGCACATTTCAAATTGCTACAATACTATTCTCACCAGAAACGATGACAGAAAAATAAATAGTTAATGAGGAGCTAAGTGCCAAAAGTAAAGATGAACCTGGTTTGAAGTAAGCTTTGTAACCCATATGCACAAATGACTTGTATTTTATTCCATTATCTTCTCCAGTCCTATTACATTTTATATGATAAATGTGCACATTCTGACTGGAGATAATTACATAGCAAACAAGCATCACAAAAATCAGAACCTCTCATACTCCCTTCAACTTCAATGGGAAACATATGGAACCGACCTATTGGCTATAATTAAAGCTTGATGATGTCTAGCATCTTGCTTCCAGAAGTGGCCAACCCCATGCCCAGAATTAAAACCCACTCCAATGTCTGTTCTGATTTTCAGTGTCATAATTAATAAATAACTTCATAATCTTTCTTTAAATCCATCTGCACATGTTGTCGCCATAAATTCCACACATAAATTATATGTTATTTAAGGAAGTATCTTTTCCTACAATCCTTACTTCACTATAGTTAACACATCCATGTTTTTCACATTATTACGAGTGAACTGTTACTAGGTGGCAGATTTAGAAACATCCACCAATCTTAAATCTGTACTATGCCTAGACTAGAAGCAGAAATCCAACAGTGCAAAACCAAACCTTCAAAATCTATGGAATAGTTTCATAAAGTTTAACTGTGATTACCATCAGGTTCTTTCACCACAGCCAGGTCACATTCTTCATGATCACCACTTCTTGTTTCATGTATATTTTCAAGTTCTTTCCAGTAGTCATCCATGGATAATTCATCAAGTGAATCTTGAGATCCCGAATGCTCGCAAGGGAGCTTCCCTGAAGGCTTCTTAGAGTTATCATGATTCATTGTATATTGGCCAGACCTCCGGCTAGAAAACAAACACACCAAAATAAATATTTAAGCCTGTGGAACAAACCCGGAATGACATCAAAGTCTACAAGAAACCCAATCCTGATGACTCCATGGGTTCATGCCAAATCAGAGGTGAGAGTTGTCTCCTGAGAGCCATTAAGCATTTTTTTCAACCTCAACAGATGGCACCATCGGCCTACCATATCCATGCTCAAAAGATAAGCATCCATTCCTGCTTAGTACTTGGAGTACTTGAATTGTCTGATTTGGTTCTGCAACCCAACAAAACAGGCACAGACTTCAACGGATAGTTAGAACTACAGAAAAAACAATTGCTACCAACTTGCCTTCCATTGAGGACTTGTACACTGCACGAGTCAGAAAGAGGGCTATGAAAATATCTACAGACCCCTCACATCCTGGACATAAATTGTTTCAGCTTTTACCCTCAAAATGACACTAAAGAGCTCTGCACATCAGAACAAAAAGACACAAGAAACACACATTTAGTTTTTTCCTGAATGCCCTCACTCTGCTAAAAGGCCCAATCCCGCTGCACTTACGGATGCAAAGAGGATGTAAAACGTAAAAAAAAAGCTTCCCATCCATTGGAAAACGCTTTGCATCCATTGTGTACTCACTACATACGTGTTTCATACACTCTATCCGTTCAGCATCCGTTCACTGCAATTTCATCCGCACAAAAAGTTTTGAGCTGCACAAAACTTTGTGAACGGATGAACTTTCCACCGTGTATGATGTACATCCACGACATATACAAACGTTCTATGTCCATTATCATCCGTTAAACATCCACTGTATCCTCTCTGCATCCTCTGGCCATCCCTACAACTCATATCCGCTGCAGCTGAAAACGGAAAGAGGGAGGAAACAAAAGTACACGGAACGTCTAGCATGGAAATAGAAAGGATGTAAGCGTATGCATCTCGTATATAAAGTATTCAAAACAGACAAAACGTATCTCGTATATTTAGAATGTCTGGAGTATGTCTAGAATATGTAGAAGGACACCTAGCGGACAACTGATATTTTCCATAAAAAGGGGGAGAAAATCATCTGGATCTCAGTATGAGTCCAGCAGCCATGGTGTACAGACCTCTTCACCCTTGGTCTTGGTCTTGGTCTTCAACATCATCAATTGTTTTCCACCATGGATGATGACACAGTCCGTATGATAGCTGCGCTCATTCATCACCAGAACCAAAACCTGTTCAGACTGTTTCAAGTTTTACACAGAAGGAGAAGGAGACGTCCAAGAGCTGTGTGGGTCCAAGGATGGATCATGAGAAGAATGGAGTTTGGACTGTATGACCAGTTGATGGTGGAGCTGAGGAATGAAGACCCTCGTGCATTCCAGCACTTCATGAGGATGCCACCAGCCATGTTTGACGAACTTGTAGAGCGTCAGAGACCCAGTTTGACCAAGCCTAGCACCAACTTCCATCCCAACCTGGACCCTGGACTGAAAGTGGCACTGACTCTGCGCCACCTGGCCTCAGGGACCACCTACAGGAGCATGCAGTACGGCTGGAGGGTGCCACACAACACCATCACCATTGTGGTCAGAGAAGTGGTGCAGGCCATCATTGAAGAATACATGGAGGAGCTCCTCAGGTGCCCCACCACTGAACAAGGCTGGAGAAAAGGTGCAGAAGAGTGGTATCAGAGGTGGAACTTTCCCCACACCGTTGGAGCCATAGATGGGAAGCACGTGGCCTGCAAAGCTCCAGCCAACTCAGGGTCCACTTATTTCAACTACAAGGGCTTCTTCAGTGTCATCCTCTTTGCCATGGTTGATGCTGACTACAAGTTCATCTACATCGATGCTTCAGGCAATGGGTCAGCTTCAGATAGCCAGGTATACAATGCTAGTGACCTCAAGGATGGGCTGGAACGCAACCTCATCATGGGTTTTCCAGGTCCAGACCTCCTACCCAATGACACATAAGATGTGCCCTGCTTCATCATTGGTGATGACGCCTTCTCCCTCAGAACCTACCTCATGAAGCCATACACTTCAAGAAACCTCACCCGTGAAGAGAGGATGTTCAACTATAGGCTGTCCAGGGCAAGGCGGGTGGTGGAGAACGCCTTTAGCATCCTGGCCAACAGGTTCCAGGTACTTTCACCACCATGCAGCATCGCCCAGAGACCGTGAGGAGGATCGTGGAAGCTTGCTGCATCCTGCACAATCTCATGTGCACCCGCTACCCAGTGTTGCAGAACAGGACCTCCAACAAGGCAATGGAGACATGGAGCCTGGTGAATGGAGGCAAGGGCGAAGCCTGATAGACACTGAGGATGTGCAAGGCCCCAACAGAGCTTCACATGAAGGGAAGAAGCAGCGCAACCTACTGAGACACTGGTGCAACTCCCCAGCTGGAGCAGTGGAGTGGCAAGACAGGATGATAGATGATTAATGGATGCTTCCTTGAGGTTGCTGCATAACACTGATGAGATTGTGCCATGTATGTTGAGTGGTCCTCCAATGAATAGGGCATTAATAAAGAGCTTTGTTTATTTTAAAATGTGTTCATCAATGAATAAATTGTTATTGATAATAAAGCTCCATATGTGTGGCAGCTGGGATGGGGGACCATACAGTCCCACTATGCTTGCACTGGAGGTTTATCTATCCCACAACTATCCTTATCTATCCCACAAGCATGCAAAGGCTTAACCACTTTTTCAAAGTTTTCACCAACACTTTATTAAATAAAAAAAATGAACCAAGTGTCTTAAGCAAAGATAACCTTTATTAACTTTCTTAGGTAAACTTTATGACTTTATTAAATAAGCAAAATGAACCAAGTAAACTATATTAAGTGTGTTAAGCAAAGATAACCTTTATTAACTTTCTTAGGTAAACTTTATGACTTTATTAAAAAAGCAAAATGAACCAAGTAAAGTGTCTTAAGCAAAGATAAACTTAACAAGTACAACTCAGTCTCTGACACTATTCTCAGTCACTCTGAGTCATGTCCATGGTCTCAGCTGTTAAGTGGGCAGGGACTGTGGATGTGGCTGTGGTTTAGTGCTGGTCTGAGGCACCATTGGGGTGCTTGGCCCCGAGGGTACAACAGGGGATGGTGTGTTCAGGAAGCTATCCGAGAGCTGACTCAGTCCCGTGAGGTTGAGAGGCCCTTCATCAAGGACTTGAGATGTCAGGCCCAATAGTGATGACAGATTGTCCGTTGAGGGGCTTGGCTGTGGAGTGGAGGAAGGAGAAGTGTAGTGGGGCTGTCTGGTCTGCAGCTGGGTGAGGACTGGCGTCTATGGCGTCCGATGAACCTGGGCCTGAACTGGGAAGTTCTGCTTCTGCTGTGGAAAGTCCTGGTAGTTGTAGCCTTGGTAGGTGAGGGGCTGTTGAAAGCTGTGAAAGGGCGGTGACATCGCCTGGGGTGGAGGAGCAAACCTGGACTGGGTAGGAGCAGCTTCAGCTGGGCCTTGAGGGTTGTGCAGAAGTACTGTGATCTTCTGCTTCATCACCTGGTACTGGGCCTCGGGCAGGTCCCTCAGGATCTGGCTCACGTAGGTGATGAAGGTGTTCCGGCCCGAGGATGCTCTATCCAAGTGGACCAGCTGAGAGAGAAGTTCTGTGCTGATCTTCATTGTGTCCCTGATCTCCAACAGCAGACTATGGTCCTGGCCCTCCAGTCTGCCTCTCTGCCTGCATCCTCTGGAGCTAGGGGTGGGGGTGGGTTGGCCTCTGGTGGCTGCTGCTTCTTCCTCCATTTGTGACAACAGGGTGTCATCCTCCACAGGATCCTCCAAGTCTGCCAGCATGGGGAGTGCAGCTGTCAGGGGGGGTCTCTGCCGTGGGGCCCTCTGAAGACACCTGCCTGGACAGGGTAGCTGGCTCCTGGCTGGAAGAGGACTGGCTGTCTGCAGGCTGTCTGAGGGAGAGGGGTCTCAGAGGGGCTGCTCCTCAGTGGCGGATCTCACTCTCCAGGAAA
This sequence comes from Laticauda colubrina, assembly GCA_015471245.1. NCBI lineage: Eukaryota > Metazoa > Chordata > Lepidosauria > Squamata > Elapidae > Laticauda > Laticauda colubrina. Next base: position 18,834,899 of record BLBF01000063.1, on the reverse strand, counting down.
CTGCACTTGGCCATGACGTATATCTCCCGGTCAGTGAGCTTGACAGCGGCCTGCCCAGATTTCTTGAGGTGTGGCTTGCCATACCAGGTGTGCATGTGCTTCCAACATCCAAGGAGTACTTCTGTAGTGTACCCCAGGCTCTCTGCCTTGTCTCTCCAAGCTGCCTGCTTCTTCTTGGTGTCCCGATACAGTCTGTGACCCTTTCTCCAGAGGTACTCGTTCTCCCTCAGCCATTCCAGCACCTCATCCTCATGCTCCTCGGAAACGGTGTACTGTTTCCTCTCTCCCTTCTCCTTCCCTTGGCTCTTCCTCCCTCTGGCAGGGGCTTCAGCATCAGGACCTTCAGGGGCTTCAGCAGCAGGGCTTTCAGGGGCTTGAGCAGCAGGGCCTTCAGCAGCAGGGCTTTGAGGGGCTTGAGGGCCTAGTGGCTGGTCCACCACAGCAGCAGCAGCAGCAGCAGCTTCAGAGTCAGTGCCAGGGTGTGGGATGCTGGTTCTGGCCTTCTTCACCTTGCCAGGGCTTGAACAAGTAGGCACGAGCTTCCTCTTCTTGCCTAACCGACGAACCATGGTGTTCCTGCAAGATGAATGTGGCAGCACGTCTTTCCCCTGTATGCTGACTGCGTGCATGCTGCATCCTTTTGTATCCACGGAGCTGACTCAATTCATACTCCCCGCATGCGCAGTGAACGCTTTGCATCTGATATACATCTGCGCAGCATCCCCTTTGTTTCCTATAGGCATCCGTGATGCATCCGCTTCATCTGCTATGTATCCGCCCCTACTGTTATGCGTCTGCTTCGAAATTCTCCCCCAGAAACCCTTTGGAGGTGCCATCTGCTTCCATCTGCTGGGCTTCCTATGAACATCCGTTTAACATCCCCACTACATACTACCCATGTCCGTTCTTTTCTGTTCTGTTTATGCAAATTTTCGCCACTTTTTGGAGCGGATGACAACAGATGGAGCCACCCCCAAAATTTTGCTCGTCCGCTGTGTCCTTTATGCATACGTTTTGCGTCCGTCGGCCAGTGGGACCGGGCCTTAAACAACTAACTCCCACAACACTGTCAAATTAAATCCTAAGACTGTATGACTATTCTTAATCTCGTCTCATATCTACCTCTTCCTACTGATGGCTATATACATGTTGCTTATATCTTTACAACTTATATTGCTTTTATTGTTTCCTGGTATGATTTGATTGCTTATTAGTATCCTATGACTATCATTAAGTGTTGTATCTTATGATTCTTGATGAATATATTTTATTTTTTCTTTATGTACATTGAGAGCATATGCGCCAAAGACAAATTCCTTGTGTGTCTAATCATACTTGGCCAATAAAAAATTCTATTCATTCTATTCTATGTATGCATGTATTTAAATTTATGTATTTATTTAGTCATTTACTTACTTATTTACATCTTCAACCTGAAGCTGCCAGTCTCAAGCATGAGACTCTCTGGCTTACAGCACTTAAAATACAATCAAAAATAATACACCAAATGCAATTCAAAGCACATGAAAGCATATACAATATGAAAAAATATTAAAACCATTAAATAATCAATTTCTGAGTTATAGAAACATTCCACAACATTCAATATATTGAACCAGCTCCAATACAGAGAAGATTCCCAAATCTCAGTAACAAAGTCACGTTTAGTAGGGTTATTAGGCATGAAAAATATTCCAGAAGGCGACAATGTAAAAAACATGGGTATACAAGTAAAGGCCCTGTCATACTGGCCGACGGATGCAAAATGTTTGTAAAAAGGACACAGCGGACAAGAAAAATGTTCCATCCGTTGTTATCCGCTCTCAAAAGAGCCCCGAATTTGCATAACCAGAGCGGACAACACGGAAAGGAACGGACAGGGGAAGGACGTAGGGCGGATGGAAAGCAGATGCTCCACGGAAGCCTAGCGGATGGAGGCGGATGAGAGCGGATGGCACATCTGCAAGGCTTCCGGGGGAGCGCAGCAAAGCGGACGCGGAACGGAAAGAGCGGATGCAGAGCGGATGCCAAGCAGATGAAGCAGATGCACAGTGGATGCCGAGTGGATGAAGCGGATGCAGAGCGGAAGCCTAGCGGATGCCTAGCGTTCACTGCGCATGCGGCGAGGATACATTGCGTCAGCCCCGCGGATATAAAGGGAAGCAGCTCCCAAGCAGGTCACCATTCACAGGAAAGACCTGCTTCCAGACACAGCTTGCCAGCCAGCCAGCCAGCAACCCAACAACCATGGGGAAGAAACGGAAGCCTCTCCCATCTGCTGCCAGCCCTGGCAAGAGGGACAGGGCCACCCTCCCGCGCCCTGGCCCTCACTCTGCTTCTGCTGGGGCTTCTGCTCCCCGGCCTCGATCTTCTGGTGCTGGGGCTTCTGCTGATGCTGCTTCTGGAGGTGGTGCTTCTGCTGATGCTGCTTCTGGAGGTGGTGCTTCTGCTGGTGCTTACTCTGCTGATGCTGCTTCTGGTGGTGGTGCTTCTGCTGGTGCTTACTCTGCTGGCACTGCTCCTGGTGCTGGTGCTTCTGCTCGTGCTTACTCTGCTGGCGCTGCTCCTGGTGCTGGGGCTTCTGCTGGTGCTTACTCTGCTGGCGCTGCTCCTGGTACTGGGGCTACTGCTGATGCTTACTCTGCTGGCGCTGCTCCTGGTCCTGCTGGTGCTCCTGGTCCTGCTGGTTCTGCTGGTCCTCCTGGTCCTGCTCCTGGTGCTGCTGGTGCTGCTGGTGCTGGTGCTTACTCTGCTGGTGCTGCTCCTGGTGCTGGTGCTTCTGCTGGTGCTTACTCTGCTGGCACTGCTCCTGGTGCTGGTGCTTCTGCTGGTGCTTACTCTGCTGGCACTGCTCCTCGTCCTGCTGGTCCTGCTGGTGCATGCTCTGCTGGTGCTGCTTCTGGTCCTGCTGGTCCTGCTGGTGCTCCTGGTCCTGCTGGTGCTCCTGGTCCTGCTGGTGCTCCTGGTCCTGCTGGTGCTCCTGGTCCTGCTGGTACTGCTGGTGCTCCTGGTCCTGCTGGTGCTGCTGCTGGTGCTGCTGCTGCTGGTGGTCCTGCTTTTGCTGCTCCTGTTGTTGTTGCTCCTGCTGCTGCTGGTGGTGTGGAGGAGCAGCCTCTACAACCTCGAAGCCCCTCTGATGAGGGCCCATATGGCCCTGCCAAAGGAAGGAAGAGGCAGACGCATGAACGGGAAAGGAGGCAATACAACATAGAAGAGGAACATGAGGAGGAGGTGCTGGAGTGGCTGAGGGAGAACGAGTATCTGTGGCGGAAGGGACAAAGGCTCTATTGCGACACCAAAAGGAAGCAGGCTTCTTGGAGAGAAAAGGTGGAGAGCCTGGGCTACACTTCGGAGGTGCTCCTCGGCTGGTGGAAGCACATGCACACCTGGTACGGGAAGCTGCACCTCAAGAAATCTGGCCAGGCCACGGTCAAGCTGACGGACAGAGAGACCTACGTGATGGCCAGGTGCAGCTTCCTGGAGGGTGAGATCCGCCACCAAGGAGCAACCCCTCTCACAACCCTCTCTCTCAGGCAGCCTGCTGAGAGCCAGTCCTCTTCTGGCAGAGAGTCACCTCCTGTGTACAGGCAGGTGTCTGTGGAGCGTGCCATGATGGAGACCCCCCCGACAGCTGCACTACCCATGGCGGAGTGCGTGGAGGACCCCCTGATGCAGTGGGAGAAAGGAGACGGCACTTCCACCACAGCCCAACCCGCATCCACCCCCAGCTCCACCTCCACAGAAAGGCAGAGAGGCAAACCGGAGGGGCAGAGCCACACTGTCCTGCTGGAGATAAGAGACACCATCAGGAGAAGCGTAGATCTCCTCTCTCAGCTGGTACACACCGACGCCCCATCCTCCAACCGCAAGCCCTTCCTCACCTACGTCAACCAGACCCTCATGAACATGGCGGAACCCCAGTACCAGGTGGTGAAGGACAGGATCATCGATCTTCTTCACAACCCTCCAGACCAAGATGAACCTGCTCCCACCCAGTCCAGGCCTACTCCTCCACCCCAGGTGATGTCACTGCCCTTCCAAGGCTTTCCACAGGCCCTACCCTACCAAGGCTACGGCTACCAGGAGGTCCAGCAGCACAGGCAGCCCTTCCCAGTCCAGGCACAGGTACATCGGACGCCACCGGTTCCACTGATGCCACCGATTACACCCACGCCACCGATGCCACCGATGCCAGTCCTCACCCAGCTGCAGACCAGACAGCCCCACTACACTGCTCCTTCCTCCACCCCACAGCCAAGCCCGGCCTCAGTACATCTGTCGTCGGTATTGGGGCTGACACCCCATGTCATGGAGGAAGGGGTTCTCAACATCACGGGGCTGAGCCAGCTGTCTGAGAGCTTCCTCAACACACCGTCCCCTGTTGTCCTCTCGGGGCCAGGCACCACAGTGGCGCTTCAGACCAGCACTCCAGCAGCAGCCACCTCCACAGCACCTGGACCTTCACCCGAGACTGGGTACGCCTCCGAGTGACCAAGAAGAGTGCCAGAGACTGGGTGGCTATCTGTTGACTTTATTTTTGCTTTGGATACTTGACTTGGGTCATTTTTCTTTCACAACTTTTTATGAATAAAGATTATCTTTGCTTCACACACTTGCTTCATTTATTTTTGTCAATAAAGTCTTGGTGGAAACTTTTAGAAATGGTTTAAGCATTTGCATGCTTGTGGGATGGGTAAGGATAGTAGTGGGATGGGCAGGGATATCTTTGGGAAGGGTAATAGCTGTGGGATAAATAAACCTCCAGTGCAAGCATAGTGGGACTGTATGGTCCACCCTCCCAGGTGCCACATCTATGGACCTTTATTATCAATAATAATGTAATCATTCATTCACACATCAACATAAACACAACTCTTTATTAAATGCCCTGTTCATTGTAGGCCCACCCAACATACACGGCCCAATCTCATCAGTGTGATGAGACAGACTGACGGAAGCATCCATTAATCATCTATCATCCTGTCTTGCCACTCCACTGCTCCAGCTGGGGAGTTGCACCAGTGTTTCAGGAGGTTGCGCTGCTTCTTCCCTTCACGTGAAGCTCTGTTGGGGCCTTGCACATCCTCAGTGTCTATCAGGCTTCGCCCTTGCCTCCATTCACCAGGCTCCATGTCTCCATTGCCTTGTTGGAGGTCCTGTTCTGCAACACTGGGTAGCGGGTGCACATGAGATTGTGCAGGATGCAGCAAGCTTCCACGATCCTCCTCACGGTCTCTGGGCGATGCTGCATGGTGGTGAGAAGTACCTGGAACCTGTTGGCCAGGATGCCAAAGGCGTTCTCCACCACCCGCCTTGCCCTGGACAGCCTGTAGTTGAAGATCCTCTCTTCACGGGTGAGGAGTCTGGAACTGTAGGGCTTCATGAGGTAGGTTCTGAGGGAGAAGGTGTCATCCCCCATGATGAAGTAGGGCACATGTTGCGTGTCGTTGGGCAGGGGTTCTGGATCTGGGAAGTCCATGATGAGGTTGCGTTCCAGCCCCTCGAGGTGACTGGCGTTGTATACCTGGGCATCTGAAGATGAGCCGTTGCCTGAAGCATCGATGTACATGAACTTGTAGTCAGCATTGACCATGGCGAGGAGGATGATGCTGAAGAAGCCCTTGTAGTTGAAATAAGTGGACCCCGACTTGGCTGGTGCTTTGCAGGCCACGTGCTTGCCATCTATGGCTCCAACGGTGTGGGGAAAGTTCCACCTCTGATACCACTGCTCTTCAACTTTCTTCCATCCTTCTTCAGTGGAGGGGCACTGGAGGAGCTCCTCCAGGTATTCTTCGATGATGGCCTGCTGATGGTGTTGTGTGGCACCCTCCAGCCATACTGCATGCTCCTGTAGGTGGTCCCTGAGGCTAGGTGGCGCAGAATCAGTGCCACCTTGAGCCCAGGGTCCAGGCTGGGCCGGAAGTTGGTGCTCTGCTTGGTCAACCTGGATCTCAGACGCTCCACAACTTGGTCAAACATGGCTGGAGGCATCCTCATGAAGTTCTGGAATGCACGAGGGTCTTCGTTCCTGAGCTCCACCATCAGCTTGTTGTACAGTCCATACTCTGCTCTTCTCCCGATCCATCTTTGGACCCAGACACTTCTTGGCTGCCTCCTTTTCTTCCCGTAGAACAGTTGAAAGAGCCTGTAGATGGCTTCGCACTGTTGCAGAACGATGGTGGCTACCAAAATGAGTGTGTTACGATCCATGGCAGACATCAATGGATGCTGTGGAAGAGCAAGAGCCAGATGAAGGCTGCAGAGGTCTGCGCAGCAGGGCTGCTGGACTGAAAGTGAGATCCAGGTGAGTTGCTCCCCCTTTTTATAGGCAATATAGGTTTTCCACTATGTGTCCTTTTGCATCCTCTAGGCATCCTGCAGACATCCTTAATATCCGAGATAGGTCCCCTCTGCGAACGGTTTTTCCGTTTTAAATGCTTTGTATGCAAGCTGCATCCGCTTTCATCCTTTCTCCGTCCGTGCTACGAATGCTGCGCGTCCGTTCCGCATCCATTTCGCTTCCTCCCTGTGTCCGTTTTCCGCTGGAGCAGATGCGAGTTGTGCGGATGCACAGCAGATGCCTAGCGGATAAAGCGGACGCATAATGGATGACGATGGATGTAGAACGAATGTTCCCCGTATGCATTGCAGATGCAGAAGGGACGCGTTGGATACATTTTCCGCTCAAAAAGTTTTGAACAGCTCAAAACTTTTTGAGCGGATGGAACTTCAGTCAACGGATGCTGGACGGATAGAGACGATGAAAAACGGAGGCAGTGAGTACAGAACAAATGAATCGCGTTAACCAATGGATGGCAAGTGTTTCTCTCCGTTTTATATCCTCTTTCCATCCATTGGTGCAGTGTGACATGGGCTTAAGATACTAAGATTGTTCTTTACTTTTTAAAAAATGGGTCAACCTTAAGTGAATATCAGAAACATTTTATAAATCTAAGAAAAATGCTTTTTCAAAGTATTAATCATCAACATTCCACTAAGTTCCAATGTTTTTCATGAAGCAGCAGAATATTTTCCCACAGTTGTTTTTCCCAAAATTAACAGACTCATCATGCCCTTTGTACATCAAACATGGATAAACTGTCCCAAGACAACTTGAGCTAAAATAAAGAAAACAAGTTTAATGCCCTGAGGGGAATCTATCTTTATGTCCAAAGTTGTGGCACGCTTTGGTTTGTTTACTGTATCTCCCAATAAACTGACTTAAGAATGTAACATTTAATTCAACTGTATTAAAATTTGCCAGTTCTGCACACATAATTTGAAAATAATAAAATTTTAGCAGTGTTACTTAATGTGTACACACATACACACATGCATAATTTATTTATTCCGTTGTCATAAAGATTTATATTTGCAATTTAATCCAGTTTGTTGGCCAGTTTGTGCATAGGAGTCTAGGAGTTCTCACTTGAGGCAGAAATTATTCTATTTTGGTCACATTATGCAAAGAACCAGCTGTCTGGAAAAGCTCTAATCCTGGGAAAGGTGGAAGGAAAGAGAAGATGACCAGCAGAAAGGTGGATAGATTCAGTTCCAGCTGCAATGAGTGCCCTATTAGAAGACTTAAAAGAAAAATGCAATTCAGATAACTAATATTTCATATTTTAGCCAAAAAACTTAACATTTAAAGTAACCACAAACCAAGTTTTTACCATGGGATATACATGTATTAAAAATGTTTATATGCAGTTAAATGGTAACTGAGCAAACTTTCTATCTAAAAAAGGACACTGAAATGATCACCATTATGCAAGAATATGGTGGTCATTAAGCTTGCATAACGTACATTACTTTTACGAGTACTAATAATTCACTGTCATGCCCTTAAAATATTCCCTAGCATTTTTTTTTTCAGATTAACAGAATACTAATTAAATCATTCAACTTACTTAGTTGTTTCTTTCAGTGGAATAGGCATTCTTTATTCATAATCCTCTTTTGATGTCAATACTAGTGTGGAAGATTGGCAGGGCCTACGACAACATGCCATGGCCAACTTGCTACAATCAACTCACCACAGTTAACTTGCTTCAGAACAAGAGTTACACTAATATCAAAGAAATAGCGGAATAGAATCATTAAAGAAAGGATGCCAAAGGAGGAAAAAATGAAATGTGAATGACAAAAATTAAAATAATATTTATTTAAAATAATTAAATTAAATTGTTGAATTGTCTTGCAGTGAGGTGTCCCATAGCGAGTTGGCCATGTTAAGTTGTCCTGCAGCAATTTGGCTATGGTGAGTTGGCCCTGGAGAATTGGCAGTGGTGAGTTGATCGTGGTGAGTTGGCCATGGCAAATCAGCTGCAACAAGTTGTCCCATTCCAAGAGTGAGAATGGAATATGTAAACAGGTGGAATTATTTTCATTATATTTGTTGGATAAGTCTGCATGGAGGTGTCATAGGAGAAGAGTATTTTTAACACCCCATCTCAAAAGGAAGACAGAACAATGGAAGATGATGGACAGGTGATAAGAAAAAAAATGTCTGCCTGATGTGAGAACTGCTGATATGGGACCTGTACCACATGAGAATCCTTCGGTACTCTCAAGCTCAGATTCAGATTCTTAAAACTCAGTGACTTTTGCAGCAAATATTTCTCTTTTAAACAGCAATTCAGCTCTTGGCTTTCACTTACAAAAAGAACCGCTTAACCCCACAGTATTTCAAAACATCCCAAAGGGATTTACTCTCTCTCTCCTGCTGTTTCACATTTACATAAGACTGACAGAGCTTATCCAAGGATTGGGTGTGAAGTCTCACCAATGTGAGATGATGTCAAGCTTTCTCTCTTTTTCATCAAAATTCAAGAAGCTTAAGAAATCATTGTGGAACAGTAGTGGGCAAGTAAAATTGAATATACTCAGTCACAACTCAAGACCCGGAAGAGTACTTAAATTGTGCTATGGAGGGATTACTTTTCCTTTAAAAATCAAGAATATGATCTATGGACGTTTCTCATTACATCACTGACATGAGAGGCCTCTGCAGATAAAAATTAGCTTAGACTGGCATGTTACCTGAAGCATAGTGGATAGAAATACTTCACTAAAATTTATTTTGTCAGTCTAATAATTATCTAGGGCTTCAAGACAAGTACCCAAAACTGGATCTGACAGGACACTCTGGTAATCTGTTAGCACAATGAAGTCCCAACTTCATTTTCTTGCCCAATTCCTTTGAAAATGTTAACACCTTTAATAGCTTTGAACCATCTTTATTATTACCTTTATTGTCAAGAGTACAACATGTGTACAATGAGACTGGCTGAGCTTCCCTTCGTGTACTTCCCCCTAACACAACTCGCAATGAGGACAGAAGTCCCTAACCCAGTCCCAATCCTTTTACACTATGTGACCTTGTTGCATAACATGCCGGCCCTGCAAGTCTATCATACTATGTTGACATGAAGTTTTTTTCTGTTCAGAAGACAGCCCAGGGTAGGAACTGTTCTTCAGCCTGTTGGTGTGGCTGGCTATGCTTCTATATCTCCTACCTCATGGTAGCAGAGTGAAGAAATGCTGATCAAGCAGCGAGCCCTAGCGATGTCATCTAGTGGTATCAGGGAACAGTCCATGATGTTTTGTGCTGTGCTCACCACCCTCTGTAATGTCTTTCTATCTGCAGCTGTCAAGCCAGCATACCACACCATGGGCATAATGCAATATGTGAGGACACTTTCTATTGTGGACCGGTAAAAGGTCATCAGTCGCTATTCCACTTTATTCTTTCTCAAGATCCTAAGGAAATGGATTCTCTGTTGGGCCTTTCTGGCCAGCTGGGCTCTGTTGATTTTTCAGGTGAGATCTTTGCTGAGGTAGACTCCCAGGAATTTAAAGGAGGAAACTCTCTCCACACAGCCTCCTTCGATATAAAGTGGGGCAGGTTCCTCTTTCTTCTTCTGGAAGTCTAACACCATCTCCTTTGTCTTGCTGATGTTTAGGTCCAGGATTAGCTTTTGCCATTATGTCATTTTATCTATTTCACAGGCAAAAGATTGGAACAGCATCAGACCCAGTCAGAGTAACTCCTTCATTTTTGAAACCCTGTGCTGAACAACTGGCCCACATCTTCACATAGATTTTTAATAAATCACTGGAGATGTCTTATGTGCCTTCTTGCTTCAGATGTTCTACCATCATCCTAAGAAATAAGAAATCCTCCATCAGGGAGCTGAGTGACTATAGGTAAGCCACTCTGACATCTGTACTTATGAAGATCTTTTGAGAGGTTAGTGGTGGCCCACCTGAAAGTCATCACAGATCCATTGTTAGATTCCTTGCAGTTTGCCTAAATAGGTCAGCAGATGATGCTGTCAATATGGCACTGCACTACATTTTGCAACATTTTGAATCCCCAAAGACCTATGCATGGGTCCTTTGTGTAGACTTCAGCTCAGCATTCAATACATCATTCCAGAAATTCTTCACTCTGAACTGATTCCATTCTCTGTTCATACTTACAGGTAGATTATCAGTTTTCTGACAGATAGAAAACAATAAGCAAAGCTAGTACCCAGGCAATTAGAAAAAGTGCCCCTCAGAGCTGTGTGCTTTCTCCATTGCTCTTCTCTCTATATATTAATAACCGCATCTCTAGAGATCACTGTTAAAGTTCTGAAGTTTGCAGGTGACATAATGGTCATTGGCCTCATTTTAGACAGTTATGAGTCTGCGCATCGATAGGAGGTTGAACAATTGGCCTTGTGGTGCAGCTGGAACATTCTGGAGCTGAATATGCTTAAAACTGTAGAATGACAGTGGATTTTAGGAGGAGCCCTTCTATTATATCACTTTTCACTATATTCAACTACATAGTATCAGCAGTAGAGTCTTTCAAATTTCTCAGTTCTATGATCTCCTGGGAGTTGAAATGGACACCTAACATTAAAACCATATTTAAAAAGGCATAACAAAAAATGTTATGGAAATTCAGACTGCCCCAGGAGTCTTGCAGAGTCTGTCATTTGTACTTTTATAAATGTCTGGTTAATGGATAGTTTAAGACTGCAGGAAGAACAATTGCAATCTACCTGCCTTCTGAAGACCTGTATATTATGTAGATCAGAAAGAGGGCTGAGAAGATATCTACTGACCCCCTCACATCTTGGACATAAACTGTTTCAACTCCTCCCTTGGGATGGCAATATAGGGCACTGCAGGCCAAAACAACTAGACACAGGAATAGTTTTTTCCCCTCGTGCTATCTTAGTGCTGAACAACTAATCCTCACAGTGCCACTTGATGTTTATATGTGGTATGGTTGTAGTTTCATTATTTATCCTTATCTTCTTTCATTCCCTCCTCTTATTGATATTATTGTTGTAATTATCATTATTCTATTGCTATGCATGTACACTGAGAGCTTGCACTGGAGAGAAATTGCTTGTGTGTCTAATCAAACTTGGCTAAATAAGTGTTCAATTCAATTTACATTTCCTGACCTTTCTGCTGGCCTTCAAAAGTCTTTCTGTGCTATTATGAGGTTTGCCTACACTTTAAAATATTTTTTATAATTCATTTTAAAGTCATTAATTTGTGATGTTGTGCTTTTTTATTTTTATGTATGTAAATAACATGCTTGGTGAAGTATCTTAAAATGCTTTTGTTTTCAGGAAGGCCCAGGACCAGCAGTAAATCTTTTTCTGGAAATTCAATCATCACCCACAGACTAACAGCAGTAGAGTCAAAAGCATTGGATAGACATGCTGTGTTCCTGGCAGTTACAAGTAGTCTTAATAATGAAGATCACCTACTGTAGAATCAAACCTTCTATTTAAAATAGCCCAAGGTTTTTTAATCTTAGGTCTTTGCGAAATGGTGGATTTCTTGAAGCTTGTTTCTGAGTCTTAGATGCAAAGAGCCTCTGCATTGTATACTGCTCAAAAAAATAAAGGGAACACAAAAATAAGACATCCTGAATGAATGAAATATTCTTATTAAATACTTTGTTCATTACATAGTTGAATGTGCTGACAACAAAATCACACAAAAATTATCAATGGAAATCAAATTTAGCAACCCATGGAGGTCTGGATTTGGAGTTACACTCAAAATTAAAGTGGAAAAAAACACTACAGGTTGATCCAACTTTGATGTAATGTCCTTAAAACAAGTTAAAATGAGGCTCAGTAGTGTGTGTAGCCTCCATGTGCCTGTATGACCTCCCTACAACACCTGGGCATACTCCTGATGAGGTGGTGGATGGTCTCCTGAGGGATCTCCTCCCACACCTGAACGAAAGCCTCCCCCAACTCCTAGACAGTCTGTGGTGCAATGTGGTGTTGGTGGATGGAGCGAGACGTGATGTCCCAGATGTGCTCAATTAGATTCAGGTCTGGGGAACAGGCGGGCCAGTCCAAAGCATCAATGCCTTACTCTTGCAGGAACTGCTGACACACTCCAGCCACATGAGGTCTTGCACTGTCTTGCATTAGGAGGAACCCAGGGCCAACCGTACCAGCACATGGTCTCACAAGGGGTCTGAGGATCTCATCTTGGTACCTAACGGTAGTCAGGCTACTTCTTGCAAGCACACGGAGGGCTGTGCGGGCCCCTAAAGAAATGCCACCCCACACCATTACTGACCCACTGCCAAACTGGTCATGCTGGAGGATTTTGCAGGCAGCAGAACGTTCTCCACGGCATCTCCAGACCCTGTCACGTCTGTCACATGTGCTCAGTGTGAACCTGCTTTCATCTGTGAAGAGCACAAGGCGCCAGTGGCGGATTTCCAATTTTGGTGTTCTCTGGCAAATGCCAAACATCCTGCATGGTATTGGGCTTCAAGCACAACCCCCACCTGTGGCCGTCGGGCCCTCATACCACCCTCATGGAGTCTGTTTCTGACCGTTTGAGCAGCCACATGCACATCTGTGGCCCACTGGAGGTCATTTTGCAGGGCTCTGGCAGTGCTCCTCCTGTCCCTCCTTGCACAAAGGCGGAGGTAGCGGTCCTGATGCTGGGTTGTTGCCCTCCTACAGCCTCCTCCACGTCTCCTGATGTACTGGCCTGTCTCCTGGTAGCGCCTCCATGCTTTGGACGCTATGCTGACAGACAAAGCAAACCTTCTTGCCCAGCTCACATTGATGTGCCATCCTGGATGAGCTACTCTACCTGAGCCACTTGTGTGGGTTGAAGACTCCATATCATGCTACCAATAGAGTGAAAGCAACGACAGCATTCAAAAGTGACCAAACCATCGGCCAGAAAACATAGGAAATGAGAAGTGGTCTATGGTCACCACCTACAGAACCACTCCTTTTTGGGGGATGTCTTGCTACCTGCCTATGCTTTCAACCTGTTGTCTATTCCATTTGCACAACAGAATGTGAAATTGATTGTCAATCAGTGTTGCTACCTAAAGGGCCTGTCACATAGGTTGACGGATGCAAAACGTATGTAAAAAGGACACCGTGGACGAGAAAATTTTCCATCCATTGTTATCCCCTCTCAAAAGTGCCCCAAATTTGCATAAGCAGAGCTGACAACAACGGAAAGAAACAAATGGGGGGAGGACGTAGCCAGGATGTAAAGCGGATGCTCCACGGAAGCCTAGCGGATGGAAGCAGATGGCACATCCGCAGGGCTTCCGGGCGAGCACAGCGAAGCGGATGCGCAGCGGAAGGAACGAATGCAGAGCGGATGCCTAGCGGATGCATCACGGAAGCCTAACGGATGCCTAGCGGATGCAAAGCGTTCACTGCGCATGCGGGGAGGATGCATTGCGTCAGCCCCGTGGATATAAAGGGATGCAGCTCACAAGCAGGTCACCATTCAGAGGAAAGACCTGCTGCCAGACACAGCTCCAGCCAGCCAACAACCATGGGGAAAAAGAGGAAGCCTCTTCCATCTGCTGCCAGCCCTGGCAAGAAGGACAGGGCCACCATCCCACCCCCTGGCCCTGACTCTGCTTCTGCTGGGGCTTCTGCTGCTCGGGCTGACTCTTCTGGTACTGGAGCTTCTGCTGGCACTGCTCCTGGTGCTGGGGCTTCTGCTGGGGCTTACTCTGCTGGCGCTGCTCCTGGTGCTGGGGCTTCTGCTGGTGCTGCTCCTGATGCTCCTGGTGCTGCTGGTGCTGCTGGTCCTGCTGGTGCTGCTGGTGCTTACTCTGCTGCTGCTGATCCTGGTGCTGCTGGTGCTGCTAGTGCTGCTGGTGCTGCTGGTCCTGCTTTTGCTCCTACTGTTGTTGTTGCTGCTGCTGCTGCTGCTGGTGTGGTGGAGCAGCCCCTACAACCTCGAAGCTCCTCTGATGAGGGCCCAGATGGCCCTGCGAGCACAGCGGGCGAGCACAGCGAAGCGGATGCGCAGCGGAAGGAACGAATGCAGAGCGGATGCCTAGCGGATGCATCACGGAAGCCTAACGGATGCCTAGCGGATGCAAAGCGTTCACTGCGCATGCGGGGAGGATGCATTGCGTCAGCCCCGTGGATATAAAGGGATGCAGCTCACAAGCAGGTCACCATTCAGAGGAAAGATCTGCTGCTAGACACAGCTCCAGCCAACAACCATGGGGAAGAAGAGGAAGCCTGTGCCATCTGCTGCCAGCCCTGGCAAGAAGGACAGGGCCACCATCCCACCCCCTGGCCCTGACTCTGCTTCTGCTGGGGCTTCTGCTGCTCAGGCTGACTCTTCTGGTGCTGGTGCTTCTGCTGGTGCTTACTCTGCTGGCGCTGCTCCTGGTGCTGGTGCTTCTGCTGGTGCTTACTCTGCTGGCGCTGCTCCTGGTGCTGGTGCTTCTGCTGGTGCTAACTCTGCTGGTGCTGCTCCTCGTCCTGCTGGTGATACTGGTCCTGCTGGTGCTCCTAGTCCTACTGGTCCTGCTGGTGCTTACTCTGCTGCTGCTGATCCTGGTCCGGCTGGTGCTTACTCTGCTGCTGCTGATCCTGGTCCTGCTGGTGCTGCTGGTGCTGCTTTTGCTGCTACTGTTCTTACTGCTGCTGCTGGTGGTGGTGGTGTGGTGGAGCAGCCCCTAGAACCGCTAAGCCCCTCTGATGAGGGCCCAGATGGCCCTGCCAGAGGGAGGAAGAGGCATATGCAAGAACGGGAGAGGAGACAATACTCCATCGAAGAGGAACATAAGGATGAGGTGCTCGAATGGCTGAGGGAGAATGAGTACCTATGGCGGAAGGGACACAGGCTCTATCGAGACACCAAGAGGAAGCAGGCGGCTTGTAGAGAGAAGGCGGAGAGCCTGGGCTACACTTCAGAGGTCCTCCTCGGATGGTGGAAGCACATGCACACCTGGTACGGGAAGCTGCACCTCAAGAAATCTGGCCAGGCCACGGTCAAGCTCACCAACTGGGAGACCTACCTGATGGCCAAGTGCAGCTTCTTGGAGGGTGAGATCCGCCACCAACGAGCAGCCCCTCTGACAACCCTCTCTCTCAGGCAGCCCACAGAGAGCCAGTCCTCTTCTGGCCAAGAGTCAGCTCCTGTGTCCAGGCAGGTATCTGTGGAGCGTCCCACGACGGAGACCCCCACCCGACAGCAGCACTCCCCAGGGCGGAGCGCGTGGAGGACCTCCTGACGCAGTGGGAGCAAGGAGAGGGCACTTCCACCAGAGACCAACCCACATCCACCCCCAGCTCCACCTCCACAGAAAGCAGGCAGAGGCAGACTGGAGGGACAAAGCCACACTGTCCTGCTGGAGATCAGGGACACCATCAAAAGCAGCATAGATCTCCTCTTTCAGCTGGTACACACCGACATATCATCCTCCAACCGCAAGCCCTTTCTCACCTACGTCAACCAGACCCTCATGGACATGTCCGAATCACAGTAGCAGGTGATAAAGGAGAGGATCACCAGTCTTCTGCACAAACCTTCAGGCCCAGCTGAACCTGCTCCGACCCAGTCCAGGTCTGCTCCTCCACCCCAGGTGATGTCACAGCCCTTCCAAGGCTTTCCACAGGCCCTCACTTACCAAGGCTACGGCTACCAGGAGTTCCAGCAGCACAGGCAGCCCTTCCCAGTCTAGGCACAGGTTCATCGTTCACCACCGGTGCCACCGACGGCACCGATGCCACCGACGGCACCGATGCCACCGACGGCACCGATGCCACCGACGCCACAGATGCCACCGATGCCACAGATGCCACCCACGCCTCACCTCACTCAGCTGCAGACCAGACAGCCCCACTACACTCCTCCTTCCTCCACCCCACAGTCAAGCCCTCCACCCCACAGTCAACTGTCATCAGTTTTGGGACTGACACCCCATGTCCTGGAGGAAGGGGCTCTCAACATCACAGGACTGAGCCAGCTCTCTGAGAGCTTCCTCCACACACCATCCCCTGTTGTCTTCTCGGGGCCAGGCACCCTAATGGTGCCTCAGACCAGCACTCCAGCAGCAGCCACCTCCACAGCACCTGGACCCTTCACCCCTGAGACTATGGGCACACCTCAGAGTGACTGAGAAGAGTGCCAGAGACTGGGTGGCTACCTGTTGACTTTATCTTTGCTTAGAACACTTTACTTGGGTCATTTTGCTTTTACAGTTTGTTATTAATAAAGGTTATCTTTGGTTCACACACTTGGTTCAGTTCTTTTACTAAATAAAGTCTTGGTGGAAACTTTTAGAAATGGTTTAAGCCTTTGCATGCTTGTGGGATGGGTAAGGATAGCAGTGGGATGGGCAGGGATACCTGTGGGATGGGTAATAGCTGTGGGATAGATAAACCTCCAGTGCAAGCATAGTGGGACTATATGGTCCACCCTCCCAGGTGCCACACCTATGGCCCTTTATTATCAATAACAATGTAATCATTCATCCACACATTTCAACATAAACACAACTCTTTATTAAATGCTCTGTTCTTTGTAGGGCCAGTCAACATACATGGCACAATCTCATTAGTGTGATGAGACAGGCTGAAGGAAGCATCCATTAAGCATCTACCATCCTGTCTTGCCACTCCACTGCTCCAGCTGGGGAGTTGCACCAGTGTTTCAGGAGGTTGCGCTGCTTCTTCCCTTCAAGTGAAGCTCTGTTGGGGCCTTGCACATCCACAATATCTATCAGATTTCGCCCATGCCTCCATTCACCAGGCTCCATGTCCCCATTGCCTTGTTGGAGGTCCATGAACCTGTTCTGCAACACTGGGTAGCGGGTGCGCATGAGATTGTGCAGGATGCAGCAAGCTTCCACAATCCTCCTCACGGTCTGTGGGCAATGCTGCATGGTGGTGAGAAGTACCTGGAACCTGTTGACCAGGATACCAAAGGCGTTCTCCACCATCCGTCTTGCCCTGGACAGCCTGTAGTTGAAGATCCTCTCTTCACGGGTGAGGCATCTGGAAGTGTAGGGCTTCATGAGGTAGGTTCTGAGGGAGAAGGCGTCATCCCCCACGATGAAGTAGGGCACATCTTGTGTGTCATTGGGCAGGGGGTCTGGATCTGGGAAGCCCATGATGAGGTTGCGTTCCAGCCCCTCGAGGTGACTGGCGTTGTATACCTGGGCATCTGAAGATGAGCCGTTGCCTGAAGCATCGATCTACATGAACTTGTAGTCAGCATTGACCATGGCGAGGAGGAGGATGCTGAAGAAGCCCTTGTAGTTGAAATAAGTGGACCCTGACTTGACTGGAGCTTTGCAGGCCACATGCTTCCCATCTATGGCTCCAACGGTGTGAGAAAAGTTCCACTTCTGATACCACTGCTCTGCAACTTTCTTCCATCCTTCTTCAGTGGAGGGGCACTGGAGGAGCTCCTCCAGGTATTCTTCGGTGATGGCCTGCACCACTTCTCTGACCACAATGCTGATGGTGTTGTGTGGCACCCTCCAGCCGTACTGCATGCTCCTGTACATGGTCCCGGAGGCCAGGTGGCGCAGAGTCAGTGCCACCTTCAGCCCAGGGTCCAGGCTGGGCCGGAAGTTGGTGTTCTGCTTGGTCAACCTGGGTCACAGCTGCTCCACAACTTCATGAAACATGGCTGGCGGCATCCTCATGAAGTTCTGGAATGCACGAGGGTCTTCGTTCCTCAGCTCCACCATCAGCTTGTTATACAGTCTGTATTCTGCTCTTCTGGTGATCCATCTTCGGACCCAGACACTTCTTGGCCGCCTCCTTTTCTTCGCGTAGAACAGGTGAAAGAGCCTGTAGATGGCTTCACACTGTTGTAGAACGATGGTGGCTACCAAAAGGAATGTGTGATGATCCATGGTGGAGATGACTGGATGCTGTGGAAGAGCAAGAGCCAGATGAAGGCTGAAGAGGTCTGCACCGCAGGGCTGCTGGACTAAAAGTGAGATCCAGGTGATTTCCTCCCCCTTTTTATAGGAAATATAGGTTTTCCACTTGGTGTCCTTTTGCATCCTCTTGGCATCCTGCAGACATCCTAAATATCTGAGATACGTCCCCTATACGAACATTTTTTCCATTTTAATGCTTTCTATGCAAGCTGCATCCACTTTCATCCTTTCTACGTCTGTGCTACTGACGCTGCGTGTCTGTTCCGCATCCATTTCGCTTCCTCCCTGTGTCTGTTTTCCGCTGGAGCGGATGCGAGTTGCGCGGATGTGCAGCGGATGCCTAGCGGATATAGCGGATGCATAACGGATGACGACGGACATCTAATGGATGTTCCACGTATGCATAGCAGATGTAGAACAGACGCATTGTATACATTTTCCACTCAAAAAGTTTTGTGCAACTCATTTGATGAAATGTCAGTAGACGGATGCTGGACGGATAGAGAGTATGAAAAATGGACGCAGTGAGTACAGAACGGGTGCATCGCATTAACCAACGGATGGCAAGTGTTTCTCTCCATTTTACATCCTCTTTCCATCCGTTGGTGCTGTGTGACAGGGGCTTAAGTGGACAGTTTGATTTCACAGAAGTGTGATTGACTTGGAGTTACATTGTGTTGTTTAAGTGTTCCCTTTGGGTTTTTTTGAGCAGTGTATTTCATCATGACCCCCATCCTATCTCAGTCCCCTATGCTTCCTGTCTTGTCAGACCCATCCCTTACAACAAATGAGAAAACAAGCTGTTACAGCTCTAAACAACTTTTAAAACATGGGGGTTGGGCTAGTAGCTGTACTTATTTTTGAATGGTCATGTATGCAGTTGGGCAGGGCAGAAGCTAAATTTTATCTCTTTGATGTTTTCATGATGATGCTCTGAATAACATAATAATTTTGTGCTTTCATAATAATTCTAAGGTTTCTTGGGTCTGATTACAAGGTTTGTGGGAGTGCGTACAAACAGCCTGACCATCAACTGATGAGCCTCTGTTCTATAAAGATTACTTTATAGCCACTGTATTGTACTATACTGTACTGTACTACATTACACTACCACTACCACTACACTATACTGTATAGTATATACACTTTATATATACTGTCACAGAAAAAGGAGACTCAATCTATTCTCCAAAGCACCTGAGGGCAGGACAAGAAGGATGGAAACTTAATAAGGAGAGAATTAACCTAGAAATAAGGAGAAATTTCCTGACAGAGTAATTTATCAGTGGAACAACTTGCCTCCAGAAGCTGTGGGTGGTTCTCCAACACTGGAGATTTTTAGCAAAAGCAAAAGCATTTAGACTTATATACCGCTTCACAATGCTTTACAGCCCTCTCTAAGCAGTTTACAGAGTCAGCATATTGCCCCCAACAATCTGGGTCCTCATTTTACTGTCCTCGGAAGGATGGGAGGCTGAGTCAAGCTTGAGCCAGTCACAGTTCTGTTAAGAAGAGGTTGGATAACCATTTGTTTGAAATGGCATTCCTGCTTGAGCCCAGGGTCGGACTAGAAGACCTCCAAGGTCCATCCCAACTTTGTTATTCTGTTATACTTGAATAAATCTTTTATGACATGGCAACAACTCCATTAACAAGCACTATTTAGTTAAGTGCCAGGACAAAAAGGATACCTAACCTTCCTTGGAGATTCATTTATAAATAGACTAATAAGAAATGTTTTGCAAACCTCAATTTACCTTAGAGGTTTGAACCAAGTACTGCAATACTGCTGAGACAGGGCATACAAACACGAATTACAAAACATTTAAAAAAGAGTTTTCCACTTCTTGTGCAGATGAATATAGTAGCTGTTGCTCAAGGAACATCATTTTCCTTCAGAGAAATTCTTGAGACTTAATGGCAATGAGATAACCCTTGGGGGCATAAATATAACATTAAAAATATAATGGATACTAGGAGAAAACAAAATCTTCGCTATTTAGAGGCAATCCCTGATCATACAGAATATTAATCACTGACAAATAGAGATTGAAAATAGTTTGTTTTTTTACCAGGCCATTGGTTTCAAGACAAAAAAGCACTGTTATGACTTTAGAAAGTATGATGCAGAGAGGCTTAGTTCATGTTTAGGGGGAAAAAACAAACAAGTACTTTAATTCACAAGTCTTTAAACAATGACATACTCATACAACTTTTAATCCCCACAGTTTTGTATTTTAGTTTCCTCATAATATTGTTACTATAAATGAACGTGCATTTGAGGGTGACTCAGATGCTGACAGAACATGCAGCTGTTCTTTTGACCAAAAGAACATCCTTTTATCAGGATATATGTTGCAACTCCCAAAATAGCTGTTCAGATTTCCTCTGTACTGTAGAATAATTCTGAACAGACAAAAGGTAGAAAGCAGTTTGCATTTCTCACCCTCTATTAATTCCTTCATTTCCAGTTGGAACCTTAACTGATATTTTTCACTTACAATTCAAATCCATAGAACACTATTCATTTACCTCCAATAACCTGACACTTAACAGCACAATGTGTGAGTAACCTTAAGCTCCAAGTGCAGAGTTTCAGAAATAGCCAATACGTTGCGTAAAACCTAGTCTGAATCAGATCTTCTTCCACTTTGCTCACAGTCCTAATCTGAATTAGGAATCATGAGTACAGTTCTTTGAAGAAACGGAACATCCTCTATACTACAATGTCCTTAATGTCTTCATGTTAGTGGTCTAACCTAAATCAATCTTTTGTACTTCTTACAAGATCCTTACATTTAGAAGGTATGCTGCAATTATGAATATCATGTTTTTGTCTCTTTACTTTTTGAGACAAAGCTCAGCAATTTATACGGTACAATAATTTTTGTTCCAAAAAACCTTTCAAACACAGCCAAGGATTTTATGGCAAGGTCAGTCAAGGACTTATCTCAATTAATAGTTAGTCCAATAAAGTGACAGAATGTACTTTGTTCATTACATACTTGTAATGATCTACTTAGAAATCTATTAGCAAAGGAATGTTTTATTGGTTTTGATACATGCATCCCGGCATAATTCTCATTTGTGCAAGAGCAAAATGAAAAACTAGCATACAACACTAACAAAGGAAATGCTACTTTATTTACTTTGTAGAGATTATAACCTTCTGTACTTACCTCCTAAGTTATTATAATAATACAGTAGCAACAATTGACTGTTCTCAATAGCTTTGTTTAAACATTTTCTGTAGCCGAAGGATCATCACAATAATATCCAATTGCAATCAAAGCATCTGGTTCTATGGGAGCCACTTGGACATTCACAGCCCTCAACAGCACATCTGGCAAGCAGGTAGTAGGTACACCACACCATCCTTCCAAGTGTGTTTCAAAGACAAGCAAGTCAAGATAATTGCTGAAGATATACAAGTATTTTTTCCATCAGACAGGCAGGAGATGCTTAGTCATTTGAAATATTTAAAAAGGGGAAACAGGTGAGGATTTAAAAGCCTCAAAAGAAGCTATGAGCAGAAAATTGGATATTTGACACACTGAACAGCATCATGGGATATATAGATGCTACAGTACATGGCATCTCTCATATACAGATGTTATAATACATGGAAAAGTTGCACAAAATGTCCATTTAAAAAAAGGTGCAATACACAGTGGGATCACTACTAAGTGGGACCACGATTGAAGCATTGGGATTCCTGGTAGCCTCGTGGTTAGAATGCAGTATTGCAAATTAACTCTGCCCACAGCCTGGAGTTCGAACCTGACAGGACTCAAGGTTGAATCAGGCTTCTATTTTTCCTGAGGTCAGTAAAATGAGGACCCAGATTGTTGGGGGCAATATGCTGACTTTGTAAACACTTAAGAGTGCTATAAAGTACATAAGAATATAAGTATGTAAGTCTAAGTGCTACTGCTACTTTTGTAAATGTGCATGTGGAGACAAATAAGGAAAGCTTTCAAAGCATGTGCAGCAAGTTTTTTTGAAGAATGCAGCTTAACACAATGAAAAATTATACATATACTATAGGTATATTTTGTGAAGCACCCTTTTCAACTACTATACATAGCCAACTAGGCAGTATTAACCTGTGGTTGCCCTCTGTTGCTCTTAGGGAATTCCCTAAGAGGAAAGCTAGGGAAATCTTGAACCTTTGTTTGAAGGCAGAAGGTGAATATAGTGAGACAAAACGGAAACCTAGACAAGATAGAGATGCTGGGAGTAGAAAAGCAATGCAACTGGTTTTATACAGAGTTTTGCTTCTCACTCAGTAATGGATTCATCACTTACTTGGAAATAGAAGTGGGGATGGTGGCTTGCAGAAGAATACTGAATGCAGCAGTTATGTCTGCATTATAGGTGAGATTCGGGATGGACAGCTACAATGCCTTTTCCTTCACAATGTCTTTAGACATAGTTCAGAAACTTCAGTGACAAGGTATCTTAAGGCAGGCCTTCATCTATATTTATACAAGATTGGGTTCATGTTTTTGAATTTGTTATCAGAATTAGCATTAGTACTGGCTGCTATTATAACATTATTATCACATGCATTGTTTTTATCTTATCAGCCACCTTGACTGGACTTGTAAAATTTGAACTCAGAGGCTTCCTAAACGTAAATAAATGAATTAGCAGTCCTTGTGTTTATAAAACTGAAAGCCAAAATGAGTATCAACTTATATAAATACTTTTACATTGACTTCTTCCTCATACCACTTAAATTGTTTCTGGGATAAAGATCATAGGATTACACTCAAGAGATAAAATCACCCGGCTTCCGGTTTTGAGCCTCTTCGGCAACAGACAGAAATCTGCGATTGTGCACGGTTTCGGTCTGGGCTCGCCGCTGGAGCACCTCAAGCCAGCTGGTTTCGGAACTAAGCCGAGTAGAGGTGGTGAAGAGGGGGGAGACTGCCAACAGGATTGAGGAGAGCTGCATCTCTCCTCCTCAGCTGGCCATTACTCCCTTTCCCGAAGGCGGTTGCAGTGGTGGTCAGAAATGGCCACCTCAAGAACTCGACCTGAAAAGAATGTGCAGGAGGAAGATAAGAAGTTAAAGTTCTGGCTGACCGGATTAAATTGCAAAAGCAACAACTAAGGTACCCTGGAATTTAAACTAAAAAAAAAGTAACATTGTTCCCAAAGAAGATTCAGAAGCACCGAAGGAAAGGAGAGAAAAAGAATAAAAGGGCAGGATCTGGAAAAAGGGAGGAGACTGCCTGGAATTAAAAGGAATCTACAGTAAAACTTTAACAAGACTTTTAAAAGATACATTTTAACTGAAACTTGGTAACTAAATTGTAGAACCCCAGGAAGAGAAAGCGAAAAAAAGCAAAAAGAAACAGCTTGTGTGTATTTGGATTATTTGGTGATCATTGGACTCTTAGTTATTGTATTTGACTGACTAAAATTAACCGGGTGGTTGTTTAAAAATTTATATAATGGCACTACTTCTGGATGAATTGAAAATGGAACTTAAAAAGTACAAAGAAGATGCACAAGAAGGGAGAGGCTCTTTTGGCTTCATTTTTCAATTCTTAGAAATGGAGATTTGGAACTATGAGAAACAACAAGAAACGTCTGCAAAACAAGAAGACTGGGACAAAGAAGAAGCCATCTTTAATAAACAAGTAATTCTATGTGGGGAAGAAAAAGGAAAGGGGGGGGAAAGAGAATGGAGAATTTAAGACTTTAAAAAACAGCCAAAGAAAAGAAAAATAGTTCGAAAAAAAGTATAATATTGGAAAGCAACAGAAGAGGGGAATACAGAAGACAGAAATAGAGGTAGAGAGACAAGGGGGTAAAAAAGGGAAAGAGAAGAGAGGGGAGAAGGAAGGGAAAAGAAGTTATAAAGGACAGAAAAAAGATATAGAGAAACAGGGCCTATTTAGAGAAAATGGGTGAAAATTTAACTGAAAAAGGGATTCTGTAAAGATACATAAGATTGTATTGTTATATTAGTATTAGAAATAATTTTAGAAAATTGGAAACTATGATTAAAATGAGGGATAAAATAGCTATTGTAATCTTGTGAAATGTTTGTTAATAAAATAAATGAAATAAAATAAATGAGAGAATTGAATTAGGAAGAGATAGAAACATTTTAATTAATGTTTTATAAAATATAAGTGAAGGGGGGGAAGTTAATTATAGAAAACTTATAACTGTTCCCATAGAAGTATGATATTTAATTGAAAAGTAATGTTAAAGAAGTTAAGATTTTAATGAATATTAATATTAATGATAGAATTGAATTGGAATGGAATGTGTTGTTTTAACTACATTTATTTATAATCCTTTTTTTTCTTTTTAAGAATATAGTGTGTATTTTAAGAATGTACCAAGCAGAATCCGAATTGAAGTTATGTATTATACTGAATGTTAAACTTTAAGGTATACATTGAAGCTTAAATAAGAGTTAAATGGATAAAATTAAAATATATAAAGGTGTCATACTCTAATCAGCAACTACAGGAGAAACTTTGTTTAATGAGAAAAGATAATATGAAATTGAAACAGGACAGACAAAAAGTATAAATATAAGGATTTGAATCGAGATGAGATAATTAAAGTAAAATTAAGAAAATTAAAAGAGGGGAGAAGCTATGTAGAAAATGTAAAACATTTATAAGATATGGAATTGAACATAAAAATGAGCATGAAATTGAATTTGTGTCTGTACGAAGAAATGTAACCCGGGATCATGCTACTTTCAAAAAAGATGTTTTATTTGTATTTCTTTGTGAAAACTCAAATAAAATTTACAAAAAAAAAGAGAGATAAAATCACCCAGTTATCAATTTAGAGCCAGAAAGTATCATCAAATATATCATAATCAAAAACCATTTGAATCAAGAATATTTCCATTCGTATCTATTTATTTATATACTAGCTTTCTTGTCCTTTTCCAAAATCCTTGTCAGCAATTTTTGCATATTCACAGAGATCCCAAAGCTTGATATAGTTATGTCACTTTTCTTTTTTACTTGAAGAATCCCTATACTTAAATTAATAAATGTGCATTGTTTGCAGCACATGAAATCCTTTCACTACCAATACGCCAAACTTAATACCACTTAAAAATTAAGCTTTGTACAGCTACAGCATTTGATAGATAAAACTATAATGTTTATTACAACATGTCATAAACATTCTTAAAATATCATACTGCAAAACGAAATGCATGAATACTCCCATTTATGATAAAAGATCAATGCCGAGCCTAAGGAAACTAATTGAGTTGTTGGGGGGGAGGAATTATCAGTTTGAAGGTACCCTATGCACTGAGATAATTCATAATTAACGCTCTTGTGGATACTAAGGTATTTTGCACTACCTTAAGCAATTGTTAAAAGTTACTCAAAGAAATAGTACTGTTTCAGATCCTGAAAGCATATATATTATACATATCGGTATAAGTGCCGGGTAAGAAAAAAATTGTCACAAATCATCTCACAGATAGCTCTGCCTCCCTCCCTGTCTCTCTCCCTCAAAATTGTGATAACACAGTCAGAAAACACTGTAGAAAAGTACTATGTAGAAAGCATGATATATGAATTTGCATATGCTATTATGTGGGCATCCAATTTGCATCTCTTCTTGCAAATCAGATCTGTTGAATATGCAAATGTACATTGTATTTTTTAGTATAAAAAAACCTTAATAGACAAATACCATATCCATTTACTTTGGTGTTTTAATAAAGAAATAAAAGGACTTATTCAACTATTTTTTCTTTCTGAACAAATCCACTTGAAACAGAAGCAGACAATAAAACTCTAGCCATCAAAGGTCAGTACTAAAAGCATCACTGCAAATGCAGTTTACTACATATAAAGAGTGGGCTTACAAGGAAACAATAAAACTCCCTTTTTTATGACCTTGTAAACCCTTGACTCTAAGGTAACAATAGCAATCACTAACAATTTGTATCCTACATTTCACTCAAAAATGCTTCCACAGTAACTTACAAAGACCAATAGAATAGTCCCTGCCTAAAGGCATCTGGTTTAAAAGACACAACTAAAGGGAGGGGGAAAGAAAATAGATATTACTCCATATCTAAGTGACTTTTTGTGACCTCAAAAACCTAAGCAAGGTTGCACTTCCTGGATGGAAGACTGTTAGGAACACCTGAAGACTAAATTGGAAAGCTGAAGAAGCAGCCTAGAAGAAAGACATGGCAAATCACTTCTGTACTGTTGTTTGTATAGGGTTATGTTCATGAAGTCAGCGTGAGTTCATAATGATTCAAGGGAGATATTACTTTATTAGAATTAGAATTACAAATCAATAAACTATAGGGCTTAAACTTGAGGGGAGGGGGAGAACAGACAGAATGTGTTTTATAATTAGCTTATTGTGCAGTAAAAAAGTAACTGTACTAAATAATAAAGGATGTCCATGTTGCAATCTCCAAAGAAGTAAATTTTAAAATGTAATATAAAATAGATGAAAATTTATTAAAATATTACAATCAACTGAAATGCGATAATTTGTTAAAACTTAATGCTGTAAAACACAGATTTAGAAGAGAATTTTAAAAAATAAAAGATCCACAACTGAACAGTACAACATAACTACCACTAGCATCACATGTTACTCCAAGGTTGAGCTAGGTTGAAATATGACTAAAACATGAGAGTTCCATACATACATTTCTGTAACGTTGGTTATCAAGTCCAATCAATTCTAAAAACATTCAACTATGAGCAAATCATATGGGGGATGGCCATCCTTCAAGTATCCTAAATTTGCAAACATTTTGTTACCAGATTATTCTTTTCAAGTAATTGAAAGAAGTCGCAGCTTCACAGTGTCTTGGGATAATTATTAATAAGACATTCAATGATGTTTCATTCTTAAAACCATGCCAAAAACCAGAATAAATTAGGACAATCTCGTTCAGCATAAAATATTTGAACTTGGATTATATCTTACATAAATCTATTTATAAACTGTCTCCTGGTGTTATACTAATAATTTCCAAACTGTTACCAATAAAGATATTCCTCAAATCAAGGAGTTACCTCAATTCTGAAAACAGAGAGGATCACTGGACTAATCATTATATATTCATCAACCTATAATCAGAATGGAATGGAATGGAATAGAATAAATAGAACAGAACAGAACAGAACAGAACAGAACAGAACAGAACAGAAGAAAATAACAGAGTTGGAAGGAACCTTGGAGGTTTTCTAGTCCCTGCCTAGGCAGAAAACCCTACACTATTTCAGCCAAATGATTATCCAACATCTTTTTAAAAAAAATTGGGATCGGAATTTCAGTTGTGAAGTGATCCAAGCATTGAGTAGTTGCATGATCAGACCTGATTTTATTATCATTTTTACCACAGTTAAGCAAAAAAAAAACCATGGTCATTCAACGAATATACATTCCTCAACTGACACTGCTTGTCAGAAGTTGGCTAGGAAGGTTGCAAATTTCAATTATTTGACTGCAAGACACTGTAACCATCATAAATGCAAGCTAGTTGCCAAATGCCCAAATTGTGATCCTGTGACTGCAGGGATAATGAAATGATCATTAACTTGAATGGCCATATGTCACTATTTCTGAGGCCATCCTAACTTTGAACTGCTGTTAAACATTCCTAAATTGAGGATTATTACTTCCCATTCTTTTACTTAATCACTATACAAATTGATAGAAATATCCCTCAAAGGATCAAGAGTCAGTTAGGATTCACAGTCTTTGCAGTAGGGCCCCTGGTTTTCTACCACTGAAAAGGTTAGAGTATCCTGTAAATGTAAAATATTCTACTTCTGAAGGATGTGATCTCAATTTTCTCCCCATCCTACCAAAAAGCCCCAAAGGCCAATAATGGAAATTATTGCATTAATTAAGATTAAAGCATTTGACTATTAATTGTGGTTTTGAAGTGTGCATATGTGGGGCACTGGGAAAGTGCAGCCGCAGCATGTTTATTTTCCCAAGGGGCAAAATAAATTCAATCCTTTTGGACATGCTCAATTTATTCTAGATTACAGCCTGAATATTTAAAAATATTAATTATTGTTCATAAAAGGATATTGCTCTACCTGTATATGTACACATTACCCTTTTCCACTGTGACGTCCTGCAGAGGTACTGGAATGCTGCTCTCAAAATGTCAAATATTTGAAGAATATAAGATTGAATACGACATTGCAAATGGATATCAAGCGAGAAATTGGAAAGAATAGCTAATTTCAAATCTCTGAATTGCTAAAATTTACTGAATGCCTTAACGCTATTAAGTGAAGAGATACATATATACATAATACATATATTGAAATATAAATAACTCAGAAAATGAATATTTTTCTTGATTTATCCTGTAGAGAAACTCTCTTGAATTGTTTGCTATCTATATATGAAATTTCTCTTGAGGCTTGTCATTGGCATGTCTCTTATATCTCTCCTTATCAGCCAAAATAAATGACATGAAAAAAGTTACTTATCGGTAATGCGCCTGTTCTACCAAAAATCGCTTAATGAAAACAAGCAATAATCCCTTTCTCTTGTATTAAATGTGGTAAACAAAATCTAATCTCATTAGACACACTTCTTTCAGGAAATAGTTTCAGTGCAAGCTCAGGTATCAATGTTTAAAGAAACACAAAAAGGATAGTTTTTCTTTAGAAACCTCTTCCCTGGTTATATAGACCAGATTTGTGAATTGATTTGCTTAGACATACCATATTCCTTTAGTACTAAGATTTATAAATCTGATGTGGTTTCTATAAAAAACTAAAGAATCACAAACTAAAAATTACAATTATACATTACATTTTGACTATTTTTGTAAAAAAAATGTCAATAGTTAAAATATTTGGATACAATGGAAAGACGTCAACATTTACAGCCATTAGCTACATATTTTAATTATTCAGATAAAGGCCATGAATATATAAGCTTTGGTATTGTTCTAGTTCCAGTTGTGCACAACTAAGCACAAATTGCAGAGCTCAGAATACTGATAGGAGACCCAAAACCTCACTAGATGACAAGGATACAAGAACTGGGCAAAGTCGTTATGCAAAATTAATTCAGAAAATCTCTTTATTCCTGAGTATATAAAAGTATATATTGTATAATAAATGTGCAGAAACATTCCCTCTATATACTGGAAGCAAGCAAACCTCAGTCCATGAACAGCATGTGATCTCTAAACCTAAACTCCAAACCAAAGTTGCTCCCTTTCATTTCACCACTTTCATGCAACAATATATGGACTATTATACTGGTTGATATGAAAACATGTATTATTTAAGCCCATATCACACTGCACCAATGGATGCAAAGAGGATGTAAAACGGACAAAAAAGCTTGCCATCCGTTGGAAAACGCGATGCATCCGTTGTGTACTCACTGCATACGTGTTTCATATGCTCGATCCGTCCAGCATCCATCTACTGTGATTTCATCCACTCAGAAAGTTTTGAGCTGCACAAAACTTTTTGAGCGGATGAAGTATCCAACGCATCCATGATACATCCGCTATGCAGACGGGGAACATCCGTTATACGTCCGTTGTCACCTGTTACGTGTCCGCTATATCCGCTAGGCATCCGTTGCACATCTGCGCAACTCAAATCCACTCCAGCAGAAAACGGACACAGGGAGGAAGCGAAACGGACGTGGAACGGACACACAGCGTAAGTAGCATGGAGGTAGAAAGGATGAAAGCGGATGGAGCTCGGATATAAAGCATTAAAACAGAAAAATATATATTGTATAGGGGACGTATCTCGGATATTTAGGATGTCTGGAGGATGCCTGGAGTATGTGGAAGGACACCTAGTGGAAAACTGACATTTCCTATAAAAAGGGGGAGAAAATCACCTGGATCTCACTTTCAGTCCAGCAGCCCTGGTGTGCAGACCTCTTCAGCCTTGCTCTTGCTCTTCAACAGCATCCATTCTTCTCCACCATGGATCATCGCACACTCCTTTTGGTAGCCGCCATCATTCAATACCAGAACCAAGCCCTCTTGAGGCTCTTTCACCTTTTCTATGGGAAGAAAAGGAGGCGGCCAAGAAGTGTCTGGGTCTGATGATGGATCAGGAGAAGAGCGGAGTTTGGACTCTATGGCAAGCTGATGGTGGAGCTGAGGAACGAAGACACTTGTGCATTCCAGAACTTCATGAGGATGCCGCCAGCCATGTTTGATGAAGTTGTGGAGCGGCTGAGACCCAGGTTGACCAAGCAGAACACCAACTTCCGGCCCAACCTGGACCCTGGGCTCAGGTGGCACTGACTCTGCGCCACCTGGCCTCCGGGACCACGTACAGAAACATGCAGTATGCCTGGAGGGTAGTCAGAGAAGTGGTGCAGGCCATCATCAAAGAATACAAGGAGAAGCTCCTCCAGTGTCCCTCCACTGAACAAGGCTGGAGGAAACTTGCAGAACAGTGGTATCAGAGGTGGAACTTCCCCCACACCGTTGGAGCCATAGATGGCAAGCATGTGGCCTGCAAAGCTCCAGTCAAGTCAGGGTCCACTTATTTCAACTACAAGGGCTTCTTCAGCATCATCCTCTTCGCCATGGTCGATGCTGACTACAAGTTCATCTACATCGATGCTTCAGGCAACGGGTCAGCTTCAGATGTCCAGATATACAACACCAGTGACCTCAAGGAAGGACTGGAACACAACCTCATCATGGGTGTTAGGGATAACATTGTTTACCCTAACTGGTTTAGGTGAAATAATAACTATGAATCATAGTTATGTATGTTAAAGGGTCTGTAGCTTTAACTGTGGAAAAGTAATTAAGGGAGTGGTTATGAAAACAATATAAAAGTAGCAAGTCTACAGCTTGCTCACTCTGGCTTTGATGATCCCTGATTACTGCTTGGAATCAAGACTGCATTGCTCGAACGGGAGAGAGAACAAAGGACTGATTTGTAAGTGAACTGACATAGGATATTCTACATGGACTTTGCTAACCGAATATCCCTGAATGGACTGACTACTTGATACATGACTATTGGACTGTTATTTGACTATGCCATGAACTTATAATGGAATAAACTATATTCTTGATAGCACAAGCGTATCTGTTATTTTTACTGTATGTTAATAAACATACAAGCTTAGCTCACTCATTTATCTGTGTGCCTATCTGACTAACGCTGCACATTCTGTTTAACTTGTCTACCTAACCCTGGTTGGGGAACCCAGGCTTAACAATGGGCTTCCCAGATACAGACCCCCTGCCCAACGACACACAAGATGTGCCCTACTTCATCGTGGGGATGACGCCTTCTCCCTCAGAACCGACCTCATGAAGCCCTACACTTCCAGATGCCTCACCCATGAAGAGAGGATCTTCAACTACAGGCTGACCAGGACAAGACGGGTGGTGGAGAACACCTTTGGCATCCTGGCCAACAGGTTCCAGGTACTTCTCACCACCATGCAGCATCATCCATGGACCGTGAGGAGCATCGTGGAAGCTTGCTGCATCCTGCACAATCTCATGCGCACCCACTACCCAGTGTTGCAGAACAGGATTGTGGACTGTCAACAAGGGAATGGGGACATGGAGCCTGGTGAATGGAGGCAAGGGCGAAACCTGATCGACACTGTGGATGTACTAGGCCCCAACAGAGCTTCATGTGAAGGGAAGAAGCAGTGCAACCTCCTGAAACACTGATGCAACTCCCCAGCTGGAGCAGTGGAGTGGCAAGACAGGATGGTAGATGCTTAATGGATGCTTCCTTCAGCCTGTCTCATCACACAGATGAGATTGGGCCATTTATGTTGAGTGGTCTTACAATGAATAGGGCATTTAATAAAGAGTTGTGTTTATGTTGAAATGTGTGGATCAATGATTAAATTGTTTTTGATAATATAGGGCCATAGGTGTGGCACCTGGGAGGGTGGACCATACAGTCCCACTATGCTTGCACTGGAGGCTTATCTATCCCACAGCTATTACCCATCCCACAGCTGTTACCCATCCCACATGTATCCCTGCCCATCCCATAAGCATGAAAAGGCTTAACCATTTTCTAAAACTTTCCACCAAGACTTTATTAAGTAAAAGAAATGACCCAAGTGTGGGTCATTTACCCAAAGATAACCTTTATTAATAACAGTTAAGTGTAGGACTTTATTTAAAAAGCAAAAGGAACCAAGAAAAGTGTCCCAAGCAATGATAAAGTCAACAGGTAACAACTCAGTCTCTGGCAATGTTCTCAGTCACTCTGAGGCATGTCCATGGTCTCAGGTGTAAAGGGGACAGGAACTGTGGAGGTGGCAGTGGCTGGAGTGCTGGTCTGAGGTACCATTGGGGTGGCTGGCCCTGAGAGGACAACTGGAGATGGTGTGTTCAGGAAGCTCTCAGAAAGCTGGCTCAGCCCAATGAGGTTGAGAGGCCCTTCATCCAGGACCTGGGATGTCAGGCACAGGACCGATGACAGATGTTCTGTGGGGTGGAGGATGGAGTGTAGTGGGGATGTCTGGTGTGCAGCTGGGTGAGATGAGGCATCTGTGGCATGCGAGGAAACATCTGTGGCATCGGTGGCATCAGTGGCATCTGTGGTGTCGGTGGCATCTGTGGCGTCGGTGGCGTCGGTGGCATCTGTGGTGTCGGTGGCATCGGTGGCACCTGTGGCATGTGAGGAACCTGTGCCTGGACTGGGAAGGGCTGCCTCTGTTGAGGGAAGCCCTGGTAGCCGTAGCCTTGATAGGAGAGGGGCTCTTGAAAGTCTTGGAAGGGCTGTGACATCGCCTGGGGTGGAGGAGCAGACCTGGAGTGGGTGGGAGCAGGTTCAGCTGGGCCTGGAGGGTGGTGCAGCAGTGCCGTGATCCTTTCCTTCATCACCTGGTACTGGGGCTCGGGCATGTCCATGAGGGTCTGGCTCACGTAGGTGAGGAAGGGCTTGCGGTTTGAGGATGGAATCTCAAAGTGTACCAGCTGTGAGAGGAGATCTGCACTGGTCTTGATGGTGTCCCTGATCTCCAGCAGGACAGTGTGGCTCTGTCCCTCCGGTCTGCCTCTCTGCCTGCTTTCTGTGGAGGTGGAGCTGAGGGTGGGTGTGGGTTGGTCCCTGGTGGTCACTGCTTCTTCTTGCTCCATGTGTGTGAGAGAATTCTCCACGTCCTCCGGCATAGGGTGTGCAGCTATCATGGGGGTCTCTGTCGCGGGGCGCTCTGTGAACACCTGCCCGGACACGGTCGCTGTCTCCTGGCCAGAAGAGGAGTGGCTGTCTGTGGGCTGCCTGAGAATGAGGATAGACAGGGGGCTGCTCCTCAGTGGCGGACCTCACCCTCCAGGAAGCTGCACTTTGCCATGACATAGGTCTCCTGGTCGGTGAGCTTGACCGCAGCCTGGCCAGACTTCTTCAGGTGCAGCTTCCCATACCAGGTGTGCATATGCTTCCACCACCCGAGGAGGACATCAGCAGTGTAGCCCAGGCTCTCCGCCTTCTCTCTCCAAGCCGCCTGCTTTCTCTTGGTGTCTCGATAGAGCCTGTGGCCCTTCCTCCACATATACTCGTTCTCCCTCAGCCACTCCAGCACTTCCTCCTCATGCTCCTCTGCGATGGAGTACTACTTCCTCTCTCCCTTCTCCTTCTCCTTCTCCTTGCCTTGCCTCTTCCTCCCTCTGGCAGGGCCTTCAGCATCAGGGCTTTCAGGGCTTTGGGGCTGGTCCACCACAGCAGCAGCAGGAGAAGCAGCAGGAGAAGCAGCAGGAGAAGCAGCACCAGCACCAGCAGCAGGAGAAGCACCACCACCACCAGCAGCAGCAGCAGAAGAAGAAACAGCAGCAGCAGCAGCAGAAGAAGAAGCAGCAGCAGCTCCAGCAGCAGAAGAAGCAGCAGAGTCAGCGCCAGGGGGTGGGACGGTGGATCTATCCCTCTTGCCAGGGCTGGCAGAAGATGGCACAGGCTTCCTCTTCTTCCCTATGGTCTCTGATGAAGATGTCTCTGGCAGCAGGTCTTTCCTCTGAATGGTGACCTGCTTGTGAGCTGCCTCCTTTTATATCCGTGGGGCTGACGCAATGCATCCTCTCCGCATGCGCAGTGATCCGCTATACATCCGCTCTGCATCCACTCTGCATTCGCTACGCATCTGCTCTGCATTCGCTACGCATCCGCTCTGCATCCGCTTCATCCGCTACGCATCCGCTCTTTCCACTATGCATCCGCTTTGCTATGCTCCCCCGGAAGCCCCGCGGACGTGCCATCCACTTCCATCTGCTTTCATCCGCTAGGCTTCCGTTGAGCATCCGTTTTATATCCGTGCTACGTCCTGCCCCCGTCCGTTCTTTTCCGTTCTGTTTATGCAAATTTGGGGCACTTTTGAGAGCAAATAACAACGGATGGGAAATTTGCTCGTCCGCTGTGTCCTTTTTACATATGTTTTGCATCCATCGGGCGATGTGACCTGGCCCTCTCTAATTATGAGAAGTTGTGTGTTTTAAGCTAACAGATGAAGTCATTTGTTCAGACAACACTAAATAATTACACACATCAAGCAATTTAGTGAATAAAAATGGTATCTTCCTGATAATCATGTCTCCTTGTACACTTCTGTATAACACAAGCAAAGGATTCTAATAGTTCCATATAATCTTTCTACTATGATTGAATGTGACTGAATGCATTTTCCAGTTATTTAAATTACCACTGTCCCTGCCATATCATAGATGCTTATGAAAATATGTACCTTATTTCTGAGGATGAGGAAGTCATTGCTGCTCAGAGGAAACAGATTTGCTTTGTTGCAGGAAGGAACAAATAACTCCTTTGGTGATAACTATTTTAAGATTCTCAGAAGAGGATACAATGCCTTTTAAAATATGTAGCTTCCCATATTCACTAATATCTATTCCAAAATAATGTTAATTGGTATAGTTTGTCCTTTTCAATGCAAAAAAGTTATAATACATTTACATATTTTCAAACCAATGTAAAACAACAGCTTTTGATACCACTATTTGTAAGAGAAAAGACATAGGAAACCCTATTTAGGAAATACCACTCCACACTGCATCATAGTGCTTTGTAACGAGCTTTCTTAAGAGTTTCACTGAGAGAGAGGTGAGAGGTTTCCTTCTCAAATATTATACTATGATCCTAGCATTGTACAAACTTTCCCTTGGTTGTTCTTCTGCCCCATGCAAGTGTAGGAATCCAAAAGGAATATTCAGAAAATAAAGGTTTAAGCAAATCAGTCCTTTCCCCTAGAAGTTCTACAGACAAAGCAATACTTAAACCAGTCTGTGGATCCCAAAACAAGAAATATCATACTGAATCTTCCCAGCTGCCATGTGTTTTATTTTTATTTTTGACATTATGCATGTTATTTATTTTATTGTAAGTCTCATGACAAAGTGAGGAGAGCAATTATACAAATCAGATGAATGAATAAAAGTGAAAAGTGGTCAGGGTTCATGTATCCCAGAAAAAAGTCATGGTCCATAGAATGCTAAATAGGGTGAAATGCACAATCTCAAGTTCTAACACTGCCTTATGAAACAAAACACCAGAGTCATTCCCGCATAAGTTCAATTATGACTCATCAGGGTTCTGATCCCTGGGGAGGCATTCCTCTTAGGGAGACTATACAATCTGGAAGTCATCTGCCATTCAATTCTTTATTTCTCCAATTAGCAGCAGTGGGACTGCTTAGGGCTTTTACATCATTTATCAAAGACTGAATCCAAAGATTCCATGGACTGGTTTCATTTTAGTCTTCACACCACTTTCATCTGAGCCTTGGATATTTGGACTCATCCTGGTATTTCCTCCTCTTTGAAACAAAGCTGGGACAGATATAATAGTTGCCACTGTCGGGCACAAAGAATCAGGACCATACTTTAAGTCCCAATTCTGAGGTTTTATTGCTCAAGCCTATGTGCAAGAACCTACTCAACTAAAGTTCGATACTAAATTGGCATGAGATAAAGGTCAACAGAAATCATGAGGGGTTGGCTTAGACCAGAGGTAGGGAAACTTAGCTCTTTTATCACTATGGACTTCAACTCCCAGAATTCCTGAGTGAGCCATAAAAGGTTCCCCATCCCTGGCCTACTGGTTTTTCAGTTGTGGGGGAAATCAATTTTTGACCTGAATGGGACTGTTTAATATACAATGTAGTATATGTCCTACA
This sequence comes from Laticauda colubrina, assembly GCA_015471245.1. NCBI lineage: Eukaryota > Metazoa > Chordata > Lepidosauria > Squamata > Elapidae > Laticauda > Laticauda colubrina. Next base: position 18,798,532 of record BLBF01000063.1, on the reverse strand, counting down.
TTTGTGTAGTAAACAGTCCCATTCAAGTCAAAAATTGATTTCCCCCACAACTGAAAAACCAGTAGGCCAGGGATGAAGAACCTTTTATGGCTCATTCAGGAATTCTGGGAGTTGAAGTCCATAAGTGATAAAAGAGCCAAGTTTCCCTACCTCTGGCTTGGACCATTTGTGAGAACATAATACTCTAGGCTGATGACTTGTTTAACTCTGCCCCCCCCCAGCTCTGCCTGCTCTTCTCCTATAGCCATATTTATAACAAAACAATGAATCTTTCTCGTGAAATTAAGGTCCCATCGTGGACTTCTGGTGGCAAGGCAAGGACGAACAGAGGTGCGGAAGCCCGTCTGTGGTTTCAGTTAATCACTTTTTGCAGTTGGCGCAATCCTTTGAAGGTGCACGAGTCCCGGAGAGATTCATGCCGGCATGAGGGAGACTCGGGTTGCAGTGTGGGGAAGGTAACCCCCTGCAGCAAAGAGGAGCCCTCCAGAGCCCAACGAGCAAGAAATAGCCCCCTATCAATGGCGGCTTAGAAGTCCAGACTGCCATCGATGTAAAGAAGCGAGTGAGTGACAGTTTGTGAGATCATTGGGGAAGAGTGTGGCAGAGAAAATTAGCAGCGGAGAGCAGGATTGGAATGCCATAGACTTTTATAAGGCTGTTACAAGTGTCTGTCCGGAGCCCTAAAAGAAAGCGGCCAAAAAGCAGATGCGAGGCAAGTGAAAGTGAAAGGGCCTGGCAGACAGAAGGACAATAACGAGTAAGAAGGGAAGTTTACATGGTTGGGAGTCTAGTGGCTGGAAGGTGCCTGGAAGTTGTGGAGGATTTGGACTATCTCATTTGATTTTTATTCTGAAAGACTTCATTAAAGCGGAGACGGAAAGAAGATCGGAGCTGACGGAACAGAGACAGTGTGGCGCCATAGGTGATATTTAGAAACCCTGAAGCTATTGTAACAATATAACTGATATAAACCACTTAACAGCCCTTTAGGGAGCATAATGATCTAATTGAGAAGGTGGTTCCATCTGAAGAAAATCTGGAAAATTGAACTGAGGAATGCTAAGACAAAAAGTAAAAGTGGAAGCTTCCGAATGTGTGGAGATACCATGTAATTGCAGTCACTACTCAGCATTTTTTACCTCCCCATTTCCAGTGCATTTGGAGTGAAAGCTCTCAAACTTAGAGACAGAAAGCTAAAAACTTACTTCAAAATTCCTTTTTCCCCCTTTTTTAATCCCATTTTTCTGCATACATTTGCTAATTTTTTTTTCTTCTTTTTCCCTCACCATCTGGCACTATGATGAACTACTCTCCTTCTTTATTCTCTCTTTAGAATGATTATAAATATGCATACTAGGGAAAGGAAAATTGATTGTTGTAATTGATTGTTAAATAATTGAATTGATTTCATTGATTTATTAATAATAGTGATAGTTTTACTTTGATTAGATATATAGGGAAAATAGTAAGAACATTAAATATTATTTAATTAATAAGTATAGGATTTTATGTATTAATATTATAATTTATTGTGTGATCACAATTAATCCACTTGGGGACGAATGTAATACTGCTTGTGTTTAAGAATATTTAAAATAAGGTTAGGGCTTGACTGTGTTCTGATTGGGTGGGGGTGTGTTCTCATCGCCAAACTCCCCAACCAATGAGAACACACCCCACCCAATCAGAACACAGTCAAGCCCCCACCCAATCAAGTCACACCCCCACTAGCAGTTAAAAGGAAGAAGCAGCTGCAAGCTCACATTACTCTGAGAAGCACAGAGCTGAAGAAACAAGCCTGAAGATGATGAATGAGACTTCATCGAAACGTTGCCTAGATACTTCCAATTTTACGCGGGAGAAAACCCGAATAACCAAAGATACACACACACACACACACACACACACACACATATATATATATAAAATGAAGTTATGTATAGAGGCTGAGCATAGACCTTACAAAATTATATATGTGATTTAGAATCTGGATTTAAAATAATACAGTGATAATATTTTTAAATATAAGTACTTATACTCCAGTAACCAGTTAAGAGCACAGCTATCCAGCAGATAGATAAAGTAATTAGATACCGGTCAATCCTAATACAGAGATTCTATCACTGAATGTTAATTTGGGATAATATAATTAATATAGTACAACAACAGAAACAAATCTTAAAAGAAATGACTTCCACAAGAACTACAGCTCTGAAAACTAGAAGAAAGGTCACCCCGACGTGAACAACTACGTCGGCAACAGCTTCGCCCATGGCACAAAAAAACATAGAAGAAACATTACCAGTGGAGAAACAAGCTTACATCTCAAATGCCAATATCCAATCAATTTTGCTGACTTTACAGGAATCGATGACAAAGCTGCAAGAAACAATGATGAAAAACCATAACGAGACGAGAGCAGATATCAATGAACTAAAAGAGGAGATGGGGAAATTAAAAGCAGAAATGAAAGCAGATATCTCCAAAGTAGAGGGCAAAGTTGGATTATTACAGCAGGCCTTGGAGAAAAATGGAGAAGCAACAATAAAAGAGGTAGAGAAAAGGACTGAACGAACTGAAAGGAAATTAGAAAGAGTAGATGAAGAATTAAAGAATGTGAGAGAAATGGAGGACTCACTGGTCTACCTAGAGATGGACAAGGCTGCTACATACTTGAGATTCCAAAATGTAGTGGAATCCAAAGAAGAAGACCTGGAACAACTAATGGTGGGAATACTGGCTGGACTATTGGAAAATGATAAAGATAACATCTTAAGGGAGTTTGATGAAGTTTATAGGATTAGCACTAATTATGCGAGACGCCACAAATGTCCAAGAGAAGTCCATATACTATTTGCGAGAAGGAGTGTCCGGGATATCATATATAGGATGTCAAGAGATGAAACAATCATGTATAAAGATAAAGAAGTCTTGATTCTCAAACAAATACCAAGAAGAGGAAGATAACAAAGATGAGACTACAAGTTCTTAGCAGCTTACCTAAATCAGAAAAGAATCGTATTTTAATGGCTAATCCCAGAGGGGATGTTAGTTTTTTGGAACGAAAGGAAAATTAAAATAGACTCCATGGAAAAGGCCCAGGAATTTTATGAGCGATTGGTAGGTCCGGAAGACCAGAGCAGTAAGGAGGAACTGGAAACAAACTCCCAGGAAGATCAAGGCTATCATAAGAACAGAGATGGAACTTTAGGAAATCAAGGAAATACTCATCTACATCAGGAGAGAGAAAAAAGTAGGACACATCTTCAGGCACAAGGAGAGACCGGAGCCATTACAAGACAAAGAGCAAAACAGAATTAATTAAATGGAAGAAGAAAAGAAACTACTATCAATTAATATCAATGGTTTAAACTCAATGATAAAAAGAAAAAGGAGAATAGCTAAACTAATCAAACAAAATGCTGATATAATATGCCTACAAGAAACTCATATAAAGAAAACAGATGAAAAATACCTAGAATGTCTGAAATTAAGGAAGCTATTTACCGCACCAGCAGACATGGGAAAAAAGGGATTGCAGAATATGTTAAAGAGGATTTGAAAGCAGATTTAATATGGTCGGATTCTGAGGGAAGAACTCTGGTTTTGCAGATCTGGATTAATGCCATCTCAATTCTTTTAGTAGTAATCTACACCCCAAATGGAGATCAAAAAGAGTTTTTTAAGCATCTTTATAGAAAAATAGTAGGATTGGAAAAAAGAAATATTTGTATCATAGGAGACTTTAATTCTCTTGCTGATTATCAAAAAGACAACAGTAATGGGGGGAAGAACAAAGGAGGGAAAAGAGAGCTTCCCAAGATATGTATGGAAATGATGAAGGAGTTAATTTTGATTGATATATGGAGAAGATTACATCCCGAGAAAAAACCATTTACATTCTATTCAAATCCTCATCAAATATGGACACAAATTGATATGGCATGGATGAATGGGGAAATAGCAAATGAGATAAAAGGGATTGAAATTTTACCTAATGAATGGGCAGATCACAATCCAATTCAGATAATATGGAAGGGTAGAGAAAAACCTAAGAAAAGATGGATGTTAAATGCTCAGTTAATAAGAGAAAAAGAAGACACCAACAAACTCAAGGAGGAATTAAATTATTTCTTAAAGGAAAATGATGATGGAACAACTACGAAATAAAACATTTGGGACACAATGAAGGCAGTAATAAGAGGCATAACAATCTCCTATAACGCCAAGAGGAACAAAGAAAAATATGCCCAGAAAAACAAATTACAATATAAAATTAAGAAATTAGAAACTCAATTACAGAGTACCTCAAAAGATTCAAAACTGCAAAATCAGATAACTAAACATAAATTGAATTTAATTGAACAAGAGAGAATGATTATAAATTTGAATACAACTAGACAAACTTACTTTGAGCATGCTAATAAGCCAGGGAGATGGCTATCATATAGACTAAAAAAAAGGAAAGAAAAGAGATTGATATACCAGCTAATAGATGGAAAGGGGGATATACAACAGGAGATAGAACAGAAAAAAGAAATAAGTATTTTGAAGAGTTATATAAAAAGGAGGAAGTTAACGAAGATAGAATAAGAAACTATTTAGATGAAGTGAAGGATAAAGCAATTGGGGAAGAAATGGAAGAACTATTAAACAGACATTACTTGGTTTGAATTGAAATCAGCAATAGAGAACCAGAAAAACACTAAATCCCCGGGATCAGATGGGATCCCAGCGGAGCTGTACAAGGCAATAGCAGAACAAATAGGACCTCTTATGGTAGAAGTTTTTAATGATGTCTTATTGGCAGCCAGGATGCCGGACTCATGGAGCATTGATTTTGCTGATCCTGAAGGAGGATTCGGATCCCCGATATATACATAATTATAGGCCGATTTCACTGTTAAATACTGATTACAAAATATTCACTTCTATTATAGTAAGTAGACTAAAAAGAATGTTAAATGAGCATATATATGAAGATCAAAATGGATCTCTCCCGACCAGACAAATCAGGAACAACTTAAGAATAGTACTAGATGTCTTAGAATTTTACGAAGCCCACACTGAAAAACAAATTGCACTTATGTTTTTAGATGCAGAGAAGGTCTTCGATAATTTAATTTTTTAATCTAAAAAATTTATAATATGAATTTAGGCACCAAATTTGAAAATATTATAACAACCATTTATGATACACAACAGGCTAATATTATAATAAACGGGAAATATATCCACCCAATAAAAATAGAAAAAGGAGTCAGACAGGACTGCCCACTCTCACCCCTGATCTTCATATTATCATTAGAAGCATTACTAATGTGAATTAGATAGAACCCAGATATAAAAGGATTAAAGGTTAAGAAAGAAGAATATAGGTTGCAAGCGTTTGCGGATGATATGATTTTTTTCATTGAGGAACTAATAGAAAGAAGACAAAAATTGATGAATGAATTAAAACAATTTGGAGCAGTAGCAGGACTTAAAATTAAATCAAAGTACACAAAAAAATTTTTGAAGAACTTAATAAAATAACTGTAAAATTTATCTGGCAAGGGAAAAAACCTAGAATAAATTTAAAGGCAATGCAGGATATAAAGAGCAGGGGAGGGCTGGCACTTCCAAATTGGGAGTTGTATTATAGTGCAGCCTCTTTAGTATGGTTGAAGGAATGGGTGAATTTAACCAATAAGAGAATATTATTCTTAGAAGGCCATGACTTGGAGAGGGGGTGGCATGCTTTTTTTATGGGATGTAGGGAAAACTAGCCAGAAATATTTTCACAGACACCTAATCAGAGACTCATTATTAACTAATTGGAAGAAGATATGGAAAAAACACTATTTAAAAATACCAATTTGGATTTCAACAGTGGAGGCGATGATCCACCCAAATAATCTGAATATCACAAAAATGATTAAATATAAGGACCTATTGGATACACTAGGAAATTTGAAATCACGGCAAGAACTTCAAAAGTGGGGACTAAAAATTGGTCAGTGGGCATATCTTCAAATTCAAAGTAGATATAAACAGGACAAGAAAGAATTTGGAATTAACAATAAACTCCAGCAATTAGATAAAATTTTATTTGGATCAGGCAAAAAAAATATAACAAATTTTTATAATTATTTATTAGAAGTAGAATTAGAAGAAAAAATTGTAAAAGGGGACATGATAGCCTGGAGTAGGAATATAGGATGTAGCATCACCATTAACAGAATGGGAAAAGGTCTGGGGGAGAAATAATAAAATTACAAAATCGGTAGCATACAAAGAAAACGTCTATAAAATGTTTTATAGATGGCACCTTCCTCCTTTGAGATTAGCGAAGATGTACCCCAATATGAGTCCGAACTGCTGGAAATGCAAAAAAAAAAAAAAGAGGGAACTTTTTTCCGTATATGGTGGTCCTGTACAGAAACTCAAAAATACTGGCAGAAAATTAGAAATTGGCTGGAAGAAATTATAAGAGAACAGATCAAATTCAAACCAGAGTCCTTTCAGTTAGGGATCTTTGATAAATAAATATTAAAAAAAAGTGAAATATATAATAATACACATTTTGACAGCGGCCAGATTGGTTTTTGCACAATGTTGGAAGCAGCCTCATGTTCCATCAGAGGAGATGATCATTCAAAAAATTTCAAGTTGTGCAGAAATGGACAAATTAACTTTGGCATTAAAAAATAAAGACACTTCAATATACTACAACAGCTGGAACTGCTGGTACAAATGGATAGACTGAAGATAGACTTCACACTAAAAGGCAAAAGAAGATAGGATAAATCCATAGTAGTTATACACAGATGTATGTAAGGATTAGGTGCGTGAATATGGCATAAAATAAGGAAAAAAAGAGGTCTTACAAACTGATGAAGATGGGAATGTTTTTAATTGTTTTCTATTTTTTTCTTTCTATTTTCTCCTCCGTTTCTTCTTTTTCTCTTTCATTTATGTATGTGTTGTTGGTTTGTTTTAATTGAGAAATCAACAAAATTTATTTTAAAAAAAGAAAGTAATTAAGGTCCCAACAATGACACATTTAAGCAAAAAATTATTGATAAGGCAAGTTCTAGTAATAGAAATTTGAACATGAGAATTATTTATCTCACAGACTCTCTGGAATACACTTTGAAAAACCATTCATTAGACCATTTCACTCTCACTTTCACACATCTTTTATCATATGTCACCGACATGCGCAAGATTTTTAAAATTACTAGATGCTAGATCCCAGTCCAAGACACAATCTAAAGTTAACTGCTAAATAAAGGAAGGACAGATGAGTTGAGAGGAAAAGAGAAAATAGATTTAAAGGTTTTAACTTGGAAAATTAAATTGATTTTATATCCCACAATATCACATTAAGCAACATTTGTTTATTTATCTTTCTATTCTCTCAAATGGATTGAAAGTGATTTACAACTAGCCACTAAAAATTTGTAATGTAATAATTTAAAAAATCATTAACTACAGTAATTAAAATAATAAAATCTAAACATAATTAAGTAACATATTATTAAATTTATCAAGCATAACAAAAATAATGATAGCAAAAATTAGTCAGAGCATACTCCTGCTATAATTGTAAAGAAACCTTCAGCATGAAAACTTCAGTTTCGATTTTTGCCATATATCTATTACTTTTTTATTGTAACCTTCTTTATTTCTTTATCTGATCATTATGAAAGATGAATAGGCACTGTAACTTTTGGGTGGGGGGAAGATTAAGAGAAAGTTTTTAATTTTTCCAAGCATCTTATCTATATGCAACTAAAACTTTAGTTCCTATAACCTTTAACTGGGCAAAAGGGTGTATCACTAGGACAACAATTTTTGAACCAAGATATTTCAAATGTGCTAACTTACAGAATGTGTCCAAAATATGGATCTATGCCACCCAAGGAACTGAAATTTGGCAAATTTTGTAAAATATTTTATGACATAAAATTATCATAAAACAGATTATAACATAAAATAACATGTCATAAAACATTTCCTGCACCAATGTTTCATTGTGCTATACTTTTCGAATGAAGGCAGTCCCTTAGCAGCTCTGTCATTGTTGGAGGCATTGAAGAAGCAATATCTCTGAAACAGTGATTCACTGAGTCATGGGCTACCTAATTGTGTTTATTTATTTTTTTTGCTAAGGCCAGTAATACCTCCAAATGGGTAGCTCTTAGCACTACCTATCAACAGGTAATGTGCAATTTCCATTTTTCTATCTTTTGCAGAAAGAACAAGAGACTAGAAAATTGAAGGGAAAACACAGATGTTACAAAAAGGAACAGAGGGAGGACCAATCATAACATCTTGTGTCTGGGACAGGGCAACTGCAAAACAAAAGACCATCTTGAAGAAATGTAAAGAGCTTGCATTGTTCCATGTAGAACAATGAAAATTAGTCTCACCGAACTAAAATACCCAAAAATTTGTAACTGAAAAGCCCTCTACTAAATAAAATAAGGAGTTATGATGTTTTAGGGGGGAAAGGATAAAAACATCTACACTATTTTCAGATCCAAATAACTCCTGAGAATGTCTCTTGCCATAAAAGAAGAAGTATGCAGCACATCCTTCTTTCTTGGACCCACATATTAAACTCTTCTACTACTCCACAGGACATCAAACCACAATACCATCATTTATTTTTGGAGCTCAACTTTGGATATGTATAAGTCTATAATTTGAACTGCTATAATCAGATATATTTTTGCTTTCTGGGCTTGTTTTCATTTTCTATTGCATAAATGTTTTGAATCAGGTTGAATATAACAATAGCAACAGAAAGAATGCCTCAAAACACTGATCCATGTCCTTTTGACTTTACACCCTTTGGACAGTAGGTTCTACAAACTTTATTTAAATTTGCATTTATATCACATTTATATAGAGTTCGAGCTTCATCAATTTCTTGCTTTGCTGTAACTCAAGTTTGTAAGAAGAGACATTTGGAACTCACAACTAATAAGTTTGAGATCTATAGCTGGAGTGGGAAGATAACTTGGAAAACATATGTAGCAGCTCAAGAGCACATTTGGGATCCTTCACTTCCTTCCTATCCTAAAGAATATTACACTTTGGCAAGCTTGTGAATTTCGGAAGCTCAAGTCTAAATTTCTCCTTAACAATGCAAATGCTGACTTCATCAAATATATCAGTCATTTCCTTCATACTGCCATCCTGGTTCCAAACCAAAAGTTGGACACACCAGAAAAAACCATACCACAATGAAATAACTGCTTTCCTGAAAAATTATTGATGTATTAAAGAAAAGACTCATGCTAATGTCTCAACTTATTTTTAGAGGCAGTCTTAAATATACATCTGCAGTTATAATGTAAAAGAAAATGTGAAAATATTTAAGAATTTTGGGAGTTTTTTTTCCATTATATTTTTCCATTGAAGCAAATGTCTTCCAATTTAATCCTGTCTTGGGAATGATGAAGTCATTAAAATGACTGGAAAACCCCTCATTTTAGCTTTAAATCAGCACAGACTCCATGCACATTACTTTTAGTATATAAAAGAGAGTAAACTCATTGACAGAATCCAAATATGTTTGTACATTTAAGTGTTTATGCCATAAAAATGAAGGAATTACATTGTCGTACCTTATCTTTAAAAAGCTTTAAAAGTATACAGTTCTTGCCTTACATATATTATTTTATTTTGGGTGTCTTCAAATCATTGTTGACTTCTGGTGACTGCCTGGACAACTCCCTGCAATTTTCTTGACAAGATGTTTTCAGAAGTGGCTTGCCACTGCTTCCTTCCTGGGACTGAGAGAAGGCGCAAGCCACCCAGTTGATTTATGCCCGTGATGGCGAACCTATGGCATGAGCAGAGCCATTTGTGCATGCATGTGAGCCCCAGGCAAAGTCCATCTTTTGGGGGTCATTAAAAGGAGATGCTGATGCTGATATCAAGTCCATCTTTTTGAAGCTTGAAGAAATACAGAACATTGCACAGTACCAATATTATGCAGAGAATAATTATACCTCTCCATAACAGAATGGATTATATCCCAGTCTTGATGACTTAAATTATACCAGCCTTTTCCCACCCAAATGTCTTGCAACAACTGGATTAATTTATCTGTCTCTGAAGCAAGTTTTTTTTTTCTGAACAAAACTGTATGCAATCAGTATTTTTCATACAGTATCCATTCAGAGAGAGGAAGAAAGAAAAAACTGAGATCATGAAGGAAAAATAAAGTGGCAGGGGGAGGAGCTTTGTGAAGCAAAGTACACATACCAGGAAAGTCTACTGCACCTCTGAAAACTAAGTGAAAGGGATTTTAAGTGACAGCCTATTAGTCATGCTATTGGTCAGAAAAAAATTAAGCTTGCACTTTAAAAGAAATCTTCTTTAACTTTTTGATACAACTAATTTGCATTTTAATGTAATCTAGGAAATTGCTTTTTTCCCCTGTGGGGAGAAACTGAGTAGACTAGCACACACTCTTTAATACTTTGCTCACCCACTATATTGCTGAATCCCCTTGGTTCCAGGAAAGTATTTCCTGGTGTGTAGAATTACTTTAATATAAGTGGGGGGGGGGGGGAATACATCTGGAAGCAGATTTGGGAGTTAACTATCAGAGAAAGAATGCGTTTAGACGGCTGTTGCTGACACATGCGAATCCAAAGCTTCCTCACAGCTGCCTCATTTTCGGAGCCCCCCCAAAAAAGGCTTTACGCCCCGCAGACCATCTGAGAAGGCGACATAGCCTGGTTGATGACGAGTTACTCCTAGTATTATTTAGTCAGCAACGGAGGTTATTCGCAACGCGCGTTTGTTGCGCGCTCGCCCACAGGGTCCATCTGCACCCCACCCCCCACCCCCGAGGTTGCTCTTCCAACTTTCTTCTGACACTTAAACTTTGGTCACACGATTCACGGCACCACCGCGGCCAAGTCCGTCGTACCTGGCTCCGAGCGGCCCCGCCTACGTCAACAGGTACGCCGAGCCCCGGGTCTTCCGCCACCCGGACGCCCGGCTGGCAGGCTTCCCCTCTTCAAGCGAGATCGCGTGGGAGTGCCAGCCCTCCTTACCTTAAGGGGGACGCTTCGGCATTTTCCCCGGCACTGGCTCCCTGCGCCTCTTGGGCGTCCTGGAGGCAGCGGCGTCGGCGGCTACCGCTGCTGGGATGATACGCTGTGAGGACGACTCCTTGGGAAGCAGACCAGCGGCTCATGATGGGAGCGAGAGCTTAATGGTTCTGCCGCCGACATGAAGAGGGGAAAAAAATAAAATAAAAATAAACCAACCCCAGAGGCGCTCAGCGAAGTTCCTGCTCTCTCGGGTCCTCCCCTCGAAGGCCGGCGCTTCGGCCAGGAAAAGGGGAGGAGTGAGATTAGCTGCCTTCCTCCAATGGGCCTCCGCCGTTCACCCGAGTAGCGTTGGCGGGAATTGTCCAGGCCTTTTTCCCTCACCTCCCCGTCCGCGCTTGCCTCGTTGTAACTTCAGGATTTCAGCAGGCGAGCAGGGATGGCCGTGCCAAGTTGTAACTGTAAAATACAGTACATCATCTTTTATTCACACTGCCCTCTGCGGAGCACTCAGAAAGAAAGCCCAGAAGGCAGATCTTTTCTTTTTTTCTCTCTCTCTCTCTCTTTCTTTCCTTTTCCCGTTCCCTCTCTCTTTTTTTTTTTCTCTCCCTCCCCCTTCTTTCTTTTCCTTCTTTTTCCTTCCTTCCTTCCTCTTCTGCTATGGAAGATCATGTTTCAAGGCTGACATGAAGACTCAAGTTCTGACTTCTCAAAACTCAGAGCAGTCGAAAACAAATGACTCGCGGAGACTGGAAGAGCAGCATTCCTGGTGAACATTGACAACCTGGTGTCACGCTTATTTTCTTCTCTTTCCAGTGAGATATAGCTTGTCTTTTCTCTCAGCCCTACAGATTTGTGTTGACCAGCAATCTGGTATTATGCAGAGTGAGAAAACAAAGTAGAAAATTGGAGATTTATCCTGTTTTTAACATCAAAATTGTTCTATATATTTTCCTGCCGTTCTTCATTTTATTCACTTCAGCAGTCATCACAGATGAAACTCCAAATTAGAATATGTGCAAAAGTTCATTTATTTCAGTAATGCAACTTAAAAGGTGAAACTAATATTACATGCAAAGCAAGATAGTTCAAGCCATGATTTGTCATAATTGCAATGATTATGGCTTACAGCTCATGAAAACCCCAAATCCACAATCTCAGAAAATTGGAATATTGTGAAAAGGTTCAATATTCTAGGCTCAAAATGTCCCACTCTAATCAGCTAATTAAGCCATAACACCTGCAAAGGGTTCCTGAGCTTTAAATGGCCTCTCAGTCTGGTTCAGTAGGAATCACAATCATGGGAAAGACTGCTGACCTGACAGTTGGGCAGAAAACCATCATTGACACCCTCCGTAAGGAGGGAAAGCCTCAAAAGGTAATTGCAAAAGAAGTTGGATGTTCCCAAAGTGCTGTATCATGGCACATTAACAGAAAGTTATATGGAAGGGAAAAGTGTGGAAGAAAAAGGTGCACAAGCAGCAGGGATGACTGCAGCCTGAAGAGGATTGTCAGGAAAAGGCCATCCAAAAGTGTTGGGGACTTCCACAAGGAGTGGACTGAGGCTGGAGTCAGTGCATCAAGAGCCACCGCACACAGATGGATCCTGAACATGGGCTTCAAATGTCGTATTCCTCTTGTCAAGCCACTCCTGAATAACAAACAATGTCAGAAGCGTCTTACCTGGGCTAAAGAAAACCAGACCTGGTCTGTTGCTCAGTGGTCGAAAGTCTTCTTTTCTGATGAGAGCAACTTTTGCATCTCATTTGGAAATCAAGGACCCAGAGTCTGGAGGAAGAATGGAGAGGCACACACTGCAAGATGCTTGAAGTCCAGTGTGAAGTTTCCACAGTCTGTGTTGATTTGGGGAGCCATGTCATCTGCTGGTGGTTGGTCCACTGTGCTTCATTAAGTCCAGGGTCAATGCAGCCATAAACCAGGAGATTTTGGAGCACTTCATGCTTCCTTCTGCAGATGAACTTTATGGGGATGCTGACTTTGTTTTCCAGCAGGACTTGGCACCTGCCCACACTGCCAAAAGCACGAAAACCTGGTTCAATGACTGTGGGATGACCGTGTGCTTGATTGGCCAGCAAACTTGCCTGACCTGCACCCCATAGAGAATCTATGGGGCATTGCCAAGAGAAAGATGAGAGACATGAGACCAAACAATGCAGAAGAGCTGAAGGCCGCTATTGAAGCATCCTGGTCTTCCATAATACCTCAGCAGTGCCATAGGCTGATAGCTTCCATGCCATGCTGCATTGAGGCAATAATTGCTACAAAAGGGGCCCAAACCAAGTACTGAGTACATATGCATGCTTGTACTTTTCAGAGGTCCGATATTGTTCCATGTACAATCCTTGTTTTATTGATTGCATGTAATATTCTAATTTTCTGACATTGTGGATTTGGGGTTTTCATAAGCTGTAAGCCATAATCATCGCAATTATGACAAATAACAGCTTGAACTATGTTGCTTTGCATGTAATAAGTCTATCTCATATATTAGTTTCAACTTTTAAGCTGCATTACTGAAATAAATGAACTTTTGCACGATATTCTAATTTTTCGAGTTTCACCTGTATATCATCTGTAACTGAGATGCATTTGAGAAGCATTTGTGGCTTATATCAGTGGCTTGGCTGCTGTGGTATGAGCCCAGGTGTACATTTGCAGAAATCAGTCTATCTGAGGTGGCTCAGTCAGAATTCCTAAGGGCCATCTTTGCAATCCTCTACTGTGTATGAAATGCAGTTTTGTATCTGGAGACTGGTTTGGTTTCAGCCATATTGAGAGTCCCATTGTTTAATTCACCAGTCCCTGATAGTTGCAGAAAAAAAATCTCACTTTTTCCCATTTTCTTTATAAATTCATATCTATGAACAAACAGAGCTTTTATGTGGCATGCTCTACCTACCTATATCTCTTAAATCATGGGTCCCCAACCCCTGGACCTCAGACCAGCACTTGTCTGTGGGCCACCAGGAACCAAACCACATAAGCGAGAAAAGTCCCATCTGTGCACATGTGTGGGATACAGACAGCATGCAAAACCACCAAATCACCCTCTATGGAACCGGTCCCTGGTGCCCAAAAGGTTGGGGGCTGCTGTATTAAAGGACAGATATTGTAACTTATTCTCATTACATCTGCCCTTGCAAAGGTGAAGTAAACATCGGAGGCCATATACTCATGTACTGTTCTCATTGTAGTGTCATTGTGTCATCCACATGGTGCCTATTTTAAGCAACATGTAAGCAAGCTGAATGAATTGTGCAGTTTGTTATCACACTGGTCCTCTGCTGTTTCTCAGAAAATGGCCAATTTCTGTACTACAGGCATTCCTCAACCTATACCACAATTGAGCCCAGAATGTATGTAGCTAATCAAGACATTTATTAAGTGAGCTTTGCCCCATTTTATGACCTTTCTTGCCACAGTTGGTAAGTGAATCATTGTAGTTGTTAAGTTAGTAACACAGTTGTTAAATGAATCTGGCTTCCCCAAGTGCCAGGGAGATTCAAACAGATGAGTATAGAGATTTATTTCAAGCTTAAGCTCTCTACAAGAATCTGAACTACTAACCATTAAAGCAATTTGGTGGTAAATAAGGAATTCACAATGAGCTGGACTTAGGTCCCTTGTGGCCATGAACGGACTCATGACTGATGATGTGTTTCACCCCTCCCTCAGGCTCTGTCTGGTCATCTACATATACCATGTGTCTGCTCTTGACATACTGCTTGCCATTATGCACTGATGGCTGCAAAGCAGTGCTAAAAGAAAAAAAAGAAGATCATTGCAACCTTCATAAAATGAGTGGGTTTTTCCTCTTCCATGCTTCTGATACAGAAGAAGCCCATGTGAAAGTGAGGCCATCTGTGGCATTTTCTTTCCCATTGTCTAAATTTTCTGCCACTAATCTTGTGTGACAGACGATTTACATCAATTCAGCTTGGAAAAGCCTTCAAATGTAGTCATGTTGAGATGCCATGTTCGTAAGGCTTTTTAGGCTTCGCAACCCAACCCTTTTGTTGATGACTCCATAAATAGCTTCTCCCTTTCAACACTAAACTAAACATAAATTTACAAGAGTTGTTGATAGGCCATTAAGTGAATTGAAAACATTTTCATTTCTCTAACATTTGTGACAATTTCTCTGCTGAGGAATAGCAATAGCACTAACGCATATATCTATTGCTCCATGGTGATTTATAGCACTGTCTCAGCAGTTTACAAATGTCAGCATATTGCCCTCAACAATCTGGGTTCTCATTTTACTGACCTCAGATGGATGGAAGGCTGAGTCAATTTTGTCAGGATCAAACACCAGGCTGTGGGAAAAGTTAGCCTGCAATACTGCATTTTTTTTTTGAAGAATTTTTATTGGTTTTCAAAACAAACATAAACAAACAAAACACAAAAACATCATAGAGCTGGCATCGCAACGATACGGCATGCGATCTTGGCGGTCCGAGATCGCTGCCGATATCTTTGCTCCTGGATGGTCCAATCGGATCTAAACCATCCCGAAGAGACAGCGAATGTAAAGAGCGCGTCCTGTCAACCCCAGGAATACCGCAAAGTCGCTGGTAGAGCCAGGAGAAGCTCTTTTTGCCAGTGGCAAAGAGGCAGCCATTAAAGCTGCTGAAGTTGGGACAGCTCCGAGATGGAAGAGAACAGAAAGAGAGAGTATGCCGGATTGGTGAGAACCTTTTTAAATATATTTTAAGACTTGAAAGGATACCCTAAATAAAAGAAAGAATCTGTAAAAGTTTTGACAGCAGTGATTAAGCGGCGATTTTAAAAAAGGATGCCAAAGTAATAATTTTTTTTCTTCATTGTTGGATTTTTATATATGATTTTATATCTTGAAACTGGACTGATTTCTTTTTCTTCTTGTTCCTTATTCTTTTCTCCTTTTTGATTCGATAACATGTTAAGCCAGAGATTCCTTTTTAGTTATTTTTTAAATACTTTTTTCTTTTTTAATTAATCCTTATTATATTTTGCCTGGAAAAGGAGAGGGGGAAAGTGAAAGATAAAGAAACTTTGTAGCACTGCCAACTAGAGGCTTGGAAGTATCCTGTTTTTTTCTTTATCAGACAAAGCTGAGAAAGAATTGAGACTTTGTTTCAAGGACATTGCCTGGTTGATAAGATAGAGGGAAGAGCATGGGAGATTATTATTGCAGGTGCTCTTCTGGGTTTCTATCAACAGCTGGAGTCTGGTGTTGAAACTTAGGAAAAGAAAAGATGATAAGTCTTTGGAGAAGAGAGAAGAGAACCATAATAGGAGCCTTGGATAATTAAACAAAGTGCAGTGTGCTCTTTTTATTTTTTTCTAAGCTGTGCTTTCCCCCCTCATCAGTTTATCTTTTTTTTCTGGTAATATTTGGATTTTTGGTTTTTTGGAACTTGGCTTTCTGGAACTTGTCTACTTTTCATATTGGTTTCTTTTGGGTCCATTTTTATGTATCTTTTTATATTTGAGATCTCTTAATTGGAATTAAGGTGTTAAAGAACCTGAAGAATTTTTTCCTTTCTTTTCTTTTTTTTCTTAGCCTTTTTCTTCACCTCTTTGCCTTTTTTGGGACTTTACAGTTTTTATTTTTTTTATGTTTGTTTATGATGTCCTTATGCTCTTTTTTTTCACTTTTGAATTTTTATTGTCATTTAACTAATCAATTGGATTAAGGCATACAAGAGCCTGAAGAATTTTTTTTCCCTTTTTGCTTTTTTATTATTATTACTATCTGGCTTTTTCTTTTTTTCCACTATTTTCACTTGGAATTGTAACTGGTTATTTTACAACTGGACTAAGGTCTAGAAGAATTTGAAGATTTTGAATTTTTCAAAATGAGTAGGAAGTTAACAGCGCTGGGTTTTTCAATTTCTACTTCCTCCTCTCCACCATCTGGAGGACAACGCTCAATACAGACAATGTTAAAGCAAGAAAAAGAACAAGTAACTCTGCAGATGATTATGCAAGGAATTCAAAATATTCAAACAAGATCAAAGAATATTGAAAAGAGAATAGAGAACATTGAACAAAGAACAGGGAACATTGAACAAAGAACAGAGACCATTGAACAAAGAACAGAGACCACTGAACAAAGAACAGAGACCACTGAACAAAGAATAGAGACCATTGAACAAAGAACAGGGAAAACCGGTGAAAAAGTAGAGAACATCCAACAATTGATGATGAAGTATGATGAGAGGCTCCAAGAAATTGAAGAAGGTAAACAAAGAGATAAAAAGATTGGAGACACTGATAACAGATTAACTGTGGTTGAACAAGATAAAAGTGGTATGCTGAGATGGGAAATTGACAGATCAGTATTTTATCTGATTTCAAAATATAGAGGAAGAAAAAGGACAAAACTTAGCTGAGATAATGACAGAAATACTGGTGGAAGCTTTAGAAATAACTCAAGATGATGGATGGAATAGACAAGGTTTATCAAGTCTTTACAAGATATGTGATGAGAAATAGTTTACCAAGAGAAGTTCACATCAGATTTACAAAGAAAGCCATTAAAATGCAAATTCTGCAAGTGGCAAGAGAGAAAACATTGAAATACAAGGATAAGGAGATTGTGGTCTTGAAACAAGTACCCAGAAGAGTGAGAGAGATGAGAAGAGAATACCGATTCTTGACCAAATTGCTTGACCAAAAAGAGGTGAATTATAGATGGCTGATTCCAGAAGGTTTAATGTTCACATGGCAAGAACAGAGATACAGAGTTGATTCAATTGAAAAAGCTGAATCATTTTATGCAGAATTTTTTGAAGAGGAGAAAGAGGCAGAAAAAGAAATTTCACAAATTGAATTCCAAAAGGACTACCAAATGACTGGAAAAGAAGAAGGTGCAGTAGGTGGAATGGAGGAGGCCAAGGAACAACACGAACTAAGATCGAGGAGAGCTGTTTAACCTAACTACAAAATTTAACCATGGAAGAAAAAATAATAATTACAATCAATATAAATGGACTTAATTCAGCTGTTAAAAGAAGGAAAATTTTTCATAAATTAGAGAAATTAAAATTTGATATAATTTGTCCACAAGAAATACACATCAAAAAGCAACATGAGCAATTGCTGAGACAGTCAAAATTAGGGAAAATATTTACCTCTTTGACACAATGCAAGAAAAGAGGAATGGTCTTGCATATTAAAGATATTATCCCAATGAAATTGATATATATTGATGATGATGGAAGAATACTAATGGTGGAAATAATAGAAAATAATATAAAAACACTCCTGATTGCAATTTATGCCCCGAATGACAATCAAGAAGAATTTTACAAAAAATTACACATAAAATAATTGAACTGGACTATGCCAATATAGATTTGATGGGAGATTTCAATGGAATTGTAGACAATAAACTGGATTATACAACACAGAAAACAACAAAGCAAAACAAAAAGACGCTCCGTAAATCTTTTTCAAATGGTGGACAAAATAAACTTAAAAGATACATGGAGAGAAAGAAATGCTAAAACCAGCAATACACTTTCTATTCAAATAGACATTTATCATGGTCCAGAATAGATATGATATGGATGTCAACAGAATTGTTAACTAATATTCAAGAAGTAAATATCGAAACAAGTACCTGGGCAGACCACAATCCAATGACAGTTAAATGGAAAAGACAAAGAAGAAGATCTAAAATACTATTTTTAAGGAAAAAGACTTTACACAGTGGATGGAGAAAGTACTGGCTCTTTTCTTTAGAGAAAACAAGAAAGAAGATACATCAATCCAGAATGTATGGGATACAATGAAGGCATATGCCAGAGGCTTGATAATAGACTATACAAGGAAAAGAAATACCATGAAAAGATTAGAGGATGAGTATAAAGGACTTGAAAAAGAGTTACAGAAAATGCTGCAGAAAAAGGATACCAACTTAAAAATGGATATAATGAAACATAAAATGGGTTTAACAGAAAAAGAAGAGTTAGCACAAAAAATTAGAGGTATTAAACAGAACTACTTTGAAGATGCAAATAAACCAGGAAGACGGCTAGCATATAAATTGAGAAAGGAGAAAGAATCAAGGGAAATATTGCAACTAATAGATGAACAAGGCCAAATTTGTTATGGTAGCAGAGAGAAGAAGGAAATCATACGAGACTACTATGAGAAATTATACACACAAGAGAATATTGATGAGAAAAGAGTCAAACAGTATTTACAGAATGCTAATCTACCCCAGATACCTAAAGAGATTGAAACAATGTTAGAAAGCAATATAACGATGATGGAGTTAACTGAAGCACTTAAGAAGCAAAATAATGGAAAGGCGCCAGGCCCAGATGGACTTCCGGCAGAATTTTATAAAACATTACAAGAATCGTTGAATCTTTCATTCTTAGAAGTCATGAATGAAGTTATGTTAAAGAAGAGGATACCTAAAACATAGTTAGAAGCTTATATTGCACTTATTCCAAAAGAAGAGGCCGATTTATTACAAATTAAAAAGTACAGACCTATTTCTTTGCTAAATGCAGATTATAAAATGTTTGCTTCAATATTGGCAGAAAGATTTAAAAAATATTTAAACAGTTTTATTCATCCTGATCAAAATGGATTTCTGTCAAAGAGACAAATTAAAGACAATATGAGAGTAATTTTGGATACTCTGGAATACTATGAGGCTCATCCTGAAAAACAAATGGCTTTGATATTTCTAGATGCACAGAAGGCATTTGATAATGTGAACTTGTGATTCATGTTGTTACTGCTGGAACAGATGGGCTTTGCTAGAAAATTTACTCAAGCGAAAGAAGCTATATATCATAAGCAAACAGCAAAGGTAAAGCCCCTGTCACACTACACCAATGGATGCAAAGAGGATGTAAAACGGACAAAAAAGCTTGCTATCCATTGGTTAACACGATGTATCCGTTCTGTACTCACTGCCTCCGTTTTGCTTCCTCTCTATCCGTCCAGCATCCGTTTATAGACGTTTCATCCGCTCAGAAAGTTTTGAGCTGCTCAAAACTTTTCCACGGAAAATGTATCCAATTCGTCCGTTCTGCATCTGCTGGGCATCCGCTAGGCATCCGTTCTGCATCCGTTACACATCCGCTATATCCGCTAGGCATCCGTTACGCATCCGTGGAACTCGCATCCGCTCGGACGCAGGGAGGAAGCGGAACGGACGCGAAACGGATGCAGAACGGATGCCTAGCAGATGCAGCATGGAAACAAAGCATTTAAAATGGAAAAAACGTTCGCAGAGGGAACCTATCTCGGATATTAAGGATGTCTAGAGGATGCAAAGGGACACCTATACTGTCTATAAAAAGGGGGAGCAACTCACCTGCATCTCACTTTCAGCCCAGCAGCCCAGCTGTGCAGACGTTTGCAGCCTTCATCTGACTCTTGCTCTTCTACAGCATCCAGTCATGTCAACCGTGGATCGTAACACAGTCCTTTTGGCAGCCACCATCCTTCTGCAACAGTGTGAAGCCATCCACAGGCTCTGTGAACTCTACTACAGGAAGAAAAAGAGGCGGCCAAGAAGCATCTGGGTCCAAAGTTGGATTGGGAGAAGAGCAGAGTACGGACTGTACAACAAGCTGATGGTGGAGCTCAGGAACGAAGACACTCGGGAATTCCAGAACTTCATGAGGATGCCTCCAGCCATGTTTGACAAAGTTGTGCAGCGCCTGACACCCAGGTTGACCAAGGCAAACACCAGCTTCCGGTCCAGCCTGGAACCTGGGCTCAAGGTGGCACTCACTCTGTGCCACCTGGCATCAGGGAACACTTACAGGAGCATGCAGTACGGCTGGAGGGTGCCACACAACAGCATCAGCATTGTGGTCAGAGAAGTGGTGCAGGCCATCATCGAAGAATACCTGGAGGAGCTCCTCCAGTGCCCCTCCACTGAAGAAGGATGGAAGAAAGTTGCAGAGCAGTGGTATCAGAGGTGGAACTTCCCTCACACCGTTGGAGCCATAGATGGCAAGCACGTGGCCTGCAAAGCACCACCCAAGTCGGGGTCCACTTATTTCAACTACAAGGGCTTCTTCAGCATTGTCCTCTTTGCCATGGTCGATGCTGACTAGAAGTTTATGTACATCGATGCTTCAGGCAACGGCTCATGTTCAGATGCCCAGGTATACAATGCCAGTGACCTCAAGGAGGGGCTGGAAGGCAACCTCATCATGGGCTTCCCAGATCCAGACCCCCTGCCCAACGACACACAAGATGTGCCCTACTTCATCGTGGGGGATGACGCCTTCTCCCTCGGAACCTACCTCACGAAGCCCTACACTTCCAGACTCCTCACCAGTGAAGAGAGGATCTTCAAATACAGGCTGTTCAGGGCAAGGCGGGTGGTGGAGAACGCCTTTGGCATCCTGGCCAACAGGTTCCAGGTACTTCTCACCACCATGCAGCATCGCCCAGAGACCGTGAGGAGGATCGTGGAAGCTTGCTGCATCCTGCACAATCTCATGCGCACCCGCTACCCAGTCTTGCAGAACAGGCTCATGGACCTCCAACAAGGCAATGGGGGCATGGAGCCTGGGGAATGGAGGCAAGGACAAAACCTGATAGACACTGAGGATGTGCAAGGCCCCAACAGAGCCTCCTCATGTGAAGGGAAGAAGCAGCGCAACCTCCTGAAACACTGGTGCAACTCCCCAGCTGGAGCAGTGGAGTGGCAAGACAGGATGATAGATGATTAATGGGTGTTTCCTTCAGTCTGTCTCATCACACGGATGAGATTGGGCCATGTATGTTTGGTTGGCCTACAATGAACAGGGCGTTTAATAAAGAGTTGTGTTTGTGTTGACATGTGTGGATGATTATTATATTATTATTCATAATAAAGGGCCATAGGTGTGGCACCTGGGAGGGTGGACCATACAGTCCCACTATGCTTGCACTGGAGGTTTATCTATCCCACAGCTATTACCCATCCCAAAGGTATCCCTGCCCATCCCACTGCTATCTTAACCCATCCCACAAGCATGCAAAGGCTTAAACCAATTCTAAAAGTTTCCACCAAGACTTTATTAAAAAAAAGAAATGAAGCAAGTGTGTGAATCAAAGATAACCTTTATTGAACCACAAGCTGTAAAAGAAAAATGACCCAAGTCAAGTGTCCAAATAAAGTCCACACCCAGTCTCTGGCAGTCTTCACAGTCACTCGGAGGTGTGCCCAGTCTCAGGGGTGAAGGGTCCAGGTGCTGTGGAGGTGGTTGCTGCTGCAGTGCTGGTCTGAAGCACCACTGGGGTGCCTGGCTCCGAGAGGACAACAGGTGATGGTGTGTTGAGAAAGCTCTCGGACAGCTGGCTCAGACCCGTGATGCTGAGAGGTCCTTCCTCCATGCCATGGGGTGTCAGCCCCAGTACTGATGAGAGATGTACTGAGGCTGGGCTTGGCTGTGGGGTGGAGGAAGGAGTAGTGTAGTGGGGCTGTCTGGTCTGCAGCTAGGTAAGGACTGGCATGGGTGGCATTGGTGGCGTGGGTGTCATCGCTGTCGTCGGTGGCATCATTGGCGTGGGTGGCATCGGTGGCATCAGTGGAACCGGTGGCAACGATGTCGCCCGATGACTCTGTGCCTGGACTGGGAAGGGCTGCTGCCTGTGCTGCTGGACCTCCTGGTAGCCGTAGCCCTGGTAGGTGAGGGGCTGTGGGAAGCCTTGCAATGGGAGGGACATCACCTGGGGTGGAGGAGCAGACCTGGACTGGGTGGGAGCAGGTTACTCTGGATCTGGAGGGTTGTGAAGCAGCTCGGTGATCCGGTCCTTCACCACCTGGTACTGGGATTCCTCCATGTTCCTGAGGGTCTGGTTGACATAGGTGAGGAAGGGCTTGCGGTTGGAGGATGAGGAGTCAGTGTTGACCAGCTGAGAGAGGAGATCTATGCTGGTGCGGATGGTGTCCCTGATCTCCAGCAGGACAGTGTGGCTCTGCCCCTCCTGCTGTCTGGCTCTCAGCCTTTCTATGGAGGTGGAGCTGGGGGGGGGTGGATGCGGCTATGGCTGTGGTGGACGCGCTGTCTCCTTTCTCCCACTGCACGAGGGAGTCCTCCACGTGCTTCACCATGGTTACAACACCTGTCCGCGGGTTCTCCACCATGGCACGCTCCACAGAAACCTGCCTGGAGACAGGGACTGACTCTCAGCCGGAAGAGGACTGGCTCTCAGCAGGCTGCCGGAGAGAGAGGGTAGTGAGAGGGGCTCCTGGTGCTCCTCGGTGGCAGATCTCACCCTCCAGGAAGCTGCACCTGGCCATGACGTAGGTCTCTCTGTCCGTCAGCTTAACCGTGGCCTAGCCAGATTTCTTCAGGTGCAGCTTCCTGTACCAGGTGTGCATGTGCTTCCACCAGCCGAGGAGCACCTCCGAAGTGTAACCCATACTCTCCACCCTCTCTCTCCAAGCAGCCTGCTTCCTTTTGGTGTCCCTGTACAGCCGGTGTCCCTTCCGCCACAGATAGTCATTCTCTCTCAGCCACTCCAGCACCTCATCCTCATGTTCCTCCTCAATATAGTATTGCCTCCTCTCCCATTGTCGCATACGCCTCTTCCTCCCTTTGGCAGGACCAGATGGGCCCTCATCAGAGGGGCTCCCAGGTAGTAGGGGCTGCTTCTCCACACCAGCAGCAGCAGCAGCACCAGCAGGATCATCATCATCATTATCACCAGCAGGATCATCAGCAGCAGCAGCAGCAACAGGATCATCATCAGCAGCAGCAGCAGCACCAGCACCAGCACCAGCACTAGCAGCAGCACCAGCAGCACCAGCACCAGCAGGACCAGGATCAGCAGCAGCAGAGTAAGCACCAGCAGCGCCAGCAAGACCAGGAGCACGAGCAGGACCAGGAGCATGAGCAGGACGAGCAAGACCAGGAGCATGAGCAGGACGAGCAGTACGAGCAAGTCCAGGAGCATGAGCAGGACCAGCAGGACCAGGAGCAGCTTCAGCAGAGTAAGCACCAGCAGAAGCACCACCGTCAGGAGCAGCTTCAGCAGAAGCTCCAGCACCAGAAGAGCGAGCCCGAGCAGCAGAAGCCCCAGCAGAAGCAGAGTCAGGGACAGGGGGCGGGAGGGTGGCCCGGTCCCTTTTGCCAGGGATGGTGGCAGGTTGCTGAGGTTTTCACTTCTTCCCCATGGTTGTGGGGTTGCTGGCTGGCAGGGAGGCTGGCAGGCACCAAGGCTGACAGGAAGGCTGGCACCAAGCCTGGCACCAAGCCTGGCAGGCAGGCACCAAGGCTGGCAGGCAGGCAGGCACCAAGGCTGGCAGGAAGCCTGGCAGGAAGCCTGGCAGGAAGGCAGGCAGGCAGGCAGGCAGGCAGGCAGGCACCAAGGCTGGCGGGCAGACTGGCTGGCAGGGAGGCTGGAAGGCAGGCTGGCAGCAAGGCTGGCAGGCAGGCAGAGAGCAAGGCTGGCAGGGAGGCTGGCCAGGAGGCTTGGAGGCAGGCTGGCAGGAAGGCTGGCAGGCAGGCAGGCACCAAGCCTGGCAGGAAGGCTGGCAGGAAGGCTGGCAGGAAGGCAGGCAGGCTGGCAGGCAGATTGGCTGGCAGGGAGGCTGGAAGGCAGGCTGGCAGCAAGGCTGGCAGGCAGGCAGAGAGCAAGGCTGGCAGGGAGGCTGGCCAGGAGGCTTGGAGGCAGGCTGGCAGGAAGGCTGGCAGCAAGGCTTGCAGGCAGGCATGCAGGCAGGGCAGGCAAGGACTCGATGTATCCGGCAGCAGGTCTTTCCTCAAAATGCTGGCCACATGCGAGCTGCTTCCCTTTATATCCACGTGGCTTACGCAATGCATCCCCCCCCGCATGCGCAATTAATGCTCGGCATCTGTTCGGCTTCCGCTGTGCATCCGCTAGGCTTCCGCTGTGCATCCGCTTTATCCGCTGTGCATCCACTGTGCATCCGCTGTATCTGTTCCGCATCCGCTTTGCTGAGGTCCCCCTGAAGCCTAGCGGATGTGCCATCCGCTCCCATCCGCTTCCATCCGCTGGGCTTCCGTTCCGCATCCACTTTCCGTCCGCCCTGCGTCCTCCCCGCGTCCGTTCCTTTCCGTGTTATCCACTCCGGTTATGCACATTTTTGCCCCTTTTGAGAGCGGATAACAACGGATGGAACATTTTGCTCATCCGTTGTGTCCTTTTTACATACGTTTTGCATCCGTTGGGCAGTGTGACAGGGCCTTAATGATAGAGGGAGAATTGACAGACTCTGTTGATATAAGAAAAGGAACAAGACAAGGATTCCCACTGTCACCTTTGTTGTTTGTGTTAACCTTGGAAGTGTTAAGCAGAAATATTAGAGAAGAAAAGGACATAAAAGGGATGAAAATTAAAAAGGAAGAATTTAAATTGCAAGCATTTGCAGATGATTTGGTTTTCATCTTAGAAGATCCATTAGAAACAGCACCAAAATTGATGGAAAAGATAGAGACATATGGAAAGGTGGCTGGCTTGAAAATAAATAAAGTTAAGACAAGGATTCTGACAAAGAACATGTTATCAAGACAAAAGGAAGAATTAGCAGACCTATTGAAAATCCAGGTCACGAATAAGATTAAATACTTGGGGATATACCTGACAGCAAGATGCAGTACATTAAAAGAGAATAACTATGTTAAACTTAAGCAGCAGATAGCGCTAGATCTGGCGAAATGGGAAAATTTACAACTGTCAGTAATAGGGAGAATATCAACAATCAAGATGAATATATTACCCAGAATTTTATATTTGTTTCAAATAATTCCAGTTATGCTTGGAAAAATTATTTTGAAGATTTAAATAAAATCTTGTTGAAATATATATGGCAAGGTAAAAACGTGAGAATTAAAACTTTTGCAAGATGCTAGAATAAGAGGAGGATTTGGCTTGCCTACTAGGGAGTTATACTATCAAGCTACGAAATTGATGTGGGTAAAGGAATGGATAACATTAAGAAATCTCAAATTTTATAAAATTGTTTATCTTCTTGCTCTTTAATTTCAAATGTCAATCTACTCATTTCAGCACATTCCAATATTTTCTTAATAATTTCCTCCCGTGATGGTATTTTCTCATTTTTCTAGTTTTTAGCAAATACAATCCTAGCCACTGTTAATACATTTACAATCAAGTATTTCAGGTCTTTACTATACTTTTCAGGCAAAATTCCCAATAAAAATATCTCTGGTTTCAAATCTATATGCTTATGTGTCATTTTTTCCAACCACTTGTGGATTTTAGTCCAGTATTTTTTAGCATCCGCGCAAGTCCACCACATATGGTAATATGAGCCAGGTATCTGATGACATTTCCAACATTGTTCAGATTTATTCTTGAACATTCTTGCCATTCTTGTCAAGGGGGGAAATGCCACGTGTTGCAATACTGCATTCTAACCACTGCACCACCACAACTTCCACAATAAATAGAATCATCCAGCTTGTGTAGTTCTGAACTTCTGAATGATGCATGCAAGTGATTCTCAGCAGTGGTAATTGGGACTGCAATTTCCATTGCTAAGCAATGCCATTATAAAGTGCAACATCACATTATTGCATTGCTTAGTGATGGAAATCCCAACAGTCCCCATTGCCATTGATAATTGAATCCCACCAGTCATTAGGTGAGGATGCACCCTGATCCAAGCCATTCCCATCTTGGTATCTCCTGTCCCTGAGCTTCAGTAAAGTAAGGGACTGCCTCCTCTTGAACATCTCCCCCCATCTGGAGAAAAGATGGGCAGAAAGGATTCCCTTTTGGCTCCCTTATCTAGTAGCACTACTCGGCGATGGTAGTGCTGTCCAGACAGTTTAGAGTTAATGGGATAGTTCATTAGAAATTGAGAGCTGTCCCCTTAAGGGAATGCATCATGGTAAATGTAGTTTAGGTATCCTGGGAATGTAGTCCATGTCATGTGGTCACTGAATTGACCCTTGTTGGGTTGGGGAGGCTCCCTCACTCTTGCCTGAATCCTTTACCATGCAGCCGCTTCAATCATCATGGGGATGAGAGTTTATTATCTTTCTACACCATAAAGACAGATATGCAAAGGATTGGGCATTAAGAAGAACTTTGTCATAACTGTGAGTTGATAATGATGCCTGATGAAACAGTAAAAGAGACTTTGTATGGATGCTTTGTGGAGTTCCTCTGTCTGCTTTATACCCATCCAGAGAGTAATAAGCAGAACAGTACTGGTGCTGAAATAAAAGCCCAGGTCCTTCAGCAGTGCTGGGATTCAGCCTGTTCGCACCAGTTCTGGAGAATCGGTTGTTAACTTCCTGAGCAGTTTAGGGAACTGTTTGTTGGAAGACCTCATTAGAGCAGAGAACTGGTTGTTAATCTTTTTGAATCCCATCACTGGCCTTCAGCAGTCCCAACCAGCTACTCCCAATCTCAGGCCTCCACTTCATCCCCAATGCTGCCACAGCCAAGCACTACAGTGCCACAACCCAATGGAGCTGCCTCCACCACCCTGTGTTTCACTGGGTCTGCTACACCTAGCTGACCTTTCCTGCTGTCTTCTTCCACTGTCTACACAGCATGCCCAGGATAGCCTTATATAAGGTAGCTGCTGGCTACCTTAGGTCTTCTTACCAAGGTCACATTTGCCTTTCTCCAAATTGTAGGCAGCTTTATTGAGATGCTTCAGAAAGCCTCATCAACCAATATACACTGATATAAACCATTATATGCAATGGACTTTATGCAAGCAATCTGTTGCCAATCTTTTCATGGCCATTCAGGACAGACATCTACTGCACACTCACCAAACTCCATAGCTTCCTCCTTCCCTTCCTTTCATCTTCCCATTAATTATCCATCCTCACAAATGTCAATCTATTTTTTTTTCTTTTAAAAAATGCATCATCATGTTCTCCTGTACACATCATCACACACACCAATTTGGAAACCCTTGATTTAAAGCTACTAAATTTTGCCTGCAAAATATGGATGATCACTAAATGGAAACAAGGAATCTTGTGTTACTCTTTGCTGCCATCTGTTGCTACCATCTGAATTCTTGGAGCCCAGAATTGTTACCCTGATTTACAAGGAGAATGTGACTGCCAAACATGTGATAGGACTGATTATCAGTTGTAATGAAAATGTTGATAATAGGTACCATGCTATTAATCAGATATTTTGAATCATTGTAATTAGTTAACTTAAATTTATCAGCTGCCTAGTTCCAGTAGGCTCTGAACCTTGAAGGGGAGGGAGCATAGATTCAACTATATATAAAGGCGAGGTCCCACTGGCTGACGGACGCAAAACATATGCAAAAAGGACACAGCGGACGAGCAAAATTTCGGGGGTGGCTCCATCCATTGTCATCTGCTCCAAAAAGTGGCAAAAATTTGCATAAACAGAACGGAAAAGAATGGAAAAGAACGGACATGGGTAGTATGTAGTGGGGATGTTAAACAGATGTTCATAGGAAGCCTAGCGGATGACAGTGGATGGAAGCAGATGACACCTCCGAAGGGTTTCCAGGGGAGAATTGCAAAGCGGACGAATAGCGGAAGGGGCAGATGCATAGCAGATGACGCGGATGCATCACAGACGCCTATAGGAAGCAAAGTGGATGCTGCACGGATGTAAAGCATTCACTGCTTCAGCTCCACGGATATAAAAGGATGCATCATGCATGCAGTCAGTATTCAGAGGAAAGACGCACTGCCACATACATCTAGGAGGAACACCATGGTTTGTCAGGAAAAAAGAGGAAGCTCGTGCCTACTCGTTCCAGCCCTGGCAAGAAGGACAGAACCAGCATCACACCCCCTGGCACTGACTCTGAACCTGCTGCTGCTGCTGTGGTGAACCAGCCCCAAGGCCCTCAAAGCCCTGATGCTGAAGGCCCTGCTGCTCAAGCCCCTGAAGGCCCTGCTGCTCCAGCCCCTGAAGGCCCTGCTGCACAAGCCCCTGAAGGCCCTGCTGAAGCCCCTGCCAGAGGGAGGAAGAGGCAAGAGAAAGAGAAGGGAAAGAGGAAACAATACACTGTTTCCGAGGAGCATGAGGATGAGGTGCTGGAATGGCTGAGGGAAAACGAGTACCTCTGGAGAAAGGGCCACAGACTCTATCGCGACACCAAGAAGAAGCAGGCAGCTTGGAGAGACAAGGCAGAGAGCCTGGGCTACGCTGCAGATATACTCCTGGGATGGTGGAAGCACATGCACACCTGGTATGGCAAACTACACCTCAAAAAATCTGGGCAGGCCGCTGTCAAGCTCACTGACCGGGAGATATATGTCATGGCCAAGTGCAGTTTCCTGGAAAGTGAGATCTGCCACTGAGGAGCAGACCCTCTGAGACCCCACTCCCTCAGACAGCCCACAGATAGCCAGTCCTCTTCCAGCCAGAAGCCAGCTACCCTGTCCAGGCAGGTGTTTTCAGAGGGCCCCACAGCAGAGACCCCCCCCCCCCGACAGCTGCACTCCCCATGCCGGTGGACTTGGAGGATTCCCTGTCACAAATGGAGGAAGAAGCAGCAGCCACCAGAGACCAGCCCACACCCACACCCGCACCCAGCTCCACAGGATGAGGGCAGAGAGGCAGACTGGAGGGCCAGAACCACAGTGTCCTGTTGGAGATCAAGGACACAATGAAGACCAGTACAGAACTTATCTCTCAGCTGGTCCACTTGGACAGAGGATCCTCGGGCTGCCACACCTTCATCACCTACGTGAGCCAGACCCTGAGGGACCTGCCCGAGGCCCAGTACCAGGTGATGAAGCAGAAGATCACAGTACTTCTGCACAACCCTCAAGGCCCAGCTGAAGCTGCTCCTACCCAGTCCAGGTCTACTCCTCCACCCCAGGCGATGTCACAGCCCTTCCACGGCTTTCAACAGCCCCTCACCTACCAAGGCTACGACTACCAGGACTTCCCACAGCAAAAACAGACATTCCCAGTTCAGGCCCAGATTCATCGGACGCCACAGACGCCAGTCCTCACCCAGCTGCAGACCAGACAGCCCCACTGCACTCCTCCTTCCTCCACCCCACAGCCAAGCCCGTCAACAGACTATCTGTCATCAGTCTTGGGCCTCACATCTCAGGTCCTTGATGAGGCGCCTCTCAACCTCACGGGACTGAGTCAGCTCTCGGACAGCTTCCTGAACACACCATCCCCTGTTGTACTCTGGGGGCCAAGCACCCCAATGGTGCCGCAGACCAGCATTCAAGCCACAGCCACCTCCACAGTCCCTGCCCGCTTAATAGCTGAGACCATGGACATGACTCAGAGTGACTGGGAATAGTGTCAGAGACTGAGTTGTTTACTTGTTCACTTTATCTTTGCTTAAGACACTTTACTTGGTTCATTTTGCTTATTTAATACAGTCATAAAGTTAACCTAAGACAGTTAATAAAGGTTATCTTTGCTTAACACACTTAATTCAGTTTACTTGGTTCATTTTGCTTATTTAATAAAGTCATAAAGTGAACCTAAGACAGTTAATAAAGGTTATCTTTACTTAAGACACTAAAGACACTTTTTCTACCTTAGGAAAGTGTTGGTGGAAACTTTTAACAAATGGTTAAGCCTTTGCATGCTTGTGGGATAGATAAGGATAGTTGTGGGATAGATAAACCTCCAGTGCAAGCATAGTGGGACTGTATGATCCCCCATCCCAGCTGCCACACATATGGAGCTTTATTATCAATAACAATTTATTCATTGATCAACACATTTTAAAATAAACAAAGCTCTTTATTAATGCCCTATTGATTGTAGGACCACTCAACATACATGGCACAATCTCATCAGTGTTATGCGACAGGCTCAAGGAAGCATCCATTAATCATCTATCATCCTGTCTTGCCACTCCACTGCTCCAGCTGGGGAATTGCACCAGTGTCTCAATAGGTTGCGCTGCTTCTTTCCTTCACGTGAAACTCTGTTGGGGCCTTGTATATCCACAGTGTCTATCAGGTTATGTCCTTGCCTCTATTCACCAGGCTCCATGTCCCCATTCCCTTGTTGACTGTCAACAAGTCTGTTCTGCAAGACTGGGTAGCGGGTGCGCATGGGATTGTGCAGGATGCAGCAAGCTTCCACGATGCTCCTCACAGTATGTGGCTCATGCTGCATGGTGGTGAGAATCATCTGAAACCTGTTGGCCAGGATGCCGAAGGCGTTCTCCACCACCCGTCTTGCCCTAGACAGCCTGTAGTTGAAGATCCTCTCTTCACGGGTGAGGTATCTTGAACTGTACGGTTTCATGATGTAGGTTCTGAGGGAGAAGGCGTCATCACCAATGATGAAGTAGGGCACATCTTGTGTGTCATTGGGTAGGGGGTCTGGATCTGGAAAACCCATGATGAGGTTGTGTTCCAGCCCATCCTTGAGGTCACTTGCATTGCATACCTGGCCATCTGAAGCTGATCCATTGCCTGAAGATTCGATGTCAATGAACTTGTAGTCAGCATCAACCATGGCAAAGAGGATGATACTGAAGAAGCCCTTGTAGTTGAAATATGTGGACCCTGAGTTGGCTGAAGCTTTGCAGGCCACGTGCTTCCCATTTATGCTGCTGGCTATGGCCACGCCCAGTTTAGCAAAGGGGGAAAAAGTCCTAATACATCACATGACACTGCCATGATGACATGAGTTTGACACCCTGGCTCTAATTCAAATAAACAATATATAAATGGAGCCTCATTGCACAAAACTTACAGGAGTCTAGCATATAGGTTCAGTGAACTAAAATTGAATAAACTTAAAGGTTGCTTTAAGCTTAGCAGAGTACAGAAGATACTCGAACCTGGATTGGTGGCAAAACAAACCATCCCTCTGAATGAATTCTGTAGCTGTGGTTAATTTGCAATTATTATCAGATGGCTTCAGTTTAGTGCACAGAGCCTCTGCAGAGGATCAGAAGCTGCTGTTACCGCATGTGTAAAATATTCTAAACTCAGGAGTGCTTATCTCAAAGCAAACATTTAGAATTAGCTGGAAAATATAATTTTGTCACATATTACAAGCTGCTATTGAGATAAATGATTATACAGATTTTTTAAAATCATGTATTACAGATTCCATTTCATTTTTGCTCATTAAGTGGATTACTCAGTGCACTGATGGCCAAACCCCTTAGTACAGGGCTGTCAAACTCATGGTCCGCGGATTAGATGCGTCACATGCTGGCCATGCCCAGTTTAGCAAAGGGGGAAGAAGTCCTGATATGTCACATGAACTGCTGTGATGACACGAGTTTGACACCCCTGACTTCATGTGAGCCTGAGGCACTTTTGCTGATATAGACCTAGATACTTGTTTTTGTCTCCACAATTTAAGTTTTCCACAATTCTCAAAGATCTTGGAAACCTGTGTTAAAAAGTTTATGTACATGGAGCCACCATCGTAGGAAAAAAAATAAAGTACATGGAATCTAAGTACTTGACTCAAACATTTCTCTCTCCAAACTAAAGGTATAATATTTACTATCAAAACTAATAACACCTTCTGGTTTTAAAAAATATACATTTTAACGCTTCTGATGATATGAATAGGAAAGTCAGCTTCAAGATTTCACATTCAAATTCTAGGGAAAACCATTGAACAGAAAGCTAATTAATTTATAAAGTTACACAAAGTAGATATAATATAGTTGTGAAGTGCTCAGAAAGCCTTCCTGACACATTTTCCTTGATTAAATTTATCACATAAACATATTTGCTTTTTGTATTTTTATATACAGAGTTTTTCTTGATATTAAATAATCCTCTTAAAATCTGATGTTTAAAGTGATACATACTAACTATTCATACTTGTTGGAGATATACTGCAAATTATCCAATATTTATTTTAGAATATTGTTTGGCAATGCTGTTACCTCTTGATTGTTAAAACACAGCAATAATGTAATAGAATACTTTGATAACTGTAAAGTTGTGCAAGTCTACATATTCACTGTTTTAAACCCTTGCCCTCTGTATTTCTGTGGGTATGTATGAAATGTTAATAGCTGTGTTAAAGAAAGGATTATGATGAAAAAAGCTGGAATAAGTAGCTTTAAAGTACATGCAGACTGTTCCTCCCCAGAGAGTACCTCTTATTAGAGAATTTGGTGGGAGGAAAAACAATCCATTTTCTATTTATAAAAGATTCTTTCAATAGTTCAGTAGTTTATTAACATATCAGGTATTACAAGATTATTCACCAATAAAGCAATATATGGCAACGTCATTATTAAAGGCTGCCAATTATATAAGCATGACTGCTTTATTTTTCTATTATAATTATTTCTGCTAATGTGGATATTTGTTTCTTCTTGTATACAGAACTATTTTTGTATACTTATTTTTGTTTCAGTGTTCTGTATTTCATATCACTGGATTATAGGATTATGGTTACACAGGAATAAGTACCGTAGAGTTGAATTCTGCTTACACTTAAAAGGACTTGGACATATATAACTATCCTAGAGTATGCGTTGCTAATTCAGATGTTTAAAGGTAAAGCCAATGGATTTAAGTGGATATAGCCCTTAGAATGCACAGAATTGCAGCCCAAATCATTTACAACAATATAAATATATTCTATTTAAATAGGACACTGGTTTTAAATTGACCCTTTGTCCTTCAATTTTCTTTTTTTTTAGGGGATGGTAGTGCTCTCTGGTGGTTGCTTTTATAACTATTGCTAATAAGATTAGTGGAATTAAGGATATGTGCTTGGATATCGTAAATAGAAACACTGCATTCCTACTTCTTGACCATAAGGAGCCGCAAAAGTGGATGGTAAGAACCAGGTACATGTAAGGACATTGCAAGAGCCAAATAGATAGAAATAACATCTCCCAAAGTCCATTCTAGATCAGAAACTGCACACTTTGGCTCTTTTTAAAAATAAAATCCTCTACTAGAGAGCTCATTATATTACTATTTTCTGACTTACTTGACCATTAACTACTATGTTCAAATGAGAAAGGTCTCTTAGGCCTAAAAGCATTTGTAGTGGTTGTAGCCAGGGAAGAATTTTACATTCTGCAATATGTTGTTCTGCAATAATGTTATTTCCAGTAGTCTGCCATAAATTAAAAACACCCAGAATTATTAGTCATGATGTAAATAAAAAAAGTCAAAGTGTAGTAGCCTTCCATAAGACTTGCTATTCTTTTGACCTTACTAAATTAATGTATATTTACATATATTTATAACATATGAAGAACGGTTACAACATGTGAAGAATGGTTAGAGGAACTGGGCATGGTTAGTCTAGTGAAGAGAAGGACCAGGGGAGACATGATAGCGGTCTTCCAATATTTGAAGGGCTGCCACAGAGAGGAAGGGATCAAGCTATTTTCTAAAGCACCCGAAGATCCAGATAAGGAATAATGGATGGAAACTGAAGAAGGAGAGATTTAACCTGGAAATAAGGAGAAACTTTCTGACAGTGAGAACAATCAACCAATGGAACAGCTTGCCCTCGGAAGTTGTGGGAGCGCCATCACTTGAGACCTTCAAGAAAAGATTGGACTGCCATCTGTCAGAAATGGTATAGGGTCTCCCGCTTGGGCGGGGGGTTGGACTAGATGATATATAATGTCCTTTCCAACTCTGTTATCTGTTATATTTTTATAATATTGTTCAAAATGGAGAATTCATCAAGATGTATCTGCTTCTTCTGAGTTTTGACAGAAATATTATCATAACCAAAACTACTCTGTAGTGGTTGATCAATGTCCACCTAAAATATTCGTTGCTAAAAGCATAGCTCCAGTGTCTGCCACATTTCTTTTCTCACCCTTCCTGGTTTGTTTTTCTATTCAGCTTGGCTGATGACAAACTCCAGAAGTCTTCAGACTTTTGGGTACAATTAATTATTATCACAAATTAAATCCTACATTTTTAATATAGATTTGTAAAAACTACCATTCTGGAGAATTCTAGAATATATTGTTTCCTTTTAAAGCCCATGTCACACTGGCCAACGGATGCAAAAAGGACACAGCAGACAAGCAAAATGTTCCATCCGTTGTTATCCGCTCTTAAAAGGGGCAAAAATTTGCATAACCGGAGCGGATAACACAGACGTGGGGAGGACGCAGGGTGGATGCAAAGTGGATGCGGAATGGAAGCCCAGTGGATGGGAGGGGATGGCACATCCGCTAGGCTTCCGGGGGGCCTCAGCGAAGCGGACACGGAACGGAAAGAGCAGATGCAGAGCAGATGCACAGCGGATGAAGCGGATGCAGAGCGGAAGCCTAGCGGATGCACAGTGGAAGCCTAATGGATGCCTGGCGTTAATTGCGCATGCGGGGAGGATGCATTGCATCAGCCCCGCGGATATAACGGAAGCAGCTCGGAAGCAGGTTGCCATTCAGAGGAAATACCTGCTGCATGTCAACATAAACACAACTCTTTATTAAACGCCCTGTTCATTGTAGGCCAACCAAACATACATGGCCCAATCTCATCCATGTGATGAGACTGTCTGAAGGAAGCATCCATTAAGGCGAAGAAGCAGCGCAACCTCCTGAAACACTGGTGCAACTCCCCAGCTGGAGCAGTGGAGTGGCAAGACAGGATGGTAAATGCTTAATGGATGTTTCCTTCAGACTGTCTCATCACATGGATTGTGCAGGATACAGCAAGCTTCCACGATCCTCCTCATGGTCTCTGGGCTATGCTGCATGTTGGTGAGAAGTACCTGGAACCTGTTGGCCAGGATGCCAAAGGCGTTCTCCACCACCCATCTTGCCCTGAACAGCCTGTAGTTGAAGATCCTCTCTTCACTGGTGAGGTATTTGGAGGTGTAGGGCTTCATGAGGTAGGTTGTGAGGGAGAAGGCGTCATCCCCCACGATGAAATAGGGCACATCTTGCTTGTCGTTGGGCAGCGGGTCTGGATCTGGGAAGCCCATGATGAGGTTGCTTTCCTGCCCCTCCTTGAGGTGACTGGCGTTGTATACCTGGGCATCTGAAGATGAGCCGTTGCCTGAAGCATCGATGTACATGAACTTGTAGTCAGCATCGACCATGGCGAAGAGGATGATGCTGAAGAAGCCCTTGTAGTTGTGATAAGTGGACCCCGACTTGGCTGGTGCTTTGCAGGCCACGTGCTTGCCATCGATGGCTCCAACGGTGTGGGGGAAGTTCCACTTCTGATACCACTGCTCTGCAACTTTCTTCCATCCTTCTTCAGTGGAGGGGCACTGGAGGAGCTCCTCCTTGTATTCTTCGATGATGGCCTGCACCACTTTTCTGACAACAAAGCTGATGGTATTGGGTGCACCCTCCAGCCGTACTGCATGCTCCTGTAGGTGGTCCCTGAGGCCAGGTGGTGCAGAGTCAGTGCCACCTTGAGCCCAGGGTCCAGGCTGGGCGGGAAGTTGGTGTTTGTCTTGGTCAACCTGGGTGTCAGGCGCTGCACAACTTCGTCAAACATGGCTGGAGGCATCCTCATGAAGTTCTGGAACGCCCAAGTGTCTTCGCTCCTGAGCTCCACCATCAGCTTGTTGTACAGTCCGTCCTCTGCTCTTCTGGCGAACCATCTTTGGACCCAGACTTTTTTTAGGCGCCTCCTTTTCTTCCTGTAGTAGAGTTCACAGAGCCTGTAGATGGACATGACTGGATGCTGTGGAAGAGGAAGAGGCAGATGAAGGCTGCAGAGGTCTGCACCGCTGGGCTGCTGTTCTGAAAGTGAGATGCAGGCGAGTTGCTCCCCCTTTTTATAGGCAGCATAGGTTTTCCGCTAGGCATCCTCTAGGCATCCTCTAGACATCCTTAATATCCGAGATAGGTCCCCTCTGCAAATGTTTTTTCCATTTTAAACGCTTTGTTTCCGTTCTGCATCCACTACGCATCCATTCTGCGTCCGTTCCGCTTGCTCCCTGCGTCCGAGCGGATGCGAGTTGCGCGGATGTGCAACGGATGCCTAGCGGATATAGCGGATGCATAACTGATGCATAACGGATGCGTAGCAGATGCGTAGCGGATGCAGAACGGACGAACTGGATACATTTTCCACGCAAAAGTTTTAGGCAGCCCAAAACTTTTGGAGCGGATGAAACGTCCATAAACGGATCCTGGACGGATAGAGAGGAAGCCAAATGGAGGCAGTGAGTACATCGCGTTTTTGAATGGATAGCAAGGTTTTTTGTCTGTTTTACATCCTCTTTGCATCCGTTGGTTCATTGTGACATGGGCTTAAGGTTCTGTCAATCATAACATTCTGAAGGTGCTCCCTTGCTTTCTGAATGATTTGTTTCTTTGTTACATTTCTAAACTGCCCATCTCCCTCAAAGAAGGACTTAATTAATCTCCATACCTCCTACTTCACCTTCCTTGAAAGCTTGGACATTTGTGGACTGAAGGAAAAACAGAAAGGTCAAGCGTTTTCTAGTACATTCGGTTTATAGAATGATAGGTTTTACGCATGCGTGCTTTTTAATTGTTTTACAGTAATTAATGATAAATCCTTTGGAGTAAATTAGCCAGGCACATACACACAGTGTCATAGCACTGGTTCGGTACTTTTTTGTTGATAAAAACTAAATAATTACTTGCAGACAATTTAAGTTTAAGAATTTAAATTACTTCAATTCTTAATTCTCCTTGAAGGATTACAGGCTTTACACAAACAGAAAGCTCAGTTCATGCAGTTCACATCATATCTAGTTTGACCCTGAGCATCAATTTTGTTTTTTGACAGCTATATTTTCACAAATTGTCGGTTTAGATTTTAGCCTCATAGACTCAGATTAAGCATATTCATGCTTCTGAAATGTTACAACCCAGTTGCTGTGATCTCACAACATGTTCATCCATTGTTTACTGAACTGTGGCTTACTAAATTAATCCAGTTGTCTAACTTCACACAACACACATGAACCATTAACTACCCCATCTGTCATGTGAAGCCAGGCTACTACACATAATCATAATTTTGTTTGAATGATGCTGTAGTCAACATATTCAAACATTGTTTTTGCAAGCCTAATGTCAGTGTTCCAACCAAATTCTCCATCCCAAATTCCTCACTCAGAAACAAAGTCCATCCAAGTAAGAATTTATTAGAGAAGTCATATTAGTACATCTGGGGAAAACTCTAATCTGATTTCCCATGTTTTTCCCTGCTATGCTAAAGCTCAAATCCAATCCCTGTTGATGATCCTGAAGTCAAATTCTCCAATACACCTCCATTCTGAACTCCTGCCAAGTCCAGTTACTCCCCTCCAAACTCCAGTGACTCGGCCTTGAGCTCTGGTGAAAGAATGTTGTTGTTGGCTATCCTTCCCTTTTACTACCCTCTTGTTCCCACAGCTGTCCATCCCCCCTTGTGGCACCCCTAAACCTAATTCAAAGTGGATCCGGAGTTGACACCTAAGTTATTTGGGGTGACTCTGGAATTTATCTGAATCAAAGTTCAATAGAATGATTTTGTCTGCTACAACAAAACTAACCTGGTAACTGTTCTAATCTAGAACAGGTAAGTACGGGATCAGTCAATACACTCAGTACTAACTAGAATAATTTAGTAAATGTCCCATAAGGTGCTTTTTTCCCTCTCAAAAGGCAATTGCGTTCCCTTGGTTTTTTCCTTTGAAAATGTTTCATTTCTCATCCAAGAATCTTCTTCAGTTCATGAGCTGAAGAAGCTTCTTGGATGACAAGCAAAACATTTTCTAAGAAAACAACCAAAAAAAATCCAGTCGCCTTTTGATAAAATAAAAAAAGCATCCTTGGGACAATCATGACCTTGATGGTTGCCAATCTTCATAGAAATTTAATAAGTGTCAATTATAAAAAATAGGTATAAAGCTACCTACAACATATTTATGCTACCCCCTTAGAAAGTATATATGTATGTTTTCGCAGTATGTATTCTGTGATACTTCAAATCAAACTCATTCTACTATTATTTTCCTAACCGTATAGAACAAATCATATTCTTCCTTTATTGAAGAGACAGATTTGGTTTAAATTTTTTAGTAAATTTGGTTTTTCTTCCCATTGTAAACATTCTTGAATTTGAATCTGAATGTAAATGAAATGAATGTTAATGAAGCTGAAATGTCCTGGAATTGAAAACTTCATTGTTCCCTGACAATGACAGAAGACATTTAGTAACCAGGAGATAATGGTTTCCTCCATTCATCAACAATTAAACAGGTGGTTAGAAAAGGGGAAAAAAGATTGCTCTAGTTGCTAAGCAGTGATTCACCATTTGTGCTACATTCATTCATGTTTGTTGTATGTATTCAATAGATAAAGAGACACTTTACATAGATCTGTCTAATTTGGATTCTTTGTTATTTTACTATCATTCATGTCACAGAATGTAGGCCTTTATTAATGTTTTATACACAAATCTGACCTAGCAGCTGCTCCACATGGAGACATTGGTCCTTTAGAGCAGGGGTTGCCAAACTTTTAAACCTCAGGGACAACCAAACTCATAATTTTAAATCCCAGGGACCACTAACTGGTTCTCTGGGCATGGCCTAATTTGTGGGTGTGGCTTAGTGATCATGTGACTGGCTGGATATGGCTTGAATGTAAATATTATATAAATTTATATAAATATTGATTTTTTTATAAAAAGGGGCAACTTTTACCCAAAATCAGGCAAAGCAGGCAGGCAGGCAGATTGAGTTGCTCACAGAATCATCCAGTGATCTATCTATCTGCCATCAGCTACCTGAGTCTGTCACATAAAATTTGCTTGCTTTGAGTCTGCACTGAATAATATAACTTTCAGTCCTAAGGGAGGTTCGGCTATGCTTAAAAGCAGAGCCAAAGATCTAAAGACTAGCTAGAAAGCAAAAAATCCAACCATTTTCTGCTTCCTAGCTAATCTAAATCTCCCAGCACAGCAGAATAGCTGATAGTCAGAAAAAGGAAAAATAGCAATTTAGCAGGCAAGTTTGCCAGGTAAAGGGTGAGTGGGTGGGGAGGATTCCCTCAGGCCATGTGGGTGGTACAGCCTTGTGTTTCAATGCAGCCTGAATTAATTGCTTTGGGTGGGTGCTCTGGGGTTGAGATTTCTCTGCAGCCCACCAAAATTTTCTCCCAGCCCACCAGTTGGCGATCCCTGCTTTAGAGCAGAAAACTGGGACCTTGGAAGCTACAGGCTCTCCAGCTCACTTCAAAAGTCCTTTGCAAGAGACCAAGGCAACTCTGTAGTAAAAAATGCTCTATCACTTCTTTACCGGCCTGTTCTCTGGCAGGAAAGAGATAAAAGGTGTTCAGAAAAAAAAAATCAGAAAAAAAATTATCTGAAACAGAAAAATGTCCATTCTCCTTTATTGTTGGCTTTTACTACAAACTCCATAAGCATGCAATGATGTAACTACCAACAGATTAGTTGGTTATGGCCCTCAATAAAATAAGGTTGCTAGTCTGAGCTTTAATCAAAACTCAAAGACACCTGAAACAAATAGTAATATTCTCTCTCTGCAGAGAAGGGACTCTCTAATTGCCTCTATTTTATAAAGATTGCTTCCAGCTGCCAATATGCCCTTTGATTGCCTCACCTGAATCAGATGGAAAAGGATAATTAGCATACCAAAGGCATGTCTTTGCAAACTTCTGGAGTCTGGACTATCTCCAGGTATTTAAATCTCATGGGAGACAAATTAGCCAGCAAAATCTCAAAGAATGAGCCCTGTGGGTTATATTATAATTTTCCATTAGCCTAGGGGTGCCTAGTTTTCCTTGAGTAAAGAGTCACATTTGATCTTTGAGTGTCTTGCCAGGGGTTAGATTCTATTAAAAAAAAAGGAAAGTGGCATGACAAGTATTTAATTTGTATCAAAACCTACAACTTGGCATCAGAATTGGGAGTTCTCTAGAGGCCACATTTTAGAAGAATCACTAGGGTATAAAGTCAAATTCCTAAATGGACATCCAAAGAACTACTATGACAGGGATAAGCAAGCTAGGATAGTGCATGTTTTGAATCAGCTTCTCCAATCTTCTGCCATTATTCTTGTTGTTTTGCATCAATAGGAGTCAAAATGTAAGACATTTTGAAATTGTATAATGAATCTGTGCTCAAGCATCTTATTTAACAAGCCATACTTTCCCAACCTGATGCTCTCCAGAACTGTTGGCTTTATTTTTTCAAATCTTCTGTCAGTAGAAGATTGGAGCTTCTAATGAAGACAAGGAAAGAGTTCTGAGACTATTCTATTCCAGAACTAAGAGTTCTAACTATTCCTAAAGTTGATTAAAGAATAATTTATAACTTTTCAAACTTGTGTGTTAGCTCTTTTTCCAAAGATTAGAAGGGAAGGGTATGATAGATCCTATATATTTAGTATTGTGTCTACTGGTACAGCAAATGTAACTTTAAATCTTGGCTTTAACAGCTTAATATTGAATTAATTTGCCTCAGTGAGATTTTCACATCATCTTACAACCTCCTGTTAGATTCCTCTGGTGCTTGCAAAAGGTGGAAGAAACACAGAGGAAGTTGTGGAGGATACAGAGCTGTTGCTTCATAAGGCATTGTGAGAAGTTCAGGACAGGGCTCTAACAGCTGATCACAACCAAAAAACTAGATCTCAAGATTTCATTAAAAAAAAGTTTAAAGAATCCTGGAAATCTGATCGATATACATTTATCAGCAAACATCATTAAGGTAAGGACTCTTTCATCCCTCTGGTTCACTTTCTAACTTTCTCTTGTTGCACAGAAAGTGTTGCTACCTATTTTCTCAATAAGAAATAGATGCACATATTACTTATAGTAATAAGTAATACAGATGCACTTATTACTACTATTTTCGTTCCAATAGAAAAGAATATCTGCAGCTCAGGGTTGAAGTGTGGTAGCCTTACAACCCTCTAAGCTTACTTGTTTGTTTACAGACATTTTATTAACCAATTGGGCAACCTTATCAGTATGAGTAAGTTAGGGTTTGCTGCCTGTTTATATACAGAAGTTTAATTTTAACAATCAAGTAGAAAACAATATGCTAATTAAAGATCTACCAAAGAGAAAACCACATCCCTACCCCCAACTGGCAGGGCAAATTACCCTCTATATATTTAACAGAAAATGTACATGTCACATTTTAGTCTAGAACTAAAGCCATTCAGAGTGAAATGGATTCCAATTGTTTTAACTTCCATGTATTTTCTATACATCACAAGAGAACCACCTTGAACTACTGCTTCAGTGTTCCAGAATAGATTCAAAAGACAAGATCCTCTGCTATTATTGGCATTATATTTATTGAAATCTCATACAAGTAATTTAAATGTTTGCGCTCATCTAGGATCAAAATTTTGCTGGTTCCAAAATGCTGAGCATGCAATCATTTAGTTATTACTTGGACTGACACCATCAAGAAATCTCAGAGCTGTAGGAAAGTCTGAAGAGTAAAAAAAAAAAAGTCATTGAAAAGCAAAGCATTTCTATATTGTGACTGAGAAAATGACAAGAATGAGTTCATGATGTCACCAGGAATAAAGATGAGTCTGAAGGGGAGTGTAACCTTTTTTTATAGTACTCAAGAACTTGGATTCCAAACAAGGAAAAAAAACAATGCCTGATCCCTACACTTCTGTTTTTTTTTCT
Source organism: Laticauda colubrina (assembly GCA_015471245.1). Taxonomy (NCBI): domain Eukaryota; kingdom Metazoa; phylum Chordata; class Lepidosauria; order Squamata; family Elapidae; genus Laticauda; species Laticauda colubrina. The sequence goes on along the minus strand of BLBF01000063.1, from coordinate 18,755,950 downwards.
ATATTGACAAGTCCAGGACAGTGTGCACATGAACACAAGCAGTGCTTTGCAGGATCAAACCTCTGGTCCACCTAATCTTTCAATCTGTTCTCACAATGGCCAACCAATGCATAAGGAAGCCCACTAGACTTTCCCGGCAGAGTTACATTGCCATCAAGGCTTAGCCACTGATCCATCCCCTGTCTTCCATGAAGTCCAACTTGCTTTACAGCATTGAACTGTTTGCTTTTTTACTTCAGATCTTCTCAATTAATCTGGAGACAAATGAGTATGGAATATGTAATACTGTAGTTTGTATTATCACATTTCTTTCCTGAATAGGACAATAACTTGCTATATTAGAATTTTTGCTAACAATAGCAGCTGATATCCTGTTGTGTGTGTGTTTTTTTTTAATATTTAAATTGCCCCATCTTTGTTTTGTTTGTTTATTGTTTCTTGCATTAGTCATTTGCTTTCTGTTCTGTCCGTTTCTGTCTCCTTTGTTTATTGTTCACAAGTATCCTTTCACATTCTTGGTGAATTTATTTGATTATATGTAAACATATTTTAATTGTATTCAGCATAAATGTATATTAAAAATATAAAAATGCTTTTATTTTCATTTATACCCAATTTGCATTTCAATATTGTTAGGATTTTGGCAAGCACATATTTAGCCTTCTCCTGTTGATTTAACATACATAATTAGCAAAGCTAACTGGTATTACAAAGATTGCATGTAAATTTAAACTGCAATGATTTTATGAATAAGGAAATGTATTGACATGCTTTCCTATAGAGTGGCTCATATCTAGTCATTTACTTGATGTTTATTGTTGCCGGTTAATTAGATGAGTAAACAGAATGGTCAATTTTGGAATACTCTACCTGACTATGGTTTCTTCCCCAAACCTTAGACTGTCTACTATTGACCTCACCCCCCTTCTAAGAGGCCTGTAGGGGGGCATGCATAAGTGCACCAATCGTGCCTACTGCCCCTGTCCTATTGTTTTTTATTTTTCTTATAAGTATCTATCTCAGGTATTCAAAACTATATTTATTCTTATACCTGTATCTTGTAAGCAATTGACAAATCAAATAAAATGTAAATGCAAAATCTGATTTTGAGGTTCACAGTATCTGCTATAAAATTATGAAGGCCCACATAAGGAGAATGTTTTTGAGACTAAATAGAATTTGCCATTGATATAAACACCCAAATATATTTGCTGGCAATTACAACCTCATAGAAAGCAATATAAAACTCAAAATGAGGTTGTGTATGTGTTGGTGTGTCTCTTTCACTCTCTTTTTTTTTTCTGATGAGAATGACCAAAATCCTTGCATGTAGAATAATCTAAAATAATCTTGGATGCCTATTAATTAGCTTGGTTCATAATATGCTTTGTTTCATTTTGCCTTATCACTTAGCCCAACTATTGTGGATTGTAAATCATGGTTTCTGTCTTGACCTGATGTATGACCAAGATTATTATAGCTTATTCAACAAGCCATGTTAAAATGATTCTTCAGCTACTTATTAAATTAATAAATATGTTGAGGAAGACTATAAAATAGCACAGAATAAAAACAAATTCAGAATGGAATTGCTAAAGCCATGGTAAACAGAAAAGTGTGGCAAAAAACTGAATAGAAAGTTTTTTGTTATTTTCTGGAAATTCAATCTAAACTTGGTAGAATATATTTAATATGACTAATAATCATGACTTTAATACATTCATTACCATAATTTATACTATTACTATCAGTCCAATTATTCCAAGAATTGATTCTCTCAGTTTTAAAGTATTTAGAAAGATGAGTGAAGGCATCTCTTCCACCAATTTTTAACTGTTAATTATTTTAATAATGAAATTTAATTTGTGTTGATTTTAATTGCATTCATATTATTAAGTTTTACATTGTTTTTTTGTTGTAAACCACCTTGAGTATTAAAATAAAAAGAGGTTTATATCATAAACAAAATCTTCCTTTCTAATTCTGTATCAAACTTAAAATATAGTTACATTTTACCATATTCTTTTTTCTCGTCACCATCTATGTACAAGGTCAGCTTGTATTTTTGAAGATAAGCAAACATCATCATCATGCTCTGTTACATAAGCTTGAATAATATCTTCATAGTAGGTACATATTCATATATGTTTCAACAACAAATTGAGCCATGTTGATTAGAAATTTTAAACACTGCAATCTCAATTTACATCTAGTGAATGCAATTTTATAAAGCAAGCAATGAGGTACATTATATAGATAATGTGGAATTTCTTTACATAGGCCTGTAATCTTTTTTCGAA
>BLBF01000063.1:18692435-18753250 GCA_015471245.1 Laticauda colubrina | reverse complement strand
GTCCTGCCCTACATAAGAGGTACTACAGACAAAATCAGTAAGATACTACACAGGCATCACATGCCTTCAAAACAGACAAAAAATAGCAGCCATCCTTAAAAACCCCAAAGACAAAATTGACCTGGAAAACCAAGGCATATATGAAATTCCCTGTGCATCATGCCCGGCCACATACATTGGACAGACCAATAGAAGAATAAGTACCCGCCTAGATGAACACAAAAATGCAGGAAAAAAGCTGGAACACACCTCCTCACTAGTCCAACCATGAAAACCACAGGTCACAACATCAACTTCAATGGCACTAAAACCCTAGCGACTATAGAAAACCCCAACCACAGAATCATCAGAGAAGCCATAGAGATTGAAAAAAGACCCAAAAGCATGAATAGAAGAGATGATTCCACCAGACTGTCAATCATTTGGAAGCCTGCACTCTCAAATAGAAAGATCTCCACACCACAAGCCAGGCAAACACCTGGGCACAAACAGACTCCCTCTGATACCTCCAGCTCAAACACCCCCCCCACCAGGCACCCAGATGAAACCTGGCTTCCTAATAGATAATAGCCGTCCTTTCACACAAAGCCAAGCTGCACTGAAAGCCTCCAGTGCAGGAACAGAGTGTTGCCAGCCAATCAAAGCCACAAAACAGACAGAAGAAACCAGAAACACCAATCAAACAAACTCCAAGTCCAATAAACACAGACCAAGACTCCCAACCAATCAAGATGTAGAAAAAAATATCCTGCCACAATAATAGGCTAGCCTCAAATTTAAAACCAACGGCTGTGAGACCCTGACCCACATACAAACTCAATACAGAAGCCTGATGATGGCAGATGAGATTCTGCTGAAACGTTGCTACAACTTTAAAAGCACTACAATGACATGGGATAATACCCAAAGTAAGCTGAACAGCATATATATATTCTATTTGTGCATTTTTATATGTGGTTTCAACTCATTGTGCACTATCCAGAGTCACCTTCAGTGAAGTGGGAGGCTGCATAAAATTGATTAATAAATAAAATATCACATTCATAATCTCTCCCTTTCCTTCTCACTCCCCCCCCCCACTCTCTCTCTCGCACACACACACCTTTAAAACACAAAATTCTGGATTGTTTTTGCTGCAAAAAAAACCGCACACTGATTACTCTCTAGAAGCAGCAATGGTATAACACAGAAGTGTCAAACTTGATTTCATTAAGGGCCACATCAGGGTTGTGTTTGACTTTGGGGGGCCCACCGTGGGCGTGGCCATGGTGGGCATGGCCAGTTCGTCATCATTTGTGTCGGGGCCACCTAAGGTGGCCCGAGTGCTCTACCAGCAAAAACAGGCTCCCAAGCTCCATTTTCAGCTGCAATGGCATCCTGCAACCCTCTGGCACTGAAAATGAAGTTCAGGAGGGCCATGAGTGGCTCTCCCAAGCTCTGTTGTCACTGGCAGAGGCACTACGGGCTGCTCCTTTGCTGTTTCCAGGGTGGCCACATGGGTCAGATCTAAGCACCCTGTGGGCCAGTTCCAGCCCCTGGGCCTTGAGTTTGACATCCCTGGTATAACAGATTCTATAGTAATTATCTGAACCATTAAGCATTATTTTGTAAATCACAGTTATATGACAGACAGCGGTTGCCAACCAGTGGGCTGCAGCCCACTGGTGGGCCCTGAGAAAATTTTGGTGGGCCGCAGAGAAATCTCAACCCCAGAGCACCCTCCCCAATTCCAGCCTGCGCAGAAACACAAGGGTGTGCCACCCACATGGCCCATGGGAACCCTCGCCACCCACTCACTCCTTACCCAGCAAACTTGCCTGCTAAATGTTTCCTTTTTCTGACCATCAGCTGTTCTGCTGTGCCAGGAGACTTAGATTAACTAGGAAGCAGGAAATGGTTGGATTTCTTGCTTTTTAACTTTGATCTTCGGCTCTGCTTTTAAGCACAGTCAAACCTCCCTTGGGACTGAAGGTTCTATTATTCAGTGCAGACTCATGGCAAGCAAATTTTATGTGACAGACTCAGGTAGCCGATGGCAGATAGATAGATCACTGAATGATTCTGTGAGCAACTCAGTCTGCCTGCCTGCTTTGCCTGCGTTTGGTTTTTTCATAAAAAAATTCAATATTCATATAAATATTTATAATATTTCCATACAAGCCATGCCCAGCCAATCATATGACCACCAAGCCACACCCACAAATTAGGCCACATCCACAGAACTGATTAGTGGTCCCTGGGATTTAAAATTATGAGTTTGGTGATCCCTGAGATCCAAAAGGTTGGCGACTCCTGCGATAGGAAACTCATGCCTTAAAAAGTAATTCGGAGCCAGATGTCAAATTTCTGAAATATAATTTAATATCTGGCTAACAACCATAATGTATGTGTAAGCATGCATGCTATGTGTTTTGTGTGTGTGTGTGTGTGTATTTATATACATATATACATACAGATACACATGCACAGCTATAAACGTACACCTACACAAATCTGGCTATCTTTCTACATTCAGGAAAATAATGAGATATTAACATATTAAAACAGGCTACTAATTAGGCTTAATGTGCACTAAATGCACTTTTTACTTTTGGGAGTTCAGATAATCACAAATTAACACTAAATGAAATTAATGTAATAAGGTTCTATTTTTTTTATTGGTACCTATAGTCAATAATTCTTCATTTAGAGAAAACAATGAAGAAAAACAAGTAATGTCTGAATTAGTCTTCTGTCGAGGAATCCCATGGTGATATATTTTAAAAAATCAATGGCAATAAGACTCATATTCAATAAATGGAAATTTTTAAATCAAAAGTAATTTCTTTATTTTTTCAGTCTTTGTACTTCTTTCCCTTAGCAAATATTTTCTATCTGTGAAATACTTTTTGAATGTTTGGGTCTATCTGTGCTTGATGTGTTCTAGTAGGAGAAATTGGACAACAGGATATATAAGCAAAGCATGAATGAAAGGAATTGGTATGTGCAGAGCAAAAGCAGAAACTTGGAGAAACTTAAAGGTGGGTTGATGGGAACTGGGACAGAAATTTTGAGTTTTTATAAGAGGAAATAGGACTATATTGAATGAATAGACATAAAGGCAACATAAATGGTAGAACTAAATATTTTATATACTATTAGTAAGGCAAATATTCCTGGATTTATGTAATCATGACAAGATTACAAACATAGGTCTAACTAATAAGAATAGTTTAAATAAATTGAATATCTCAGTTTACAATGTTACTTATGCTTGTGGAATATTTGATGTTAATGTTAAAACATCTATATGTAACTGATGTGCCGGGAGTACAGGAACCAGCCATAAAGAAACAACTTGGTTTTTGTAACCTAACTATACGTATAATTTATATTTTGGATCTTTATAGTCTAAACTGTGTTGACAGTATTCAACATGGGAAATTATAAGATGATACTTCAAACATTTATAACTTATGAAATTCAGAAAAGATATTGAGATCTTACTCAGTTTTTCATGAATATATCAAAACAGCTGAATTATTCCCCTGAGATACAGAGTTAATTTTTTTCAGATAGCTAAAACATAATGGATAGCTGGGTTTTCAATAGTATTTCTCAAAAATTAGGCTTGTTAAAACTAAGGAGATTTTGCAAAACAGTTTATGATGTGACATGATAACATTGAAGGAAGAAAAGTTTAAAATCCAGATCTTTGGAACATAGCTAACACTCTTATCATTGTCAAAGTTTAAAGATCGCATTTACTGCCGCTGTTGAAATTGACACTACAAATTTGCTGTCATTAGTTCTGAAAACTATCCAAGCCATATGGGGGATTCAGTACAAAGGGGTGTGAATTCTCAGAATTGTGGAAAGACTTGAAATATATTCTTTTCTTTTCTGAATATTCATGCCTTTCTAGATGGTAGAACTTTAGGCAAGCAAATGAACAGAGAATACAACAATATTGAAACTGCTGGGGTTGTTTAAAGAAAATATTGCATGTATGCCAAGATAACATCCTCACTTGGAATCATCGTCATTTCATGAGTCAGTGTGGAAAATCAGCCACATGTTGTAGTTCTGTAACAAAACATGTCATATTTTTATATGCAAGAATCTTGATTTTCTAAGTTGCACTTACATATACCCTTGTGAGTATCCTTATGCAGAAGGTATAATTGAAAAGAAGAGCAATGCCCCATTGAAGGACATACGTCTCCAGAACGTGTTTACTAGTAACCCTGGATTGATACTAAATTGCCACAAAAAAAGATCCTCAGTCAAACATAATACCCCTCCGATACTTGTGTTCTTCCAAAAGGCAACTTTCATTGAGCGAATGTGTTGATTTTTAATCAAGAAAGCAGTGGAAGGAAAGAAATTACGCTTTTATTTTCTCTCTCTGCTGCATTGCTGATTTTATTGCCATGCATTCATCCCTTCAGGAAGGTGCTGACATCTTTGTTTTCTTTTTAAGCGCTAGCCTCCTGCTCACAGCTCCCCACTCTCAAATCAATATTTGGTCCTTAGTGACGGAACGGAGAGCCTGCAAGTGTGATCTTACGAAAGTACTGTCGGCTGAAGTTCACAGTATCGGAGAGTTTTCCTGAGTTATTTGCAAATAGCGAGGCTATTATACTGTATCAGAAAAAAAAAGAAAAGAAAAGAAAAGAAAGAAAGAAAAGTTTGCCAGAAAGAAAGATTGTGGAACCTAGAAAAAGGAGGGGATGGGAATGCCGGAGAGACAGCAATATATAACGTGGGAAGGAAGTCAGAGAAAGGGGCTCGCCGGCAACCAGCTAGCCGAGGGCAGCAGCCTACGTGACTCCTTACCTGAGGTGCAGATAATGCACGAGCCTGGTCACCACGGTAACCATCCAGGCGGGATTCCTCACCTCGGGGATCCAAGGAGAGTCCGAGGAGCCTGGCTGAGCTTTCCAACTCCAGAGCGTCTCCAACGCTTTCCTTGCCTTTTTTGCGCCTTCGGGCGCCCTCGGAGAACGAGGCACAAGGCGACGAAAATAGGCCCCTGGGGCTGCTTGGCTCTGCCGCCTCCCCTGACCGGACGACGCTGACCAGCTCTCGGTCCCGCCGCCGCCGCTAATGCCAACCGGGATGAGAGGAGCAGGCAGGCAGGCAGGCAGGCAGGCGCTCAGCTGCGATTGTGCCGGTTTTCCTCCCCCCCCCGCCGTTGCCGATGACTATGATAGTCATAGAGGACAATAAGCAGTCAAATCATACTCGGAAATAGTCACTATAAATCGTTAAGGATTCAAGCCACAAAGTTACAGTCAGGCAGTCACAAGTGGGAGGGGATGGGTGATAAGGAGTGATGAGGACATGAACAGGAATAGTAGTGCAGACTTTGTAATAGTTGAACAATGTTGAGGGAATTATTTGTTTAGCAGAGTGATGGCTTTCAGGAAAAAAAAACTGTTCTTGTGTCTTCTTGTTCTGGCTTGCAGTGCTCTATCACTGTCGTTTTGAGGGAAGGAGTTGAAACAGTTTACGTCTGGGATGTGAGGGGTCTGTCAATATTCTCACAGCCCTATACAGGTTCCTGACTGAAAGCAGGTTGGTAGTAACTGTATTTTTTTTCTGCAGTCCTAATTACCCTCTGAAGTCTGTGTCTGTCGTGTTGGGTTGCAGAGCCAAACCAGACAGTTCAAGAGGTGCAGATGACAGACTCAGTAATTCCTCTGTAGAACTGGATCAGCAGCTCCTTTTGGGCAGTTTGAGCTTTCTGAGTTGGCGCAGAAAGAACATTCTTTGTTGTGCTTTTTTTGATGATGTTTTGATGTTAGGTGTCCATTTTAGGTCATGTGATATAGTAGAACCTAGAAATTTGAATGTCACTCCTGTTGAGACTGTGTTGACTAGTATTGTAAGAGGTGGTATAATGGGAGGGTTTCTTCTAAAGACAACCACTATTTCTATGGTTTTGAGTGTATCCAGTTCCAGATTGTTCCAGTTACAACATGAAGCAAGTTGTACAACCTCCTGTCTGTATGTGGATTCGTCATCTGGAATGAGACTATTGTGTCATGGGCAAATTTCAGTATTTTAACAGATGAATCGTTTGAGATGCAGTCATTGGTATTTGGGAGAAATGGAGAAAGCACATAGCCTTGGGGGGCCACTGTGCTAATTGTACAGCTATCAGATGTGATTTTTGCCTAGCTTCACCTGCTGCTTCCTGTCTGTTAGGAAGGAAAGTGGTGAGTAGAAAGAAAAGTGTTTTTTGAGGAGGCAACTGGACTTCCTTGTTTTTTCTTTGAAGATATTTCACTTCTCATCCAAGATGCTTTTTCAGCTCTGATTTTGGAGGGTGTGGAATGGAAGTCAGAGCTGAAGAAACATCTTGGATGAGAAGCGAAACATTTTCAAAGAAAAATAAACAAAAAGTCCAATTGCCTCCTGGAAAAACACCTTTGGGACAACCATGACTTGGATGACTATGAATCTCTACAGACTTTTAAAGGGATGTGAATTTCGACCTGTTGCTGAAATCTCCACAATGGCACCAAATGATATTCGATGATATAGTTTGGAAGGCATGCAAAGGCTACTCCACCCCAAGCTCTACGCCAGGTCAAAGCATAGGCAAAACCTGAGGCAATTTTACATGGTAAAACTATTTGTGAGCCGGTGTGGGCCTTTTGGAAAAGTTTTGGATTTGACCCTAGGAGATCTTCCAACCTGTTTTTGTCTTTTGCAAGGGATTCCTACAATAGAAGTTTCAGTCCTGCTCATAGCCTTAGCATTTGTGTTTTGAACAATGTCTATGGAGATTCTCAGTCATCCAGGTCATGGTTGCCCAAAGGTGCTTTTTTTCCAAGAGGAAACTAGACTTTCTCTGGTTTTTTTCTTTGAAGACATTTTGCTTCTCATCCAAGAAGCTTCTTCAGCTGTGAAGAACGAATATGGGCTGTGATGGCTAGTTAAAAGATGCTCAGCTTGTCAGCTGGAAACTGACAGCCCAGTTCAAGAGCCAAGCACCGCAGGAGGAGGTGAGCTCCTGCTATTTGTCCCAGCTCCTGCCCATCAAGCAGTTTGAAAGCATGTAAATGCAAGTGCATCAATAACTACCATTAAAGTAACAATGTTCTGTGTGCTTTGGGACACAGTCATGCAGGCCACACGAACGTCTTAAATGTTTTCAGATTATGCTGATTTCCTTGGTGAGGAAACATTGATGAGTTCTATCTCTAGAGTCAGACAAGACTGCCCAAAGGAAACCTGTACCTTTACCCTTTTATGTTAATTCAGTGCACTGCCAATGTATGGATATTAAAGATATCTGGCTGGTTTTTGTTTTTTTTTTCAAATATAATTTTTGTGCCATTTGTTGCTCTGTAATGGACTGATGTTCCAGTTGTGTACCTTTCACTGCCACAAGCAACTTTCAGTTTGCATGGTGGTATCTTCACTCATTTGCATGGAACTGTGAGCCCAAAAGGAAATGCGAAAAAATAATTATGGATTATTCTTTGTAGGTGAAGTAGAAGCTAAACATGAAATTCTGCTCCCAAGGAAATTCAGATTTATCCCATAAAGAATTATGTAGATGTCACATGATACCAGAATCTCTATTCTCTACTGTCACACTCTTCTAGCCGTATTATAGATTTTTTTTAAAAAACTTCTGATTAAAAATAAAAAGATAACAGAAAGAGAAATAGCTGTAATTAGTTAATAAAGAGAAAAGATAAACCTAAAAGACCTAGCTAATAGATGGTGATATAAATAATTATATAGGTTTTTCAATCCAAAATGAAACCACTAAACAAGCACTGTGACTAATGAAAATTTAATTTCATAGCATAATTTGCTGGAAATTATGTTACTATTAATATTTTATGTAATGTTTCACTAAGGATACCTGGACAAAAATTGTCTATTCATTACAGGAATCTATGATAGACAGTGATATTTCTCAAGCCCATTGTTGAATTAGTATATTATTGAAATCTAATACATTCCTTCAACTACTAGTTTTCTTATTTCCCCATAAATGATCATTTTTATTGATACAATTACACTAATAAATGAAAGATTTATGCTTAAATATAGAAAAGTAGAAATGAAATAGTGTTGCATAATCTACAGAAAAATGGAGAAACTGTATAGAGTGTATACTGTAAATATGCATGGTTTGTTAATTATAACAAGAAATTCCTTATTTTTCATATTGCTTCAAAATAATTTTTAATAAAATGGTATTTGCTACCCAAAATAATATCAGAATTCCCAAAGCAAATAATTTGCCTAGCTCATCTACCATGTTCTGTCTAATGCCTATTGATTGATTAGATTTATATTCTAAGTTATTGCAACTAATATAAATATAACCTTATTTTAGACTGACAGCTGTAATAATCAGAATTAGTAATAGAATCCTAGAAAACAGAGGACCAGTTTGCATAGTCTCTAATGATGTTGTCCATACTGTAACAGTTCGATATTAATGATATAAAGATCTTTAACACTAGCAATTGGCATGATGCTTCTATTGTGATATAGTGGAACTGCATAACACTTTGATAGCTAGGGAATGGAGAATGTGGCATTAAAACAGTTTGTCACTGAACACAATACCTGGAGTGGCTTTGAGCCTTTCCCATTGCATATAGTATGCCTTTCTTACAGATGCTGATTCTTATTTTTGCTTCTCCACATCTTTAACTGCTGACAATTATATCATCATTGAGTATTTTCTCCAGTGCAGAGGGAAGTGACTTTTACAGAATTTATGCCAAATCCTAATAATGGAAGTCCTAGAGCCCCTCTTGATCTCACATAGGAAACCGAAGAAAGAAGTAGGGCCTGTTTCTATGTACACACACATATATAAATCCCTAAACTGAAGAGTTTTTAAAGGGACATGGTAAATATGTGTCAAATTAGTCTTTTGTATTTAACAAGGCTCTCCTGTGGAACTGATAATTAATCATGAGTATACAAGGTCTTAAGACTAATTCCTCTTCTTGAAATAACTATTCATACCGAGAAAGAACCAAGCTCCATTTGTACCTGAATTTTGTTTTTAAAAATTCTAATATATGTTTTAACACAAGGTTTTTAATAAGGAAAATTATATCCAAAATAACATATTTTAATTGTTAAAACACATGAACACATACACAGTTTCTAATGGATTACCATAGATAGATTCTGTAACTCTGTTACAGAATTAGGAATCTTTTATGCAGCATTAGACCAAGCTCAGTGAACACAACCCAACAATATTGGAGAGTTCTTGTACATTTAAAAACTTTATTTTAGCAGCATAAGCATTTCATATTCTCTTTCTTAATCATTCAGATCTTCCACACAGTATCTCTTCTTGTTTAAAGATGAATGTTGATGGAGTAAAAGATGGAACTTTGGACTTCTCTCCAGCTCTCAAGAAATGCTGGATTACCTCAGCTGGATTGCTGTCTCAGCACCCCAGCACTTGTCATGATCATTCATCAAAGTTTGATATCACCTAAATATGTGCTTTTAAATTACTGTTCCATGATGATCCGATCTAAGTATAGTATATAAAATCATACATTGCAATGTCCTACCTGTCAATGAATACTTCAGCTTCAACCATAACACTTACAAGAGAAACAATAGATACAAACTCAAGGTTAATCGCACCAAACTTGATTGCAGGAAATACCACTTCAGCAACAGAGTGGTCAATGTTTGGAATACTCTACCTGACTCTGTGGTTTCTTCCTCAAACCCCCAAAACTTTAACCTTAGACTGTCTACTATTAACCTCACCCCTTTCCTAAGAGGTCTGTTGGGGATGTGCATAAGTGCACCAATGTACCTACTGTCCCTGTCCTATTGTTTCTTTTATTTTTCTTATATGTATCCATGTATTCATAACTATGTTTTTACTTATACCTATTATCTTGTAAGCAATTGCCAAACCAAATAAAATAAAATAAAAATGATCATAGGAAATACATGTATTTTATGAGAATGGTCCATTCAATAATTCTCTTGTCCCTTTGTAATTTGACTTGAAACATTCTTACTGATGTTGATAAAAATTTATACTTTTTCACTGTTGCGGCATTTATTCTCAAGTGCAACTTTTAAGGTGTTATTAAATTTACATATCCAGTAACAACAGTGAAGAAAAGTTTGCATGCCACCTCTCAAAAATAGTTTAATTGGTTTTCCTACATGTTGGTGAGGATTGGATTAGAACAGGGGTCTCCAACCTTGGCAACTTTAAGACTTGTGGACTTCAACTCCCAGAATTCCCCATTCAACTATGCCTGTTGGGGTTTTTATTTCTCCTACTCCCTAGAGTGGAGAGATTGCAGAGGAAAGGATTACAAGAGAGTACGCAGGCATAGAATTGAAGTCTAATGAAGCTGGCTCAGGAATTCTGGGAGTTGAAGTCCACCAATCTTAAAGTTGCCAAGGTTGGAGACCCCTGGACTAGAATGATCCTTGTAACTGCTTCTATAGCCCTTAGCTGTTGAATGTATTAAATCATTGGTTGCATATTAGCTAAAGTACAGTATTTATACTTCTCATGTTAAAGCTGGATTTTTTTTAATGAAAACAACATCAGCTCTAAGTCTACATAGCACTGCTAGCGAAGCTGCTGATTAAAAAATAAAGATGCTGTTGTTAAAAATAAGTACCTGCTTAATTCGTAGATTAACTTGAGCAATAATATAATCCATTAAAGTTCTGTAAAACTACATAAACATTTAAACTGTGGGACAAATAATTGGAATTATGTACATAGTTATATGTGCCATTTCCAACCTTCTTGTTTAGCACTAATGGTGCAATCCTATACAATACATGCATTCAATCAGATTTTATTTCTGTTTGATTTTATAGAAAATCACTGCCTTAGCTTTGAAATGATAGGATCTGGATTGTAAAATTCAGATAACCACCAGATGGAGCCAAAGAACGAGACTTTCCTGTATCTGTTGCCACCTATTGATTATCTGAATGTTTGCAGTTCTAGAAGCTTTATGAAGGAAAACAATCCTAAAAGCTTCTAAGAAATAATATTCATCATCCCATTAATATAATTAGTGCTACAGTATCTCATACAAAATTCTTACTCCAGCAGTAATAAACGGGGAGATGAAAAACAGAATTGACACTGGGAAAAATTGCCACAGTACAGCAAGAGGAGTACAATAAGCAGCCCAAAGAGCGGGGTAAAAATATCCACAGATAGATATTGTCATGTCCTTCCACCTCAAATGGCAAGATATCATACAAGCTAATGGTCATCTGGGATTTTGCAGTCCAGATACGAATCCCAAAGTACCAAAGTTCTACATTCATTAATCAAAAGCTCAAAGTAATAAACATCATATCTTCATTAATCCTCGCAGCACTCTGCAGCAGGCAGATATGTTGACCTCAAGGTCAATGGATTCTTCTAACTATAACTATAATTAGATGGGTTGTTTTTAAGGTCAAAGTCTTTTGTAATTAAATTACTGACCCATTTTATTTTCAGAGAATGAATAGATTGGATTCTATGTTTACCTGGCATTTTATATATACATATTAAGAAAAGTTCAAATACATGTTTAATTCTTGTATTTTATTGGGCCTTTAACATATTATTAAGAACAGTTAAATTGAACGGTTTTTTAAAAGGCAGGATTTCTATGTATAATAAAATAGAGACATTTTGATTATCCAGTGGGGCATTTATTATTTAAAAAGCACGCTTTAAAAGGTTATAAATTGACCTGTGTCAAACACACCTGATGAATTATATCAGTTTTTTAAATGGTTCTGAATAATATCTTTCATATTGTTTGCAAGTATTTGTTGAATATCTAAAATCTTTTATATATTTCTGTGTGTGTTTGTGTTTTTAAATTATTTATCTATTAAATGGATTGTAGTCCACTGAACCATCAATTCTTATATTTGTCTATAGAATATAAGATTGATATTCTTGTTATATATTTGTTTGTTTGAATGTATATATTTTCTATATTAAAAAAGCCCCTTTGAATAATTTAGGTCCTAGATAAGAGATCTTGTATTCCTTTAACTGAGAACCAGTTTGGTGTAGTGGTTAAGGCACCAGGCTAGAAACCAGGAGATTGTGAATTCTAGTCCCATCTTGCATAAATGCAGTTGCATGATCTTGGGTTATTCATTCTCTCTCCGCCCTAGGAAGCAATGCAAACCATTTCTAAAATTTTGCCAGGAAAAACTGCAGGGATTGATTCAGGAGTCAACAATGACTCAAAGGTATCAAACACCCTGACTCCTTATTCCTTTAATTATTCCTTAGACAGCAAAATTAAGATTTAGTTTTCCATGCCAAAAATGCCTGAGGGATTTGAATATAAACGTGGAACAATCTTGCTTTCTTTTGCACATCTACACTCTATATCCACCTAAGTTGCTTCTTTATAGCCTTCTGCAGTGCAACCCATATGTAGATAATAATGGCTTATCTATTGTCTTTACGAAGTTCTTCCAGTTCTGGAAAACACTTTTCTCATTCCAGATTTTGTGATACGTTTGGGAGCAGGTGCTTTTTCCAATTAATGTAATGCCTATTGCATGTTTAATAGTATAATTATTGTGAATAGTAACTGCTATTTTGATCACTCTTAGATTTTATAAGTTACTTGGAGTGTCCCCTTAAGGAGAGGAAAAAGTGAATCACACTATAAATATAAATATAAATGCATAATTGCTTTGGATTCACTAATGGGAAAAATAAACTGTGAATAATATTGATTGCTTTAACAATTTGCTTTAATAAATTGCTTATTTGGCTGAATTGTGCCTGTTTCCACAAGATTTTTCAAAATCAGTAGAATGTGATGGTTTTTTTTTTCCCCAGGCTGTCTGCAAGGTCCAATATATTCTGTTTAACACAAAGCTACCTCAAATAGCTTAGGTAGAATTTTTTTTTCAATTTCTAATAATTCATTCCTTTATTTTTTTATTTAATTCTTTTAAACTACAGATAAAATAGATTGAACGTGAATGTTTTGAATGTAGAGCATGTGGTTTACACTTGAACTATAGTTTTTGGTCCAGCAGTGGTTAAGTTACCAGGCTAGAAACTGGTACCTTAACCACTAAATTGTGAGTTCTAGTCTCGCCTTAGGCATGCAAATCAGCTAGTTGACTTGAGACAATCTCTCTCCCTCTCTCCCTCTCTCCTTCCCCAACACACTGGGAAAATATGAGGCGGAAGGACTATTATGTATGTTTACCACCTTGAATTATTTAAAAAATAATAAAGGAGGGATAACAAAAGAAAGGCAATAAATAAATAATATCTGAGATATTGTCACAGTTTTATTAATTATTACTTACATAGTAGGGTGCAGAGACCTAGCGTGTTAATAAAGGAACCACAACACCCACACACACACACACACATCTGTGGTAAAGATCTGCACATTGTAAAAATCTTTTAATTTAGAATGTGGTCACACCCCTAACAGTTAACACATTCTGATATGGATTTGTCAATATTAATTTCCTACACATACTCAAAAACCTGCTTCTACCAAAATATGGTTAAAAACATTCATAGTAATTAATTGCCAGTAATTTGGTCTAGTGGTTAAGGCTCTTGGCTAAAAATTGAGAGACTATGAGTCTCCCTTAGGCTGAAAGCCAGCTGGGTGACTTCGGGCCCACTCTCCTCACAGGGTTTCCACTGTTGCTCAGTGGAAAATAGACGGAGGAATGAATATTAGGTATGTTCACTTCTTTGAGTAATTTATATAAATAATAAAGATGGGATATAAACTAATTAATTAATTAAAAGCAGACTAAATTCATTATTATGTGCTGGAGAAAAACTTTATCTTTAAATATTCTTTCCATCTCTTTCCAGCTTTAATCAAAGAAAAAAAACTTGGAAATGGCACATATAGCTATAAAATAAGTTATATATTTACAGAGTATATATAAAAAAATCTCTGAATAGCACCAATAATAATAACAGATAATGGAAGTGTTTCTGATTCTACTCTTCAGAAGATTACATGCTGATCCAAGCATGTTTTGTTAAAAAGATAATGGAGACACTGAACAAAATATTTCAGAAATCATCAAGAACAGGATAAATAAAATTGTCCTTGAACAGATAAAAAGCCAAACACTGACCACTGCAAATCATTAAAATGAGGCCAGAACCTATACAGAAAGAAAGGGGGGGAAACTATGTTAGTGTACATAGTATTTGCAATGTGTACGGACATTAGTTGTACTGAATAGAAATATATTTCTTATTTAGGCTATTGCTTTTTTCTGTTTTTAAGGAGTTTTTTTTCTTTCTTTTCAGGTTCAGGAAGAAAAAAATACGATAAATGTCACCATTTATTTTATATCTGACTCTTTTCATTCTGAAGTATGCCTGCAGAACCAGTTCCACGCATTATGTTATTCTGTTGAGTACAATTAAGGAAATCTTGATAAATATGTTTCACATATCCATATTATATATATCATTTGTTATTTCTTTCCAGGGAACTCTAGAATTTTAGCTCTGATGTTTGGGGTTTAGTATCTTTTTTCCTGAGAACACTCAATATCTTACCAGGACAGAACTCTCACTACTTCAAAGTGGGAAATTTGTAACTGTTTATACAAACCTTTATGTGTTTAGATAATTTAACTGTGGTTATTCTAACAGTCTTTTTTTAAAACAAAATTGTACTGACTTTAGCATAAACAACACAGGATCAACTTCAGAACGTCCCCACTTACATATATTTTGGTCACTACATTATAAAAAAGATGTTGAGACTCTAGAAAAAGTGCAGAGAAGAGCATCCAGGATGATTAGGGGACTGGAGACTAAGGCATATGAAGAACGGTTGCAGGAACTGAGCTTGGCTAGTCTATTGAAGAGAAGGACCAGGGGAGACATGATAGCGGTCTTCCAATATTTGAGGGGCTGCCACAGAGAGGAAGAGTTCAAGCTATTTTCTAAAGTACTTGAAGGCCAGACAATACTGAACAAGGAGAGATTTAACAACTGGAAATAAGGAGAAACTTTCTGACAGTGAGAACAATCAACCAATGGAACAGAAGTTGCCCTCAGAAGTTGTGAGAGCGTCATCACTTGGGACTTTCAAGAAGAGATTGGACTGCCATTTGTCAGAAATGGTGTAGGGTCTCCCGCTTGGGCAGGGGGTTGGACTAGATGACCTATAAGGTCCCTTCCAACTCTGATTATCTGAAATCTGTCTTGGAATGTCATGCTACTCTGGGGAGAACTGGTGATTTGAAGACATTTCCTCTGCCTTTTAACTTTGCAATTGTTCTTTCTAACTCAGTTTTATTTTTGTTTTTAACCACAGATTTTATATGGGTTTATTGCTTTACTTGTACATCTTCCAGAATCATGTCTGATGGCTGGTATAGACATTTGATAAATAAATAAAATAAAAATAAAAAGTTAATATTTCTCCCTGACTAAGCTCAATTCCTGAAGACTCTGTGAACCTGTAATTTATTGTCAATAAATTAAAAATTAATATAAAATTATACATTTTTAAAGCTTCCTTATACCTTTGGTTTTGTGGTGATTTCTCATCCAGCCATTAACTAAAAGTAATCAAATTTGCCATGTGACATATGCATTTGCATCCAATATTATGATACAAATATGAAAGTCTAGAATTTCCATTCTGCACATATTTATCAGTCTTATTTATACCAGATATGTACTGTATGTCTGTCTTTCCATATAATTTAAGCTCCCAAAGCTCTAGCATTCAATAAAATGTCAAATATATTTTATATAAGTATATATTTGTGTGATTTATGATTGAAGAATCATGCTGAGATTACAGTTGCAAATACAGAGATAGGTAAAGATGTATGAATTGACTTGTTTCCCTATTTCTTTTTAAATGATATGTTTTAGTAGAGTGATGCTTCCTAACTATCAAAATTATAGATTTACTGTTTGTGGTGATAAAAATCATAATTGTTCAAACATACCTAAAGCTGCCCACCAGTGCAACATCAGTGGAAATTCAGCCATTACTGTAAAATGAAAAAATATGATCTACATGAAATTAAGGGGAGAAACATCAACATCAAACATCATCTTTGGAAAGAAAAAATAATCTTAATTATTATAACGCCACTGGGCTTATAAGTCAATTTTAGGGGAAAATGATTTTTAAAAAACCCAATAGAGTAGATTGCTGTTAATTATCACAGTTTAGAAACTATATTTTAAAAAGCAGAGTTGGTATTCAGGAGGTTCTGACGAGTTCTGGAGAACCGGTAGTGGAAATTTTAAGTAGTTTGGAGAACCGGTAAATACCACCTCTGATTGGCCTCACCTCCATCTATTTTCTGCCTCCCAAGTGTCAGCTGATCGGCTGGGTCTTCTTTTGTTGCCCGGCACAGGAGAACGGAACTGGAAAGCAGGTTAGTGAGGTGAGGAGGGAATGGGATTTTGCAATAATCTTCCCCCAGGAGTGGGGAGGGAATACGGATTTTACAGTATCCTTCCCCTGCCATGCCCACCAAGCTACACTATGCCCACCAAGCCATGCCATGCCCACCAAGTCACGCCCACAGAATCGGTAGTAAAAAATTTTGAATCCCACCACTGTTAAAAAGGCATGTTCTGGTGCAGATGAGAATGTTATGTGTCAAGGTATTATGTGCCTATTAGGCATCTATTAACTTCTCTGAACCAAGTGTTGGAGATCCTACATATCTCCTCATCCTCCTTTCCTTCTAAAGAATTGTTCAGTGGGAGTTTACACCCAAAGTATGCTTGGTGATGGCTGCACTTTTGGTCTAGATTATTAAATGCTAATCTTTTGGTAATCTTTTGGTCTAGATTATTAAATGCTAATCAACTACATTCTGAAATGTGCTGTGGGAAGCGATATATTTCAGATCTTCAGAGTTAATAAAAATTCTGTGCTGGTTCACAAGAATAAACTTGGATCCAAATTTTCTCAATGGACTTTCCAATCTGCTGTGGTTTAGAAGAACCACGAAGTCCTATCTCTTTACCCATGGAGGGAAAGTAAGACCTCTTGCTTTGTTGAGCTTGCCATGTTTTGTGTTTATTTTATTGTAATTTCTTTGGTTGGTTGCTGTGAACCACCCAGAGTCAGGTAACATATAAGTTTAATTATTATTGTTTATGGTTGCTTGCACATCTATGGACCACTAAAACTCTCATTGTTGTGATGTTTAACTGGGTGAATGGGACATAATAGGACAACCAAGCCAGAGTGGTATTCAGCAGGTTCTGACCAGTTCTGGAGAACCGGTAGCGGAAATTTTGAGTAGTTCAAAGAACCGGCAAATACCCCCTCTGAATGGAGATTTTACTGTCTCCTTCCCCTTCCACGCCCACCAAGCCACGCCCACAGAACCAGTAGTTAAAAATAATTGAATCCCACCACTGAACCAAGCTAAGTCAAAATGAGATAACTTACAAAATATGTTCAAAATCTAGGAGCCATCCCCCCCCACCCCCCGCAATGAAATTTGGGACAATTTTGCCTGTTTCAGTGCTATTGGCTATTGCCAGGCTGCTGCTGCAGTCATGAAAATTTCCCAGCCAGTTTCAAAATCTTTCTCTCTCCACCTAGCAGCAGCCATTTGCCTAACTGCTAGGGTGGGATGGGATGAGATGGGATGGGATGGGATGGGATGGGATGGGATGGGATGGGAAGGAAGGAAGGAAGGAAGGAAGGAAGGAAGGAAGGAAGGAAGGAAGGAAGGAAGGAAGGAAGGAAGGAAGGAAAGATCACCTTATATTATTTCCAGCTGATGTCACCCTCCCTTGTGTTCCCCTAAGCCTTGCCAACTACCTTTCCACCACATGCCTTTTTCAGCCCAGGCAGCATCTCTTGCACATCCCACATATATTCATGTCACCTAATGGAAGACATCTTTTATTCCAGATTGTATTCATTCAATATATTTAACACTTTTTTCCATTCCATTCCCTTCCATCCCTGGAATCAATAGCCCCTGGATAAGGGCATGCAATTATCATCAACCAATAAATTCCTATTTCATATGCACCAACAACAACCAATTCATACTTTTTCACTACAGTTTAGCCCTTTTTTCATAATTAATCTTATACCTTCACTTCCTTGCAGGTATATCAACTCTTCTCCACAAAATTATTTGCCTTCATTTATATCTTTTACACCTTTCTCATTTCTCTTAATTGCATAATTGCATTCAGATCATACACTATTTTTCTCTTGTTAATTCATGCTGTCTGCCATTCACTCCTCTTAATTCCAAGTCATTATCTTCTATTAGCCATGGAAAGTACCCTGTGTCTTCCACCACGTATCATGACTTTGCCAAATCAAGGTTTTTATATACAGGACGTCTCCAACCTATAACCATTTGTTCAGAGTGTTTTGTTCGGAAAACACACGAGGTAGACCGGGTTCCAACAACAAATACTTTATTCTTTAACTAGTCAGTAAATAGGAACGCTTGGCTGAAGCCGAGGCCAGCCTTTTATACAGGCTGGCTTGCCTGCTTGCAGCCAATGGCAGTTGCTTAAATTTGCCGCCTTTCAGCAGCTCTTTGGATTGGTTCCTAGTGAACCAATCCAATGCTTAGTTTATTTGACCAATCAGGTTTGCAGATTTGGAGTCACCCACTTTACATATAGAACATCCCTCCCCTCTTAGTTCAGTCCTACGTGGTGACGTAGTCTCGCAGGTAGGCGGGGCTTTTCCGGACTCGACTTGACTTGGGCAGTTCATTCTTAGTGAAGTCTTCGATCGGTTCAGATGGGGCTGCTGTGTCGTGCGTGCTTCTCCCTGGAACCGTCTGGAAGGGTGAGTCATCCATTTTACCGCCGCCTGAGTTTCTTAGGCTGGCGGTTTTGCCGTTCCCTCCCGTTTCCTCCGGGCAGGTCGAGCTGGCCTGGCTGACCCTTTCCGATGGGCTCTTCACGCAAGTCTCTCCAAACAGTGAGTCTTTTATTTGCTCTTTTTGATTATATGTTTCATTGGGTTTGGTTTTAAACAGTTCTTTATTTACTTCTCGCCTTTCCCCCCCCACCTTGGTTTGCAATTCGTCGGTTTTGTCGGTGAATGGTTGTAAGTCTGTGGTTCTCTCTATAATTCGAGATCGAAGCTGGTCTATGTGCCACTTCCATTCCCTGCCATCCTCTATTATTAATCGGTAGGATTTGGGGCCTGTGATTTGGGTAATCTGTCCTGGTAGCCATACCGGGTCCCCGGTGAAGTTTTTAGCGTATACTAAATCGCCTATTTCGAATTGTCTAAACCGTGTAGAGGAGTCAGGGGGGGTTTCTGGAGTAAAATTTGGGTGTAACCTATCAAGGTGTGATCTTAACTTTCGCCCCATAAGTAATTCTGCTGGGGACTTGTTGGTTATGGTACTGGGCGTTATGTGCTGGAGTGTGAGTAAACGGTTTACTTTCTGTTGGACATCTCCAGCGTCCATTCTTTCTAAACCTTCTTTCGTAAACCGGACCATTCTCTCAGCCCTGCCGTTAGCAACTGGGTGAGCCGGTGCGGTTAGGGCATGTCTTATACCTAGGGAGGCTAGGTATTGCTCAAATTGTATGCTGGTTAGCTGTGGCCCATTATCTGAGACAAGAACGTCTGGTATGCCATGGGTGGCAAAAAGGTTGTCCAGCTTTTTAATTACAGTTTCCGTTGTCGTTGATGGCATAACTTTTACTTCAAGCCAATTCGAATAGGCATCAACGACAATCAGAAAGGTATGCCCCTTGGTAGGACCCACGAAATCAATGTGTATTCTTGACCAAGGTCCCCGAGGGGTTTCCCAGTCCTTAAAGGGTGCTTTTGGTGGGGACGGTCAAATTGCCTGGCATTTGTTGCATGAGCTTACCCAATACTCTATGTCCTTATCAATACCCGGCCACCAAACATAATTTCTAGCAAGGCTTTTCATCTTAACCATTCCCGGGTGCCCTTCATGTAACAACCTAAGTACCCTGGGTTGTAATTTGGCAGTAATCACCACCCGATCACCCCACAACAAACACCCCTTTTGGATTGAAAGTTCAGTCTATCTGGACCGGAAAGGTTTAAAGTTTTCAGTTTTTTGATTCTCCGGCCAGCCTTTACCTACCCAGCTAAGAACGCGGGCAGTCAATGAGTCTTTCGCGGTGGCTCTGGCGACATCATAAGCTGATATGAGTAGATCGGGGCAAGTCTCAATTTGTAGCGTTGTCATCACCGGTGCCGGGTCTTCGTCGGTTGCTGGTAAGGGTGCTCTGCTCAAAGCGTCCGCATGGGAAATTTGTTTCCCTGGGCGATGTGTCAGAGTGTAGGAATAAGCTGCTAGGAACTCTGACCATCTAGTCATTCTTGGGGACAGTATATTAGGTGTTGGCTTGTTTCCCACCAAAATCCCCATCAGCGGTTTGTGCTCCGTTATGATTTGAAAAGTCCGCCCATATAAGTACTCGTGGAAGCGTTTTACTCCAGCGACAATTGGATGCCTGTCCAATTGGCTGTAATTCCGCTCGGTTTTGGATAGAGTCCTAGAGTAATATGCGACGGGTGCTTCTCTGCCATCAGGTAGTTGGTGGCTCAGGATGGCACCTACTCCGTATGGTGAGGCGTCGCAGGTCACTCTTAATGGCAGTGTGTTGCTAAATTGGATGAGAACGTTTGTTGATGTTAGCGAGCTTTTAATATTTTGGAAGGCTTTTTTTTCTTTGTAACCCCAAGTCCAAGTTGCCTTCTTGTCTAAAAGACGGTATAACGGTTCTGCTATAGTGGCCTTGTTTGGCAGGAACACATTATAGAAATTAATTACTCCTAAAAATGCTTGTAGTTCGGTTTTATTTCTTGGTTCAGGTGCGTCTTTGATTGCTTTAACTTTTTTGTCTGTAGGGTGGATACCCTCTCCGTCTATTGAGTAGCCCAGGAATTCGACGCTATTCTTAATTAAACAGCACTTTTCTCTTTTTACCTTGAGGCCAGATTCCCTAAACTTAGTTAATACTTCTTTGAGTCTTTTCCTGAATTGAGTTTCATCTCTGGCCGAGATTAGGACATCGTCGAAATAGGGAACGACTCCTTGTATGCCATTTAGGAAGCGTTCCATCAGACTCTGGAAAACGCCAGGGGCCACGCTTACTCCAAATTGGAGCATTTGAATGCACCCTTATGGGTGACTATAGTCTGTGCTTCAGCTGTTTCTGGGTCCACTGGGAGTTGTTGATAGGCTTGTGCCAAGTTGAGTTTAGCAAAAACTTTGCCCTTTCCCAGGGAGTGAAGCAAATGCTGGACTACTGGCACCGGGTATGCGCTTGGTTGTAATGCGTGGTTCAGGGTAGCCTTATAGTCACCACAGATTCTAATGGACCCGTCAGGTTTTATGGGTGTGACAATAGGCGTTTCCCACTTGGCATGGTCCACAGGTTCTAACACCCCTTGGGCTATTAATTTGTCCAGCTGTTCCTCTATTTTTGCCTTTAGTGCAAAAGGAACTCGCCTGGCTTTTATTCTTCGTGGGGCTATTTGGGGGTTTAGATTGAAAGAAATGGGATTTCCCCGATACTTGCCAAGTGAGCCGTCAAAAACGTCCTGGAATTCTCGGATGAGGTCGTCTTCCCAGCCGGTTGTAGTCATTCGATCGACCCCGGTCATCCCGATCCCCAATGGCACGAACCATTCGATGCCCAGGAGGCTTGGTCTGTCTTGGTCAACTATGGTCAGCGGTAGCACCTTGACGTGATGTTTGTAGGCGACTCGGAATTGTCCCATGCCTACCACAGGGATTTGGTTTCCCTGATAGTCCTTGAGGGTTAGGTGCTGCTTCTTCAATTCTTTGGGTTTGATACCTGGGACTAGCTGTCTTATTGTGTCCCACGATACCATGGAGAGGAAGGACCCCGAGTCCACTTCCATCTTGCAGTGTTTTCCTTCGATTTTCACGATGACTTTAATTTTTTTCCCACTTTCCGTCTGAGCGCTCTTTATAATAACAGTTTGGTGTGTATTGGCTCGCTTCTCTTGTTGCCACTTTCTCTCGCAGCTCGTGTTGGGGAATTTCTGCGTCTCGTTGGGCTGTAGTATTTTTTGTTCCTGCAGACCTTCTCGATGTGCCCTCGTTTCTTGCAATGCCGGCAGATGGCATCGAGAAATCTGCATTCGGCTTGGGGATGGTTTCCTCCGCAGCCAGCGCATTCCCGCCAATTTCTTCTTTCGTGCTCTTTTCTGTTCGTGAGCAAACGGTGGACCTCGTCATCTTCTTCGCTCGATTCAATTGTTTCGCCCGACTCTTCGTAGTGGGTTGTGGTGGCAGGCTGCTTTCTGTCTTTGGTTGGTGTTTCTTCGCTGTGTGTGTTCATCTTTTTCATGGCTACGGCAGATTTTTTTGCGGCTTCAGCGGCTGTGGCTTCCGCGATGGCTTCGGTAACGGTGATGTTGGGCTTGTTGAGTAATTTACTATGTGTGGTTGAGTCTCTCAGGCCCAACACCACGTGATCCCTCATTGCTTTGTCAATGTTCAAAAATTCACACTCACCCCCTAATTGTCTAAGGGCAGCAATGAAATCGGCGACGGTCTCTCCCTCTCTCTGGTCTCTGCGGTAAAATTCGTGTCGCTTTATTAAGTTTGACACCATAGGAGCGTAGTGTGCTTTGAGGACTCTTTGCAATTCTGTCCACGTTAGTTGTTTAACGTCCCGGGGCTTCGCAAGGGACTTTGCCATCTTGAAAACTGTTGGCCCGCAGTGCGTCAGGAATACAGCTCTCTTGCGTTGCTCTGAAATGTCTTCCATTTCATTGCTCTCCAAATACATTTGGAAGCGATCAGCATAGGAATCCCAATCCTCTTCGTTGGGATTGAAGGGTGCGGGCGGTGCGTTGTTTCCAGACATCTTGGTTGTCATCTGGACTTCTTATCACCGCGTGCAGGTTTTTCCGTTCAGGACGATCCCACCCTCGTCGCCAGTGTTTTGTTCGGAAAACACACGAGGTAGACCGGGTTCCAACAACAAATACTTTATTCTTTAACTAGTCAGTAAATAGGAACGCTTGGCTGAAGCCGAGGCCAGCCTTTTATACAGGCTGGCTTGCCTGCTTGCAGCCAATGGCAGTTGCTTAAATTTGCCGCCTTTTAGCAGCTCTTTGGATTGGTTCCTAGTGAACCAATCCAATGCTTAGTTTATTTGACCAATCAGGTTTTCAGATTTGGAGTCACCCACTTTACATATAGAACACAGAGACTGTTTAAAGTTACAACCATGCTTCACAAACTGTGGTTACAACCAGTCCTCAGTGTTCCTGCCATCCCATCAACTCTGTGATCATATGCTTGCAATTTGGTGCTTGACAACCAACTTGCACTTATGACTAGTTGCAGTGCTGTGTGATCATGTGATCACCATTTGCAATCTTTCCTGTCAGCTTCCCCAGAAAGTCAATGGAAAAGCCAGCAGGGAAGGTCACTGGGTTCTTTCCCCCCACCCAATGAGGAAGTCAGCAGGAAGTTGCCTCATCTAGTAATCATGCCATTAAATTAACAAGGATAACCATGACTGCAGGGATTGCCATCATTGAGTGATGCCGACATGCCTTTTGACCACATCGCTTATCAGTGAAAATTCCAATTCCAATTGATATCAAAAGGATTACCTAAAAGTTGCTTAGTAACATATAAAAACTACAAACTAGATTATTCAGTTTCAGGTCTGTCTATTCAGCATTCCCTGTTAATGATAAAGACGGTATTAGTTAGCTTTTCTGGGGGTTTTGGCCAGTATGTCACAAGTATAACCAAAGCCAATTTTTACCCTATTCTGTGCAAACTATAACCTAGAAATTACCTTGCAAATTAACATACTGTCACCCACATCCTGCCAACTTGGTGACATACATCCAGGATACATTAATTCAACATTTGCTATCACTTACAGTCCAATTTTAATACAACACTTATATTATTTCCATGTACAGTATGGTAGATTTCAACCAGAATGTTTATGTTCGTTAGAAGTGACCCTATTCTCCTTCAGCAAAGAAAAACTGAAAAGTAGTTAATGTCTTGAGTTACGAAAAGGACTAAAATCACATAATGACATATAGTATATATATATATGTGAAGTGTATATTACAGAAATATACACATATTTAAAGAAAAATCTCTGGACTGAAAGCATGGATGATTCTGGTATATCCTTTCTCTAATCAATTCAAGTAATTTGCCACAGCAGAGCAATGGGCTATATTGACTAAAGATAATAGCAGCTGTAATCCAACATATTGTAGAGAGCTAGAGCTGTCAGCATTTGTTTCTTTTAACCTACTTTATGTCTTCAGTAAAGTATTATCTGTGGCAAGATAAAGCCAACAATGTGGCTATGTGAATGCATATCTATAAACTGCTTTCAAAAATCATCGGCTATCATTTTTCTGAAGTAATGTTATTTAATAAACAATATACCTACCTGCTGAAGTTACTGTGATGTGAATGACTGTAACAGTTATGGCATAATCCCAAACCCATTCTTCTACCAGCAAGGCAAAGAGCAGGCCAGAGATGACATAGGCTATTTCCATTGATATTATAAGACCTAGAAACACAGAAATGCAATGAAACAATCAATGGGATATTTTGTTCAATGCTTTCTAATTCTAAGTCTGCTAAATTTCCAAATATTAGATTGCTGTTAAAGATAGGAGCAGGCTGACAACTGTTTGTTATCCTCATTCTGCAAAAGTAATCTTGGCATGGCTGATGGCCAACACAAAAACCTTGGAGATAAATTTGTGTTTCTCACAAATTGTGATACAGATACATAATTTTAGACTGAAATTAATTATTTTTCCTGTGCCTTCTATTTAAAGTATAAAGTATATAACTACACTTACTATTGCTTTTTGGGGTTTTCAGTTTAATCTGCTGATTGGAAAACTGGTGATGGGATATATGACACTGTGGTGGCACAGGGTTGGTATGCAGTGTTACAGGCAAATGCTATTGACTGCCAGTAGTTTGATCTTGACTGGATCAAGGTTGATTCAGCCTTTCATCCTTCTGAGGTTGGTAAAATGAGGACCCAAATTGGTGGAAATATGCTGACTCTTTAAACTACTCAAAGAGGCCTGTAAAGCACTATGAAGTGGTATATAAGTACAAATGCTATTGCTGTTGTTATGGGGAGCCAATGGAAGCAATGTATTTATGGCATGCCAGAACATTTCATTCTGCCATAAAACTGCCACTCCTGTCACTCCTAAACTATTCCTACTATATGGGAGAATAGCAAGTGGGGTCAAGTTCATTTTTAAAACAAACATCTAGGAAGTTCAGTTTTTTTGAAAGGAGATATGATATGGAATAAGACAATTCTGTCCAACAGGATCACTGTTTGAAGTGTGTTTGGACCAATGTATGGATTACCCAATACACAAAAACGACATAGTTGATAGTGTAGGAACAATTTCTTGCTTCTAGCAATAGCACTTAGATTTATATACCACTTCACAGTCTTTACAGCTCTCTCTAAGTGGTTTATAGAGTCAGCATATTGCCCCCAACAATCTGGGTCCTCATTTTACAAACCTCAGAAGGGTGGAAAGCTGAGACAACCTTGAGACAGTGAGACTCAAACTGCCAAACTGCTGGCAGCCTTCAGTCAGCAGAAGTAGTCTGATGTACTGCATTCTAACCACTGCACTATCATAGCTCTGCCATCATGACATACCACATGTCATGGCAGTTACCAAAACATTATTAACTTTTAAAATCCTCATTTTTATAAAGGTAGAAAAGTGTCACAATTTTTACTCTGCTGCTAGCTTTCCAAAAGCATTTAATGCATATAGTTAGTCTTGCTATCATGATCGGACTTCTGTTACATACTCAAGTAATTTAAGGGTATATTGTTACATAGATTAACAATGTGCTGTTGAAGAAGATTAAATTAAAAATGCAAAGATTCAAATATTGTCTTGAGTGGTTGATTCTCAGTGTGCTTGGTTCTTCACATGGAGACATGAAACAATCCACCTTATTCTCCAAAGAGCTGATCCTGCATCATCCAAAATCAATATCAATATTCAGTTTAGTTCAACAGAGTGAAAGCATTTTTTTTGAATTTTAATAGAAAGCCTAGGTTTTTTTTGAAAAAACCATCCATTTTGTCATAGCTGTTCTCAGTTATCAGAAAAATTTGTGGAGTGAAGAACAATACTACTTTTGATTTCTGTAGGATACTAAGAATTGTCTCTCTAATTTATTCTTTCAACTTTCGACAGTTCTTCTGGCCATTATTCTAATTGCTGTACTGCAATCCCATAGTTAAGCCCAGGGAATTGGTTTCTTTTCACACATCTGTAACCCCAGCACTTCTGAGGCCAGGAAAAAGGAAGAAGTAGAAAGCACAATATTCCAATTTATAATTTGTTCCTTTAATTTCCAAGATTTGAAAGAAAAAAGGAAAAGGAAGAGAACTCTTTCTGCCAATCCCCAAATACCACTATTTTTTAATTCAAAAAAACAAACAAATGTTATTCAATTTTATCAAATTAAAAAACAAAGTTGCCAACTAATAACATAAAAAAGGTATCATGAGAAAGAGAGAGATCAATTTAAGAATTAATTAATGGTTCTCCCTAAAAACATATCCTGGAATGACATCTTGACACCTTTTTCTCCATTTCATTGTCATGATGTACATTTTACTGAAGATGTCATAGTAATTATATCAGGAAGATATATGAGACATTACTTAAATTCTTGAAGAGCTTAAAATAATGAGAATTTAAAAGTAATAAAGTTTATGGCATTATTCTTTGCTTCTGATCATACTGACACATTAAATTAATTTTGTTCTATAGTTACGAAAGGTAAGAAAACATCTTTTTAAAACTATTATTAGATTGAAGCTGAATTGTTCTTAGATTGCCTATAATCATCATTTCCCTAAAATAGTTGTCAAGTCTCTTTTCATTATACCCAGACTGGAAAAACTAAAGCTAGTTGACAGCTATAATTATAAATCAACTGAATTGTTGGCTTACTAGAATCTGAGACAAACACTAGGAGGCAATTTTATTCATTGGAAGTCGAAAGGCTGATAAGGCAGGAACCAGGAGTCCTCAGGATAGACAGAATTGTTATGTAAAGTAGTCTTAGCTGTCTCCCAAGGTTATCCTTAGAGGAGGGCCAAATGCCTGTTCACTTGGAAAATTGTGAGGAAGCAGCTATGAGTTTAAGTTCTGAAGTACTGACCTAAAGACTTTTTTGCTCCACAGTGGGCAATCACTATATTAAGGCTTTACTCTTGTCTGCAATAAAGGTTTTAATCTACCCAAGTCATGTTTGAAAGTCTTGTGTCAAGTCACACTGAGAGTTTTATTTGGTATTAAGTGTGATAAAAGTTGTAATTTATTGCCCAGCTTTGATGTGAGGTCTAACAGGAAAAGTAGAAATTGTTGCAATCTGTATATTGATTAAGAAAGGACCCATAATCTGAAATACTCTAAACAATGCAAAAGTGAAGTCTGATGGAGTGGCTATCGGTGTGGGTAATATGGCCTGAGGGATAATTCACTGGGAAATATAACTAAGCATAACGCAACTTCTCAATAGTGAAAGTTGCATTTCCATGAATGTTGATGGAGCATGTCAAGGCCACAACCAATGACCGCTGTAACTGATTTTATCATGAGGCACATAGGGGAAATCTTTCAGTCTGGCTAGTGATTATCTATAGAAGCCTTGTACCAATGTTAACATTTTTGTATGTACTGTGAGTTACCATAATGGGTGACTTGAAGAGATGCCATTTCAATAATTCATCTATTGGGATAATTACTTTCATTCCTACTAGATGAGCCTCTGGCTTTTTTTTTTCTGGTGAAATATATTTACCTCAGCAGAACACCCTAATGGCAATTAGGTATTAACAGAGCAAATAAATATTGGGCTGATGCAGATAAAACATGAAGTTCCTACATGATGGTGTTGAGATTTATTTATTTATTGCATAATATGAATTCATTCATTATAGTTAGAATTATGATATTATTAACCAGGCCACTTGAGTGTCTTTATCTGAGTGGAAGATGCCATGGTAAAGTGGGGGAAAGTATTTTGAATGACACAATCTCTCACTGATTTCTAGAAATATCAAGATTCAAAGATCAGTTCTGTAAATTGATCTCTTATTCCCAAGTTGTCCAATGCAACCTTGGACGTTGCCCTGTAAATAATCAAGCATCCAAAAAATACCAGCTCCCAGAGGACAAGTTTTGTCTTTCCTTTATTATCATCTAGACTAGAGAGAATAGTTATGAGATCCTGGCTTATTCTCTGTGTTCTTAGATCAATATGAATAAAGCTGGTTGTTTTCCAAAAGAATTTGGAAGGACTGGGAAATAAAAACAATAAAAATGTCATAAAGCTATCTAGTATTATATATTCCCCAAATTAGAAGGAACAGGAAAAGATCTGATACTGTTGCCTCCTCCAGATTCACCTGACATAGCCACCACAGATTAAGCCATCTAGTTTATACATTACCCTCACACCCTGCATTTATCTTGAAACCATGTGTCTTTTCTCAATATGTAAAGCTAATCTTTTGATATTCATAAATTCAAACACTGTATACAAATTATCCTGCCATTAACTCCTTAAATATTCTTCCAAGATTCCATACAACATCAGTCATCATAGACTGAATGTTGTATGGAAACTTGGAAGGATTTTTAAGGATTTAATGGCAGGATAATTTGTATACAGTGTTTGCATTTAAATTTAAATCAATTGCTTGAAATGTTTTGATAGAAAATGGCCTTCTAAATATTTCAAGATCACAGACAGAAAAAAAGCAAGCTTACCTAAATAATGGGGGTTAAACCATGAAGGTTTTGTCTTAAAATCAAAAGGTGCAAATCCATCCAACATTTGAATTCTGTGAATATATACAGCATGTCAACCAAGTCCTTCGGGAATATCTGAACAAAACATTTTTCTTCTACCAATGTCTCCCCAAATACAGAGTGTCTCATATATGCTAAGAAATGTTAGATAAGGTCATATTGCATTATTGAATGTAGTTTACTTAACATTTTTTTTCATACCGAATTCAATTACTAAGCATAAATATCCATATATGCATATATGTCTAAATATTCTATTCAAAATGAATGAAGCCAAAGTCAATCCCGCCTCACACATTTTCATGCATTTCTGCATTCAGAAAGGTACTTAAAGTCTTCTTACCTGAATGCTGTGAAACAAAAGCACAGGACTATGTAATACACAAGGTAGAATATTAGCACACATTTTAGTAGATTGAGCAAAATAATCTGTAAATAAATAATAAAATTAAATTAATGAAAGGCTTTCTTTTCTTTTGTTCCAAACCATTGGAAAAATATGATAGTATGCATGAGACAGAGATGGTATTCAGCAGGTTCTGACTAGTTCTGGAGAACCAGTAGCAGAAATTTTGAGTAGATTGGAGAATGACAAATACCACCTCTGACTGGAGATTTTACAGTATCCTTCCCCTGACACACCCACCAAGCCACACCCACAGAACTGATAGTAAAAAAAAATTGAATCCCACTACTGGTTGAGAGCACTGTGTGTGTGTGTGTGTGTATTCAGATATACTTACTTATTAGAATAGAAATAGAATAACATAATTGGAAGGGACCTTGGAGGTCTTCTCGTCCAACCCCTTGCCCAGGCAGGAAACCCTGCACAGCTTCAGACAAATGGTTGTCTAGTCTCTTCTTAAAAACTTCCAGTGTTGGAGCATTCATAAGTTCTGGAGGCAAGTTGTTCCACTGATTAATTGTGGTTCCACTGATTAATCACTGTCAGGAAATCTCTTCTTAGTTCTAAATTGCTTCTCTCCTTGATTAGTTTCCATCCATTGCCTTCAGGTGCTTTGAAGAATAGCTTGACTCCTTCTTCTTTGTGGCAGACCCTGAGATATTGGGACACTGCTATCATGTCTCCCCCAGTCCTTCTTTTCATTAGACCAGACATACCCAATTCCTTGCTGGGTATGTCTAGTGTTTGCATGAAATCTAAGGGCTGTATGGTCAGGAGCATCCCTGGGAGGAAAACTGTAACACCTGCATCATAACATAATGATATAAATGCTACCATTTACATTAGAGCATTAAACAATTAGACTGAAATATATAATAGCATTTGCATGGTAATACAATTGCATGCATGTCATTATTTTGGAATCAAGAGATCTATTTATGTATTTGACAGTTTTTATACTTTGCCATATTTTAGAACAACTCCCCATAGTTTACTCCACCAAATCATTAAAATGACCCATAACACAATAAACCAAAAACCAATCCAGAGGTAACACCTTCTAGAGATCAAAAAGTGTAATTCTGTCTTGAAAGTTTATCTCCAAGCTTGTCTCTAAACTTTCCAAAATGCAATTGGAAAGGGAACCACCCAAGCTTCAAGAGTGGAGGAGTTTATTCTAGAGAAGTGGAGCAGCAATAAGAAAAAATGCTTCCTTCGTCTCCTTCAGCAACTTCGCATATGGAGGGTAGCCTAGATCAGCAGATCAACAGGCTGCTTCTACTTGAAAGGGATAGAGCTAAAAAAAAAGCCCCATGAGTCAATCCTTAAAGGGATTATAAATTAACTCAGAGCCAGTATGGTGTAGTGGTTAATGCATCTGGCTAGAATCTGGGAGACTGAATTCTAGTCCTGCCTCAAGCACAAAGTCAGCGAGATGATCTGGACCAAAAAACTGCTAACAAACCTGCAAAGATTGGTCCTGGCAGCCTCTGAATATTGGCCAAAATTGAATAAAAGAAGAAAAAAAAAGTTGCAAGTAGCATTTTGAATATTCAAAAGCGTATTGGGTGCCAGTGCTGGTGACATCTGGCTGCAATAATTCTCCCCCATCAGCAGACAAGTAACTGTATTTTATACAAGTTGCAGTTTTTGCATAGTTGTGAAAGACAGCCCCATGTAAAGATCATTGCAGCAGACTGCCCAAGAGGCATGATTTACTGCTAAATATATATTTTTTCAGAATGGCTGAGTGTGCAATTAGATGTCTCTTCAGGCATATGAATAATAAGAAAAGCTTACCCAAGAAAATAAAATTGAAATTTTGTCATCTTTGGGTTTAGTTTCTTCCCCCAACCCCCAAAACTTTAACCTTAGACTATCTGCTACTGATCTCACCCCTTTCCTAAGAGGTCTGTAGGGGGCGTGCATAAGTGCACCAACGTGCCTACCCTCCCTGTCCTATTGTTTCTTTTAATTTTTATTTTTCTTATATGTATCCATGTATTCATAACTATGTTTTTACTTATACTTATTTTCTTGTAAGCAATTGACAAACCAAATAAATAAAATAAAATAAATAGACTGGTCAACATTATAAAGGAATTATTAGCTGGGATCCTAAGGTAATAAAGGAAAATAGAAGTAAAGCCTCTCATAGCTCTTCCTTTTACAACTTGTCCTGCCTCAAATACAGGTAAGCCTCAACTTACGACCACAACTGAGCCCAAAATTTATGTTGCTAAGTGAGAAATGTGTTAAATGATTTTTGCCCCATTTTACGACTTTTCTTGCCACAGTTGTTAAATGAATCATCGCAGTTGTTAAATTAGTAATGTGGTTGTAAGTGCATCTGGCGTTGCTTGTCAGAAGGTCACAACAGGTAATCACATGACGCAAGGACACTGCAACCAATATGAACCAATTACTAAGCATCTGAATGTAAATCACATGACTATGGGATACCATGGGAAGTGTAAAAATGGTCATAAGTCACTTTTTTCAGTGCCATTGCAACCTTGAACAGTCACTAAGTGAAGTGTTGTAAGTCGATGACTACCTATAGCAGGATTGACAAACTGGTGGCCCATGGGCTGGATAAATCACGCACAGGCCACACCCACCCTGAATCTACAAAGGCACAAAATATCATGATACATCATGATACGTCACATGACGTGATCGAGTTTGACACCTATGACCTATAGTCTGGAGAGGCACCCTTTTCTTCTTCTTATCCCAAATCATTCAGAAACACGTTTGGACCTTCTAAAAGGTTAATGGAGAAAAGAAGTAGCCTGGGAAATAAAAATGGGAAAATGTTATTGCTGTGTATTTTCTTGGATTTGAGTTATTTGTTAAAGCTTGTGGGGAGGCATTGTGGAGGTGGGGGAACTGGACTTCTATTTCACTTCACTCTTAAATAACTAGTAGAAATAAAGCTATCTCTTTTTTAGCCAAGCAAGAAAGTGTGTGAATAGCAAGGTCTGTACATCTGATTTAGTCCAGAGCACTGTGGGAGACTGAAATGTTTTCCCACTGGCTGAACTAATTTCTCATAAATATTCTACCAAGGCTTTTTGCAGATGATGAATTTTATGCCCACAAGATAAGTAGCAGAATATTATTCTTGATTATTCCTTCAAGCAAGGAACAAGAGCTGCATCCACTTCGTCCAGATCAGAGACTAGTTTACCTGATGTACAGCAAAGCTGAATCATCTATAATATATCAGGTTATAATGTGGAGAAAGGTGGAAATAGATACGAGGTAGATTGTAAAGGAATGTCATTTATTTGTTGTTATGATCTGAGTCTAAGCCTAGTGGATAACTTTTATATCATTTTTGTTCTTCTTCAACTTGTCTAATCACCCAATTCAGGATATCTCTGGACAGAAATTAAAAAAACAATCATAAAAATACATATCAAAATTGCAAGACGAATGGACAGCTGAAGACATTAATCAATATACTATGTTTCCTAGAGATTGGATCACTTAGTACTTTGGCCCAATGCTGTAGGGCCAATAATATTACAAAACTGAGTGAAAGAAAACTGAACAATATACTTTAAAAAGTAAAGGTAAATATTTCCCTGTCCAATTATATCCTACTCTGGTGTGCCTGTGCTTATCTCCATTTCCAAGCTGAGGGAGCCAGCATTGTTCAAAGACACTTCTGTGGTCTTTTGGTCAGCATGACTATAAGCTGATGTACATGGAACGCTGTTACCTTCTCACTGAAGTGAAACCTATTTAATTACTTGCATGCTGTCAATCTGCTAAGTTGGCAGGAGCTGGGGCAAGAAGAGGAACTTATCCTGTCCCATGGGGTTTGGGTCTCAAACTGTCAATCTTCCAGTTGACAAATATAGTGCCTAAATTGCTAGGCCACCACACCCCTGAACCAGTGGTGGTATTCAGCAGGTTCTGACCAGTTCTGGAGAACTGGTAGCAGAACTTATGTGTAGTTCGGAGAACTGGCAAATATCACCTCTGACTGGAGATTTTAGAGTATCCTTCCCCTGTCATGCCCACCAAGCCATGCCCACAGAACTGCTAGTAAAAAAATTTGAATCCCACCACTGCCCTGAACAATATATCACCCAATTGCAAAGAAGATTCTAAGAAAATGAAAAAGAAATGAAAAACAAGAAAGATCTCATTGGAACTCTATTCCAGCAAGTCATTTGAATTGACCCTGAAGATAATCCATAACCCATCCATCCTATTAAAATTGCATTACATTTATTTGTCATGTTGTTGGCAAGATTGTAAAGAGATGGGCACCAAATACTGCAATTCTGTTTGATAAAAAGTTTTTTTTTGGAAAAAATAGAGAAATATCATCCAACAATCCTTCCTGCTGAATCTTTCCGATCATTTCTTGTCTTACTTTCCAGATGCATTTATATTACTGTAGTGTAATATATAAACTAGATTAGTTTCCCATTGTTAGCTATCAGGTTTGTGACTGTAAGACAAGGAAAACTAAACAGCTTTTTTTTAAAAAAAAATGAGTCTATGGTATTTAAAAGAATGTGAAATTTCTATTGCAACATAAAATCAACATAAACCATGGGTTTTTATACAGTCAATCCTAAGATTATTTAAATCAGGTCACAATTTATTATTTATCTTAACAATATTTTTTTCTTTTTTAAAACTCGTTTTTATTTAAAAAAAATACAAATGTAAGAAGTACATTAAAAGAAAAAGATAAGTAAATGTAAAAGAGAAAAAAAGAAAAGTAATAGAAGAGACAAAGAAAATGGAAATAAAAAAATAAATGAAAATAAAAGAACAGAAAACACAAAATAAAAAAATATAAAGGCTCTCCAAAGTTATACATTGTTATGTTATACATCAGTTGTACATAATAAAATCTCTATCTCTAAGATTATATTTTAATCCATTTCTTTCTATAATTCCATCAATGGTGGGATTCAATTTTTTTTACTACCCATTCTGTGGGTGTGGCTTGGTGGGCGTGGCAGGGGAAGGATACTGTAAAATCTCCAGTCAGAGGTGGTATTTGCCGGTCCTCCAAACTACTCAAAATTTCTACTACCAGTTCTCCAGAACTGGTCAGAACCTGCTGAATACCACCTCTGATTCAAATAATATCTTTTTTTGAAAAAGGTCTATGTCTTTCAAAAAAAAAATTACATTCTTTCAAGTCACCATTTTTATATCTCCATACATCAACAAGCTTTATTAAGTAAAAAAAAACCACCTTTGATAGTTTGCCTTATGTATTTTTAATCCACAAATTCTTTACAAAATGCTGTTTTATCTTCTTTTGGAGCATCAATATCCAGTATCAAAGTTATAGCCAGAGGTGGTATTCAGCCAGTTCTGACAGGTTCTGGAGAAATGGTACCAGAAATTTTGAGTAGCTTGAAGAACCAGTAAATACCACCTCTGGTTGGCCCCGCTCTTATCTATTCGCTGTCTCCTGAGTCCCCGCTGATTGACTGGGTCTTCTTTTGCTACCCTGCACAGGAGAACAGAGCTGGAAAGCAAGTTCGTGGGGTGGGGAGGGAATGGGGATTTTACAGTATCT
The DNA here is from genome assembly GCA_015471245.1 of Laticauda colubrina. Taxonomy (NCBI): domain Eukaryota; kingdom Metazoa; phylum Chordata; class Lepidosauria; order Squamata; family Elapidae; genus Laticauda; species Laticauda colubrina. Next base: position 18,718,398 of record BLBF01000063.1, on the reverse strand, counting down.
TTCCCCTGGAGTGGGATGGAAATGGAGATTTTGCAGTATATCCTTCCCCTGCCACACCCACCAAGCCACACCCACAGAACCGGTAGTAAAAAAAAATTGAATATCACCAAGTCCACTATAAGTTAGCTTCTATCCCAATGTATCTGCCACAATCATCTGTCAATATAAGTTTTGGATATAGCTGACAATTAATATACGAAATAACTCAATTTCTTTCTTTTTTTCCAATCCTGATGAAATTAATTCTCCACCCAAATTTTGTGATTCAGAAATTTTAAATCTCTTTCCTAATATGCATTTCTTATAGGCAAAACACGTCTTGTTCTAACTTTTTTAAATATTTTTTTCTCTTTTGAAGTATCCTGGTGTCACAGTGGTTAGAAGGCAGTACTGCAGGCAAATGCTTGGAGTTTGATCCTGACGGGACTCAAGATTGGCTTAGCCTTCCATCCGTAAAACACTTTTTCTTCCAGTTCCAGTAAGGTCAAGTTATCCAAATTTTTCTTCATATCTCTCCTTACAATTTCAGTCTTGCTTTCTAATATTTCAATTTTGTCATTCATTTTATATCTTCAGTCACTTGTCCTACAGAACCTTCAATCTTCTCAATTCTTCAGTCTTCCATTTTTTTTTATAGTTCTTTCATATCTTTTTTTTAATCTCTTCAAATCTTTCCTCCATTCCCCTTTTAAAAGCATCCAAAGTATTGGCAACTGTTTCAGTCATCTTCTTGCTAAATTCCTCAAACATTTTCTGCAATAAGTCTGGCACAATGCCCTCGTCTGTAAGTTATTCAGGTGAACCTCTCCTTCCATCTTCTATTTTTGCTGCTGTTCTTGTTATTGGCATTTTAATAGTTTAGGGCTCAAAAGTGAAAGTGTATCCATTACTAGGGTGAAAGTAAAAGGCAAGCTTTTCTCTTTTTCCCTTTGGTTTCCTTTTTTTTGTTCTTAATACTTTCATCCCAATTATCTCTCTGTGGTTGCAGTTGTACAATCTGCCTCATGTTACCCTTACCTTCTTATTTTTTAAAAAAAAAAATCAATTACCTATTTTCCTTAATAATAAACAATCAACATGTTTGACCTGTTTGTTTAGTTAATTTTACCATTTTCAAAAGCATTTTCATCAAACAAAAGAAATATTCTTTTTTTTTTTTAATTACTGTCTCTTTTATCAGTTTAAAGCTTTCTTTAAACATTTAACCTACCATAAATCGCTGCCTGGAAGCCATGCTAACAATGTCTTTTTTAACATGTTACTTTCTTCTATGAAAAAGCTGTTTTGAATAGAAGTAGTGAATGTGGCATTTATTTTGTTTAGTTCCTCACCAAATGTAGAGATGAGCAGGTATACAAATGTGACAAATAAATAAATAATATAAAAACAATTCTTTTTATCTTTGGCATGTCTTAGAAACCATGAGTTTTTCTTTTTTTTTTCTTTCCCCCTCTTGCTTTTATTGACTTTTTAAATGGGAAAACAAACAATGCAAATTGCAATTTAAAAATAAAACTGAACTAGGGAAAGGAAGAAACGATGGAAGAAGAAACAAAAGAAATAATAAAAATGTGTGCCTGCTTGTTGATGCATATGTATAGAGAGACAACTATGAGCACATGGATAGAACATTCTTGTATATATTAGTGCTGGGCTACATTTCAGTTTTATAAGCAAAAAGAGGCATTAGAACTTATATATTCACAAATGTAGCACCTCTTTAGATTTAATAATAATAACAAGTCACCAAAATGATTCACAACAATGATCATGTAGCAGTAATGAAAAATTGATGGGAATTTAATAAAAAATGATTAAATTTTCAGAGTTGAAAATATAATAAAAAATGAGCAGGCTCCTTCTAGGTTCTGCCATTTTTAATTTTGGCCTTGCTTTTTTTGTTTTTTTTCAAATGCGCCCCCCAAAAAAAAATCCAAAGAGGAAGAAAATAGAAATACAATGAAGAATGGTGTTTAAAATATTAACTGCCAAAAACAAGGGCAGGGAGCTCCACACTTAAGAAAGTCACCATTTCTTGAGCTCTGAGATCCCAGTGAGAGCTGTTCAAATGGAAAGTGACATTGACAGAATCTGGGAATATTCCTATGACAAGGTCTGGGAAGGCAAATGAAACAGCTGCAATTCATGTAAGGCAAACAAAAAAAAACAACCCCACCCAACAACTCTGGGCTATTCATAAAGAAACATGAATGGGAAGTTGTGGGATTTTTAGCAAAAGAAAAAAAATCAGGGGACAGTAAGGAACTACTAAGCAGGTGTTTTTTAAGGCTGGAGGCGGGTGGTGGGGAATGTCGTATATTGCTCACTATGTGGAAAAATATAAAAAGTTGCACTTTATATTTGCTGAATGTAAAAAGAAAAAAAATGCATTTACCATAATCTCAGTTTAATGAAAGCCTATTAACCAGGCTTTAAGGGATAATAGAGGTAGCCCTTGCCTAGCAACCACAACTGTGACTGACAATGCTGATGCTAAGCACTATGGTCGCTAAGTGAGAAATCATCTCAGCGTGTTGGGTTTATGACATCACTTCATTTCTGTTGTTAAGATGGATGCCTCACTGTGGTTGTTGAGACATCACATGACTGCCATAATTCTGCTTATTGTGAAACTTGCAAATAGTAATTATGCAACTGGAGAATGCTGCCATGGACATAAGTGTGAGGATTGGTTGCAAAGATGTTGTTTTGTCAGTCATTACTTTGTAAGGTCCCTGAACAAGGCAGTTGATAAGTGAGAATTACCTGTATTTGCACCTGTATATCTTTTGAAATAACAGATTACATTGGTTATCTCTGAAATAGTCTAGGTGATTTTTTTAAAATTTATGTTATATATGTATGTATGTATGTATGTATGTATGTATGTATGTATGTATGTTATTCAGCTTTGTTTGGGTATTTTCCCATGTCTTTATAGTTGTGCTTTTAAAGTTTTAGGGACGTTTCGGCAGAATCTCATCTGCCATCATCAGGCTTGTGTATTGGGTTCACCTTTGTCATGTGTGTCAGGCTTTCGCAGCCGTTTCTGCGAAAACACATGACAAAGACAAACCCAAAATACGAGCCTGATAATGGCAGATGAGATTCTGCCAAAACGTTACTACAACTTTAAAAGCACAACTATAATGACGTGGGAAAATACCCAAACAAGGCTGAATACTATACATATAAACACCTGTGAAAATATGTGTGTGTGTGTGTGTATGTGTGTATATAGTGGCTCGGGTTTTGGTGCCATTGAAGTTGATGCTATGACCTGTGGCTTTCATGTGTTGGACTAGTGAGGAAGTGTGTTCCAGCTTTTTTACTGTATTTTTGTGTTCATCCAGGTGGGTACTTATTCTATTGGTCTGGCCAATGACCAATATTGGTCTGGCCAATGACCAATAGCAGGGCATGATGCGCAGGGGACTTCGTATATGCCTTGGTTTTCCAGGTCAATTTTATCTTTGGGGTTTCTTAGGATGGCTGCTACTTTTCTATCTGTTTTGAAGGTAGTCTTGATGTGATCCCTGTGCAGTATCTTACTGATTTTGTCTGTAGTACCTCTTATGTAGGGCAAGACAGCTGTTCCATAGGTCTGTTCATCTTCTAGGTCTCTATTATGTCTCAGTGTGTTTTTGTGGATCAAGCTGGTGATTTTGCTTTTGTGGAAGCTGTTGGCTGTCAGTACTTTAGTCAGGGTGCATAGTTCAGTCTTTTTGTGTGTCTAGTCTGCCAGGCATTTGGTTCTGGCAATTAGTGTTTTGGCCATGGAGTTTATCTGTGCTGGGTGGTGGTGGGATTGGGCGTTGAGGTAGCGGTTGGTGTCTGTTTTCTTCTGGTATACAGTGTATCCTAGTGTGCCATCTGTTTTTTTGTAGTTTAGTACATCTAGGAATGGTAATTATATATTTGTTTCCGTTTCCATGGTGAATTTGATTTTGGGGTGTGTGGTGTTTAGGTGTGTTAGGAAATTGTTTAGGTTTTCTTTTCCATGGGGCCAAATAACAAATGTGTCATTGATGTATTTTAACCATAGTTTGGGTTTGTGGGTGGCATTTGCCAGGGCTCTGGATTCTGAGATTCTGCCAAAACGTTGCTACAACTTTAAAAGCACAACTGTAATGAAGTGGGAAAACACTTGAACAAAGCTGAATACCATACACACACACATACATGTATACATACATACATATATTATTCTGATCTAAATATGCAAGATGGTAAAATTTACATTATTTGGATTAATTTACAAAATGACATAAATGGATGCAAATGCTATAAATATAGTCAATGGACAGTTAGCACTAGTGACCAAAATTTTCTATTAAACCAAGTTTATATTATAATATTGACCCAAAGAGATACATAGTATTTAATTTAAAGGTGCTCCAATAATAAGCTATAGCTTTCTGATTACTCTTTCACAAAAATGCTGTTTGAGCTCTTTTATTCCATTCATAGCAGCTAACAAGAAACACTACCCTCAAAAAAATGAAAGCATATCAAAAGCAAAGAAATATTAGTTAGACCAAAGTCATGAGGCAAGGGTTCATTCACTTTGTGTTATTGCAGGCTCTAAAATAAAAAAAAAAGTGTGAATTTTTGTGAACTAGCACCCCTCCTCCATGAAATAGAACTAATAAAAAGCTGATTGAGGTTGGGGTTGGGCAAGGAATATATGAAATAAATAATAAATAAATAAAAAGAATAATGCCAGTTAATTTTGCTCCCTGCCAGCAGAGCAGGGAGCAAAGCCAGGAATGAGTTTTAACTCGCACAAGTTTAGCCTCTTTCAGTTTTATTGTTCTCTTTTAATTGTGAGCTCCTGTAAGGAAGTCTCAAGCCACACTTTGGGAATTTTATTCGAATGCAAAATTTATACTTTCTAAATGCCTTCTGAAATAATATGAGGACTTAGAACTTAGAATAACTTTATAGTCATTTGAATGTACACTAATTGGCACACATTAAAATGAAATTTTGTTGCATGCAGCTTTCAAAAGGTCTCCACCTCCAATATACACTACCCTAACCATGACAGATTAAATAAATAAACACAAAATTATGCATATTCTCACTTATATTATATGACACAAAGAAACAACACAGTCTAGATTGGATTTATACATGTACATGGCGAGAGAAACGACTATTGCAAGTTTACCAGATGGATAGTATCGGGAACAAAGCTTTTACAGAATCTGGTAGTCTTGCTAGAAATACTTCAAATCCTCCTCCCAGAGGGGAGCAACAGAAACAGACTGTGAAGTGGGTGGGTGTGGTCTCTAACAACACTTTGAGTTCTAAGCACATAGCACTTATAAGCAGTCTCCCGAATGACAGGAAGCAAGTTTCCTGTAATCTTCTCGGCTGTCCTTACCACTCTCTCTATGGACTTACTATCTGAGGCACTGCTGCATCAAACCAAACAGTGATGCAGTTTGTTAAGATGCTTTCAATTGTGCCTCTGTAAATCGTGGTCAGGACAGAAGGAGAAAGATGTGGTCTCCTCATCTGATGCAGGAAATACAGGTGCTGGTTTGTACGCTTCATTAAGGATGATGTGTGGAGAGACCAATAGGGAAATATGGAAAAACATCAGGGGATCAAACCTATCCTCTTGCTTCAAGAACTGGAAGTATCCTGCTTTCTGAATTTTTGATGAAGAAAAAAAGTGGGGTGAGACTCTTCTCAGCTTTTGGCAAGATAACATTAAGCCCATGTCCCACTGCACCAACGGATGCAAAGAGGATGTAAAATGGACAAAAAAGCTTGCCATCCGTTGAAAAACGCGATGCATCCGTTGTGTACTCACTGCATATGTGTTTCATACGCTCTATCCATAGAGCATCCGTCCACTGCGATTTCATCCATGCAAGAAGTTTTGAGCTGCACAAAACTTTTTGAGCGGATGAACTTTCCGCCGTGTACGACGTACATTTGCAACACATACAGGCAACAAATGTTCTATGTCCATTGTCATCCGTTAAACATCCTCTGTATCCTCTCGGCATCCTCTGGACATCCTTGCAACTCACATCCACTGCAGCTGAAAATGGAAAGAGGGAGGAAGCGAAAGGTACACGGAACGTCCACACAGCGTTAGTAGCATGGAAATAGAAAGGATGTTAGCGGATGCATCTCGTATATAAAGCATTAAAACGGACAAAACGATTGTATATGGGATGTATCTCAGATATTTAGGATGTCTGCAGTATGCCTAGAGTATGTGGAAGGACACCTAGCAGAAAACTGACATTTCCTATAAAAAGGGGGAGAAAATCACCTGGATCTCAGTATGAGTCCAGCAGCCGTGGTGTACAGACCTCTTCACCCTTGGTCTTCCTCTTCCACATCATCCATTGTTCTCCACCATGGATCATCACACAGTCCTTATGGTAGCTGCAATAATTCAACTCCAGAACCAAGCTCTGTTCAGACCGTTTCACCTTTTCTACGCAAGGAGAAGAAGGAGACGTCCAAGAGCTGTGTGGGTCAAACGATGGATCGGGAGAAGAGTGGAGTTTGGACTGTATGACAAGCTGATGGTGGAGCTGACAAATGAAGACCCTCATGCATTCCAGCACTTCATGAGGATGCCACCAGCCATGTTTGACGAACTTGTAGAGCGTCTGAGACCCAGGTTGACCAAGCCAAGCACCAACTTCCATCCCAACCTGGACCCTGGACTGAAGGTGGCACTGACTCTGCGGCACCTGGCTTCTGGAACCACATACAGAAATATGCAGTATGCCTGGAGGGTGCCACAATACACCATCAGCAAAGTGGTCAGAGAAGTGGTGCAGGCCATCATTGAAGAATACGTGGAGGAGCTTCTCCATTGTCCCACCACTGAAGAAGGCTGGAGGAAAGTTGCCGAACAGTGGTATCAGAGGTGAAACTTTCCCCACACCGTTGGAGCCATAGACGGGAAGCATGTGACGTGCAAAGCTCCAGCCAACTCAGGGTCCTCTTATTACAACTACAAGGGCTTCTTCAGTATCATCCTCTTTGCCATGGTTGATGCTGACTACAAGTTCATGTACATCGATGCTTCAGACAACGGGTCAGCTTCAGATAGCCAGGTATACAACGCCAGTGACCGCAAGGATGGGCTGGAATGCAACCTCATCATGGGTTTTCCAGATCCAGACCCCCTACCCAATGACACACAAGATGTGCCCTACTTCATCATGGGGGATGACGCCTTCTCTCTCAGAACCTACCTCATGAAGGCCTACAGTTCAAGATACCTCACCCATGAAGAGAGGATCTTCAACTACAGGCTGTCCAGGGTAAGACAGGTGGTAGAGAACGCCTTTGGCATCCTGGCAAACAGGTTCCAGATACTTCTCACCACCATGCAGCATCACCCACAGACTGTGAGGAGCATCGTGGAAGCTTGCTGCATCCTGCACAATCTCATGCGCACCCGCTACCCAGTGTTGCAGAACAGGCTTGTGGACTGTCAACAAGGGATGGGGACATGGAGCCTGGTAAATGGAGGCAAGGACATAACCTGATAGACACTGTGGATGTACAAGGCCCCAACAGAGCTTCACGTGAAGGGAAGAAGCAGCGTAACCTCCTGAAACACTGGTGCAACTCCCCAGCTGGAGCAGTGGAGTGGCAAGACAGGATGATAGATGATTAATGGATGCTTCCTTGAGCCTGTCGCATAACACTGATGAGATTGTGCCATGTATGTTGAGTGGTCCTACAATCAATAGGGCATTTATAAAGAGCTTTGTTTATTTTAAAATGTGTTGATCAATGAATGAATTGTTATTGATAATAAAGCTCCATATGTGTGGCAGCTGGGATGGGGGACCATACAGTCCCACTATGCTTGCACTTGAGGTTTATCTATCTCACAACTATCCTTACCCATCCCACAACTATCCTTACCTATCCCACAGTTATCCTTACCCATCCCACAACTATCCTTACCCATCCCACAACTATCCTTACCCGTCCCACAAGGATGCAAAGGCTTAATCATTTTTTCAAAGTTTTCATCAACACTTCATGAAGTAAATAAAATGAACCAAGTGTGTGAAGCAAAGATAACCTTTATTAATAACTGTCTTAAGTAAACTGTATGGCTTTATTAAAAAAGCAAAATGAACCAAGTAAAGTTTCTTAAGCAAAGATAAAGTGAACAGGTAACAACTCAGTCTCTGGCACTATTCTCAGTCACTCTGAGGCATGTCCATGGTCTCAGTTGTCAAACGGCCAGGGACTGTGGAGGTGGCTGTGGCTGGACTGCTGGTCTGAGGCGCCATTGGGGTGCTTGGCCCCGAGAGTAAAACAGGGGATGGTGTGTTCAGGAAGCTCTCAGAGAGCTGAATCAGTCCCGTGAAGTTGAGAGGCCCTTCATCAAGGACCTGGGTTGTTAGGCCCAAGACTGATGACAGATAGTCCGTTGAGGGGCTTGGCTGTGGGGTGGAGGAAGATTTGGGAGGAGTGTAGTGGGGCTGTCTGGTCTGCAGCTGGGCGAGGTGAGGTGTCTGTGGCGTGCGATGAACCTGGGCCTGGACTGGGAAGGGCTGCATCTGCTGTGGGAAGTCCTAGTACTCGTAGCCTTGGTAGGTGAGGGGCTGTTGAAAGCCGTGGAAGGGCTGTGACATCGACTGGGGTGGAGGAGCAGACCAGGACTGAGTCGGAGCAGGTTCAGCTGGGCCTGGAGGGTTGTGCAGAAGTGCTGTGATCTTCTGCTTCATCCCCTGGTACTGGGCCTCGGGCAGGTCCATGAGGGTCTGACTCACGTAGGTGATGAAGGGCTTCCGGTTCGAGGATGGCATGTTGCTGTGGACCAGCTGAGAGAGAAGATCTTTGCTGGTTTTGATTGTGTCCCTGATCTCCAACAGGACAGTGTGGCTCTGGCCCTCCAGTCTGCCTCTGCCTCTCTGCCTGCTTTCTGTGAAGGTGGAGCTGGGGGTAGGGGTGGGTTGGTCTCTGGTGGCTGCCGCTTCTTCCTCCCTTTGTGACAGGGGATCCTCCACGTCCTCTGGCATGGGGAGTGCAGCTCTCAGGGGGGGTCTGTGCTGTGTGGCCCTCTGAAGACATCTGCCTGGACACGGTAGCTGTCTCCTGGCTGGAAGAGGACTGGCTGTCTGTGGGCTGTCTGAGGGAGAGGGTTGTCAGAGGGGCTGCTCCTTGGTGGCGGACCTCACCCTCCAGGAAGCTGCACTTGGCCATGATGTACATCTCCTGGTCAGTGAGCTTGACAGCAGCCTGCCCAAATTTCTTCAGGTGTAGCTTGCCATACCAGGTGTGCATGTGCTTCCACCATCCCAGGAGTAGTTCTGAAGTGTAGCCCAGGCTTTCTGCCTTGTCTCTCCAAGCTGCCTGCTTCCTCTTGGTGTCGCGATAGGGTCTGTGGCCCTTTCTGCACAGATACTCGTTCCCCCTCAGCCATTCCAGCACCTCCTCCTCATGCTTCTCGGAAAGGGTGTACTGTTTCCTCTCTCCCTTCTCTTTCCCTTGCCTCTTCCTCCCTCTAGCAAAGGCTTCAGCAGCAGGGTCTTCAGGGGCTTGAGCAGCAGGGCTTTGAGGGCCTTGGGGCTGGTCCACCACAGCAGCAGCAGCAGGAGAAGCATCAGCAGCACCAGCAGCACCAGCAGAAGCACCACCAGCACCAGCAGGAGAAGCACCAGCAGCAGCAGCACCAGCAGCAGCAGCACCAGCAGAAGCGCCAGCAGCTTCAGAGTCAGTGCCAGGGGGTGGGATGGTGGTTCTGTCCTTCTTGCCAGGGCTGGCAGGAGTAGGCACAGGCTTCCTCTTCTTCCCTGACTGACAAACCATGGCGTTATTCGAATATGTCTGTGGCAGCATGTCTTTCCTCTGAATGCTGACTGCTTGCAAGCTGCATCCTTTTATATCCATGGAGCTGACGCAATTCATCCTCCCCGCATGCGCAGTGAATGCTTTGCATCCGCTATGCATCCGCTATGCATCCGCTATGCATCCTATAGGCGTCCGTGATGCATCCGTGTCATCCGCTACGCATCCGCTCCTTCCACTATGCGTCCACTTCGCAATTCTCCCCCGGAAGCCCTTCGGAGGTGTCATGCGCTTCCATCCGCTGTCATCCGCTAGGCTTCCTACGAACATCCGCTTCACATCCTCGCTACGTACTACCCCCGTCCGTTCCTTTCCGTTTTTTCCCGTTCTGTTTATGCAAATTTGGGGCATTTTTTGGAGCGGATAACAATGGATGGAGCCACCCCCGAAATTTTGCTCGTCCGCTGTGTCCTTTTTGCATACGTTTTGCATCCGTCGGCCAGTGGGACCTAGCCATAAGCTGGTTGTCTTACTAAGAGGTTGCACAAACACTGCAGTAGATGAGCACTTAATATTGTGAATAAATGAACTGCTTGGACCAAAGGATGAATGTGTAAGTGTACAACTGACTGGAGAACTCAGCTAAAGTCACTGTATTAATTATTATACATCTAATAATATGCTATTATGATTTTGATAACTCAACATATCATATGATATGCTTGGTTTGGCCTAGCAAGTTGTGGAAACAGAGTCAGTGCCACTTTACACAATAAACTATCAATGGCTTCATGCAATCTGTGAACTGACCCACTGCCTCTCCTTCTATTTTATACAGTTTGTACCCCTTTGGGTAGAAAATAGTGTCAAATAATAAGGCAATATCATAGGAGGTTCTCATTATCTTGGAGGAAACCCTTTAAGCTCAGAATTGTGGGGACTGCAGCAACTGGAATTCACAGCACAGAAATGCAGCAGAAGTTTGCTTAAAAAAAACAATTCTATAAAATATAGAAGATTAAAAGTCCAAACTCGTTATAACTGTATGTTGAAAATCTGTTTCTCCAGATGTCAAATACTCTGGTTCGAATGTGATCCAAGAGCCCTCTTTAATCTGTGTACATCATTTCTTTCTCTACTCCTGCTCTTTGAATGAGTACATTTCAAGAGCCCTCAGCCTTTTCAGAAACACAAACACACACACACACACACACACACACACACACACACACACACACATATGAGTGTGAATGCTTATAATGTGAAGGTTGCAGTTCTCAGATTTCTTATTCTGGAAATGTTCTCCTGAAATAATCAAGGCTATTCCAACGGAGGAAGCTTGAAAGGATTTATGCTGACTCTGGTCAGAATAAAATGTTAGCTGGTGATACTACAGAAATGTATATCTAGGCTGTTAAAACATTTCTAAATCACCTTTCCATTGCTCTCACTTTACATATTAAGCAAATCCTCTTTGATGGAACACTAAAGGTTGACCAGACCCATAAATAGTTCTCACTAGCATAACTCATTTTTACTTTGAAAGACTGACAAGGCTAACAAAACAGCTTATTGGAATTAAGGCTATTGTTCTTCCAAATACCTGCCATATGTCAGAGACAATAATGCTACGCAGAGTCCTTGAGTTCAGTGCCAGCTTGATTTTCTTTACCTTTGTCTCAGCAGTTTTAAACTTGAAAGCCATGTAGACATAACGAGGAAAAGGAAAGGACAGCAAAGCAGGTAAGAACTGGAACTACAATATTAGCTGAAAGAAGCCAAGATATTTTTTCCCCAGTATTGGATGAGCCAAATGGCATTATCAGATTAAAGTGAACTGGGGCAAAAGCCATCTGTGAGCTGGCTCTAAGCTGCTCAAATTCAACCTAACTGTCCTTTAACTCATCATGGAATGGCCCAACAGCTTTTGGAAATGATGAGTCAAAACAGTTCTCAAATCACTTTGCTGTTAAAAAAAAAACTGCAGCTAATCTATATTTTCAGTTGTTCATTTCTCTCCAATATTAGGTCACAGAATGTAGACTGCTTATTTAAATTTGCTTTTCCAAATCATAAAATATATTTAATAAATCCTATTGAAGTATGTGTTTGTATGTCTGTGTGTGTGTGTGTGTGTGTGTGTGCATGAGTATATTAATATATATGAGCCAGTCTGGTGGTGTGGTTAAGGCTAAAAACCAGGAGTCTGAGAATTATACTCCTGCGTTGGGCATGAAGCTTGCTGAGTGCCTTTGGGTCAGCCTCCATCTCTCTCAATCCTAAGAAGCAGTCAGTAGCAAGCATCTTCTGAAAAATCTTGCCAAGAAAACTACAGGAAACCCAGACAGTCACCAGAAGTAAAAGAAAAAAAAAAAGAAAAACTGACTAAAGATGTCTGTATGTCTATGTGCACATGTGTGTGTGTGTGTGTGTACATGTATGTGTGTGTGTGTCTGTGTATATGTATAGTTGCATTATGTGTATTGTATAAAGGACTTTGATTCATCACTCTGGCAGTATTTACAATATGTTGACTAGAAAGACCTTGGCAAAATCTCAGGTAGTTATTTTTTGCCACCTTTCTTTTAAGTAGAGGACAGATAGCTAATACGGATAGTCTCTGTATCAGCTTTTCTCAGACTAGATGTATTAAATTAACTCCCACATTAGCTGAGCATTCTCATGTATTTGGAAAGACCAAACCATAGCTGAAGCATACAATAATTGGTGTCTGCCTATGCATGTGTATATGAACACACAATGCACACATACATGTACACTTATGAAATAACAAACAGGAAGCACTGATGGAGAACAGTGCTTTGCTCTTTGAAAAGGAAGGAAATTATGGTTACCCCATTCCTCCCCCCCATTGTTAGTTTCTTTTTTCCAAAAAGCACATTATTATTGTTCAGTAGGAAACCGCAGCCATTGTTATGACATCTTTGCTTCAGTAATTCTGTATTGGATTTGTAATGGCCAGAAGCCAATGTAATGTTTCAAGGACACCTTTCCAATGCACTATTCACCAACAGAAATTATATTTTTGTGGGGAATTCAGTCCAGCCAGGAAGTCCAGGAACACCATAATTTAGCAAGGGGTTCCAGGAAATGTTCTATATGGATCTTATCTGATTGGTTTCAATATAATATATATTGCATTCTTTTTTATTCATTTTAATTTATTTATATCCCATCTTTGTTATTTTTATAAACAACTTTTATAAGCACATTTAATACTCCTCCTTTTATTTTCCCAACCATCATATTATTATTATTATACTCCATTGTGCATCCGGCACATGTCATACATCCAAGGAATAGTTGTTAATAGTTGCTCTTAGCTTTAGAGATATTGGTCCTGGTGGAATGACAGTACTGTGTATGCATTTGTAATCTTTAGGGATTGTGCTGGGAAAGCACTTGCATTTTACTGCTTAATAACATGTAGACCAGAGAGTTACAAGAGATGGTTGATGTAATCCCAACCAAAAACAATCACCTTCTCTTCTCAGCATTTATTCTCTCATCAATTTTATTGCATCTTTACCAAATGTTTACACATCATACATTTGAATTAATAATCCTCAAAGGGTTTTAAATAAGCTTAATTCACCTCCTATTCCTGAAAAAGCAGCAGAAACCTGGGTTAACCTTGTAAATAAAATATTTCTTTACTTTCCCAACAGTCAGGCTAACCCTTCCTAAATAGAAATGGAACCAGAGACCCCATGTGTGGGGCTGACGGGGGGGGGGGGAGGAAGTGTAGAATTATTTCTTTTAATTCCGCACAACTGACTTGAACTGACCTCTCCATTTTATTTCCGCTATTTTTCCTCCCACAGCATGTGGCAAAAAAAGAAGAAGGAAACGATCCTAAGAAGCAACCTGGAAAGTATGACCTAATCTAAAAAGACAATACTTTCATTTGGAGAAACTTGGCCCATTTCCTGAATTAGATTTTATAATATCATGCAAGCAATCACTGGCCATTGTATGGCTTAAATGCCTTTTTTAAAAAAGCAGGTATGGCAACATTGAGCAAGACTTGGCAGCCAAGCAATCAGGCAGTTAGCTGCAAGAGAGAGAAAAGAAAGAGAATGCTATGCTAGTAATGAAGAGCTCTTGACCAATGAGCTTTAAAAGGGATGTAGACATTTGGTGTAAACAAATTGTCCTGGAGACAACCATTAGTGGGCAGTAGTGCAATTTACAGGCAGGCTGTGAATGTGTGTCAAATATGTTATTTTAAGGCATTCTGTATTTTATTTTTTAGTTGTCGATCTTCCTTCCTCCCTGCCAACGTTGACCCCTTGTTAAAATAGCAATTCCTCCAACATTGTGGTAGCATGTATTTTTCCCTCCATCTTAATTGTAGCATTGTGTTCGTACTGTAAATGTTTTGCTCTGGTGCTTACTTCATGGGATGTGAATTGTGCCCAAACTGTTTCACTTTCAAAAGAGAGAGAGAGAAAACAAGGGAGAGAACCTAACAATGGCTAGTAAATGAGCATGTTTACTCCATGAATTCACAACTTAGTTTCAATTCTATTTGTTGCCATTCTGAAAAAAAGGTGAAGAATTTCTTTACATTGTTAGGCCTCAAGAGCAAACAAAAGTTGCTACAGTTTCTTTTTCTTTTCCTTCTTGGAGGTGGTGTTAAAAATTTGTCATTTTCTTCTTCCTGTAGCATATTGTAAGACAAATCTCATCAACTTTGGACAAGGCCAACAAATCAGAGCTACAAAATTAGACAGCCACCAGAGGGCAGCAAAAAGAGAGTTCTTTGTGCATTTTAGTTGTTGAACTGTTACTTGTCCAGGTTTTTTGCAACCTCTCCCCCTCACCGCTCTTCTCCCCCACACACAGTGGAAGAATGGATGCAAAAATTGATGGATCTGGCAGAGGTGAGAAAAATAATTGTTTTAATGATAGAAAATTATATATCTAGTTTTATTTCTGAAAACTGCTGCTAGGTTTTTGTGCCCAAGACAGAGGGGAAATGACTTTGGGTTTATTGAGTAGATTAATTTGTTGTTACAGGAATGGCTAATACTTATTAAGTACTTAAAATAAAAAAAAGTTGAGGCTGCAATTTTATTTTGTATTTTACTTCACAGAAAAAAGTTGCCCTGAGTAAACTCAGTTTCCCCCTTCCTCTTTATTCCACGCTTTTCTTTCCCATTTCTTTCACTTTCCCATTTCCTTACTATCTTTATTTTCATTGGTATTTTATATCACAGTAATCTCAATAAAATTTAAATCTGACAATTTTTTTACAACCCAATGCTTTTAGTACTCCTGATGTATTTGTGGGATAACCATTCCGAGCATGTACTTAATGTACTTGCTCATTATCTATCCACTGTTGACTCAGCTATTGGGATAATATCCAACTGGTCATATAGATATTTGCAGTCATGACAAAAAGACATCCTTCCTCCTCCTTCCCTCCTTTCTCTCCTTCTCTTCTCCAGCCCAATTATGCTTCAGGTGTGTGGTTTCCACACCCTCCCATCTTGTGTTCTTAAACTTTGTCAGATTGTCTTAATAAAGGTTCAGTTTTTTTAGCTGCTGCCTGCTATTTGGGATGCTTTCCATCTTGATTGAAATCAATTGCCTTTCAAGTCTTTAGTATGAATAATCATGCAACAAACTCCCAAGAAAGCTTAGACAGGCAGAACAAATTCAGCTGTGTTTGGATAAAATCCAAAACTTGACTGTTTTGAAAAGATGCTATTGATTTTGGTGCAAAATCTTCAAGAGGAGGAGCATAATCTTTCTGTTCTTGAAACTGAATTAAAAGGCCTAAACCGTTATCTTTGTTGCTTTCTGATGACTTTCAGGTTTGGTATTTGTGGCCAATCTACTCTCCTGGGACCTCAAATTCAAAAATTCAGAGGATTAAGATTAGAGCAAGAAAAACAACTACAACTCTGAAGCCTTTTCCTTCTTTGAAACAAAAGTCTCTAGCGAGTCAAAGAGGAAGGAATGAAAAATATCATAGTGTATGTTTAAAGATACACTTAGTATATTAAAAAAAAAAAGTGAATTAGAGCTCCTTGTGAAACAAACTGTGAACAAGAACCATGCCATTTTTTTCCCTGATCATATCTAGGATGATCTAATCTAGCAAATCTATTCCAGTACAACTGTTTTCCTTTTTCCTCTCCCCCTCTCCCCCCCAACCTGCTTGCTGAGCAGAGAACCTGGTCTTTTGTTCAATCTCCTTCTCATTCCCTTTCCTTGCTTGTCAAACTCCTATCTTCTTTCCTTTACCTTGAGGATAGATCACACATTATTTACTTGCTTGCTTGTTGACTTTCCCACTCCTTACTTAATAGAATTTTTTGGGGAGTGGGGAGTGTGTCAACCCCAGCCTCTCAGCCCATCTTCCCCAGGCTCCCCTATTCACTGCCACTGCTTAAAAGTCTAGCACTGTCTCAGACAGGGGTTCCCTTGGAGCAGAGATGCTTGGTGGAAGAGATACAGGGACTCGCTCTTAGCCCAGCCCTGTCCAGCCAACCCTCTATTTCTGGAAGACCTGGCAGATCAAGTTTTGTTGTGAGGCCACTATCATCAAGCCACCTTCTCTTCTTCGAATACTTGCCATGGTTCAGGCAGGGCACTGACATGATGTATGCAGCAGCCTGGCCTTTCCATTTATTCCATTTATTTATTTGTCAAACATGTACAAGATAACAAGTATAAGTATGAACATAAACAAGAACAAAAGCATTAAATTCAGATAAATGGGGACAGTAAGACAAGGATGGTGCGCTTGTGCATGATCCCTCTAAGGACCTCTTAGGAATGAGGTGAGGTCCATAGTAGACAGTTTGAGGTTGAAGCTGTGAGGGGTTGAGGCTGTAACAATGGAGTCGGGTAGGGCATTCCAGGACTGACCACTCTGTTGCTGAAGTCGTATTTTCTGCAATCGAGTTTGGAGTGGTTTATTTACCTTGAGTTTATATCGGTTGCATCTTCAGTGTCTACAAAATGTTAGGACAGGATGCAGAAAATGATATGGATTGCCTTCCATATGTAGCTTGTGGCCTGTCAGTATGAGAAATAGGTGTACACCCAAAAAATAATTTCCTTTGTGGTGTTCTCATTACATAGAACATTCCTGTACTTTCTTCCTATTGTGAATAATATTTGAAATTTAAGATGTCTGCAGATAGATTTCTTGGCCAGATGTTCTTCTAAGAGATAGCTTTCCCCCTAGCCATATGATTTATTATTGGAAGGTAAGAAGGACAATTAGGACAATCTTGAAATTATAATAGTAAGAATGCTACTTCTCATAAAATTTGGGGGAAATTGGAGTTCAGTTTAGAGTTTTATTTGTTTTACATTGACATTTCTAAATTAGCAAGTCACATTTGATGCCATGAAATTAGTAGCTTTGAAGACTGTATCCAGATTTTATTGGAAGCTGTCACACAATTTATCAAAAGCCAACTCAGAGCCATTTCAGGATCAAATATAAAATTAGGTTGAGGAATGAAATGAAGGAGAGAAGGACAGCCTTCTCTGATGTTGTACCCTGCAGATGTATTAAGATGTTCCTGCACAACTTCAGCTATGGGACATGCTGGCTGAAATCCTGAGAGTTGTAATTGCAATGAATATACAGAGCAACAAATAGAGGAAGGCTCCATTTTTCACACTTACAACCATTGCAGGATCCCCATCGTCATATGATCCATACTTACGACGGCTGCAATGTCGTAGAGTCACGTGATCAGCTTTTGCGATGCCAAGTCCATAGAAAAACCAAATTTACTTAACAACCATGTTTACTAACTTAACAAATGCAATGATTCACTTAACAACAGTGGCAGGAAAAGTCATAAAATGAGGCAAACTCATTTGGCAAATGTTTCACTTAGCAAGATAAATTTTGGGCTCCATTGTGGCCATAACTTGAGAACTACCTGTTGTGTACTTGTGCATTTCCCCCCAAAAAAATATACGGTAATTTGAATGTTGAATTGTGATTATTCGATGAAGTCTTCAGAAGTTAACAACGTAACAGGATAAATCTTATAGTAAGGAGAGTATATAAAAAGATCAAAGAGGAAGGCTTTAGGAGAAAACAGAACAGCTTGAATCCAAAGAAATCTTGGAAGAAATTTGAATGCTGAGATGAAAATGTAAGTTAAATTCGTCGTTATGCAGTTACACGAAGAGTTAAAAATCAGATTCAAATGAAAAATATTACTACTGAAATCAAATTAACATTTGTCTTTAAAAGGCTTGCCACAAGAGGGCACACTAACAGATATAAGGCTCCTACAACCAAGCAAGAATAGTTTGTGTAGGAAGGGCAAAAGAAACATTGCATCACCATTTTCCTTAAAATATTTTTACAATAAGAAGTCAATTCTCTGAAAGAATTTGACCCACTAAAATGGATTTGGTTTTCAAGTATATGAAGGGCTCTTAGCTGATCCAGATGATGTTTCTCTTTAAATGAGGCTTTTTATTACGCTGAGTTACAGTCTAGCATTTAAAGTAGATTTTAGACAAGCATAATGGTTATTGTTTTATAATTTATAATTATTGCAATGTAAATGCCTTGTTACAACCTCACTAATACAATGCTGCAGATATGCGCGTGTGTCTGTGTGTGTCTGTGCATTTATATGTACACACAGAGAGATATTTAACAGTTTTTGTAAGAGATCCTTGTGATAAAGTTATAGCCATTTACTCTGCAAAAAACAAGCATGCAACAGTCTTATTAATGCATTTTTAGTGTACATACATAAAAACCAGCACTTCCATATCACTAAAACCAGATTCTTTTTAATTCTGCCTTGACAATATCCAGTGATTATATCCTCTTTAAGATCCTGAAAGGTACCTGAAGGGCAGGTGACTTCCATTCTATTTTCTATCAAGCTTTACTACTAACTGATCCATACAAAGTCATTTGTTGCATGTGTACCTTTATAGGTACATTTACCTATATTTATAGACTCTACATTTATAGACTATATCTATAAATACAGTCATTTAGGTCCCCCTTGACTCTGTTGGTTTAATACATTTTTCTTTAGCTATCTCCTTAGACCAGGGGTGTGAAACTCAAGGCCTGTGGGACAGACCCGGCCTGCAGGGTACTTAAATCTGGCTTGTGGGACTAGTCTGGAAATAGCAAAGGACCGGACCGTGGTGCGTCTGCCCCATTTTGGGCGGCAGAGTGCTGCAGGAGGCCGTCCAGGCTGAGAATGGGCCACGGGGACCCCATGTGCACCCCAACACACTGCATTTTGGCTGGCTGACTGCTGCAGGAGGCTGTCCAGGCCAAAAATGGGTCAAAATGTTGTAAGTCGAAGACTACCTGTAGTCAGAATTTAGTTCAACAGGTGAAGGAAGGAAAAAACAAAACAGGGAAACCCATGTATACCGTACAGTAAATACTTCATTCATAATCAGTCAAGACAGATAGAATCATGCAGCTATATAAGGAATGGTATTTGAAGTTCATGCAACAGAGTCAGCCTAACTCTCACTTGGTTGTTGTTGCAACACATTTAATAAATCAACCACATTAAATCTATGGAAATCCAGATGATGAGCCCTGTATATATTACTTGAACTACATAATTGGCCAATGAATGAGTTTATGGGCAGTGAAATATCTAACTATTAAAGCCCATGTCCCACTGCACCAACAGATGCAAAGAGGATGTAAAATGGACAAAAAAGCTTGCCATCCATTGGAAAACGCGATGCATCTGTTGTGTACTCATTGCATACGTGTTTCATACGCTCTATCCGTCGAGCATCCTTCCACTGAGATTTCATCCGTGCAAGAAGTTTTGAGCTGCACAAAACTTTTTGAGCGGATGAACTTTCCACCGCGTACGATGTACATCCACGACATATACGGGCAACAAACATTCTATGTCCGTAATCATCCGTTAAACATCCTCTGTATCCTCTCGGCATCCTCTGGACATCCCCTCAACTCACATCCGCTGCAGCTGAAAGCGGAAAGAGGGAGGAAGCGAAAGGTACACGGAATGTCCACACAGCATTAGTAGCACGGAAATAGAAAGGATGTAAGCGGATGCATCTCATATATAAAGCATTAAAACGGACAAAACGTTTGTATATGGGATGTATCTCGGATATTTAGGATGTCTGCAGTATGTCTAGAGTATGTGGAAGGACACCTAGCGGAAAACCGATATTTCCTACAAAAAGGGGGAGGAAATCAACTGGATCTCAGTATGAGTCCAGCAGCCGTGGTGTACAGACCTCTTCACCCTTGGTCTTGCTCTTCCACATTATCCATTGTTCTCCACCATGGATCATCACACAGTCCTTATGGTAGCTGCGATCATTCAACACCAGAACCAAGCCCTGTTCAGACTGTTTCACTTTTTCTACATGAGGAGAAGAAGGAGACGTTCGAGAGCTGTGTGGGTCCGAGGATGAATCGGGAGAAGAATGAAGTTGGGACTGTATGACAAGCTGATGGTGGAGCTGAGGAATGAAGACCCTCGTGCATTCCAGCACTTCATGAGGATGCCACCAGCCATGTTTGATGAAATTGTGGAGCGTCTGAGACCCAGGTTGACCAAGCCAAGCACCAACCTCTGTCCCAACCTGGACCCTGGACTGAAGGTGGCACTGACTCTGCAGCACCTGGCCTCTGGAACCACATACAGAAACATGCAGTATGCCTGGAGGGTGCCACAAAATACCATCACAAAGTGGTCAGAGAAGTGGTACAGGCCATCATCGAAGAATACGTGGAGGAGCTCCTCCATTGTCCCACCACTGAAGAAGGCTGGAGGAAAGTTGCGGAACAGTGGTATTGGAGGTGGAACTTTCCCCACACCGTTGGAGCCATAGATGGGAAGCACGTGGCCTGCAAAGCTTCACCCAACTCAGGGTCCTCTTATTACAACTACAAGGGCTTCTTCAGTATCATCCTCTTTGCCATGGTTGATGCTGACTACAAGTTCATGTACATTGATGCTTCAGACAACGGGTCAGCTTCAGATAGCCAGGTATCCAATGCCAGTGACCTCAAGGATGGGCTGGAATGCAACCTCATCATGGGTTTTCCAGATCCAGACCCCCTACCCAATGACACACAAGATGTGCCCTACTTCATCATGGGTGATGACGCCTTCTCCCTCAAAACTTACCTCATGAAGCCCTACAGTTCAAGAAACCTCACCCGTGAAGAGAGGATGTTCAACTTTAGGCTGTCCAGGGCAAGGCGGGTGGTGGAGAACGCCTTTTGCATCCTGGCAACAGGTTCCAGGTACTTCTCACCACCATGCAGCATCACCCACAGACTGTGAGGAGCATCGTGGAAGCTTGCTGCATCCTGTACAATCTCATGTGCACCCGCTACCCAGTGTTGCAGAATAGACTTGTGGACCGTTAACAAGGGAATGGGGACATGGAGCCTGGTGAATGGAGGCAAGGACTAAACCTGATAGACACTGTGATAAACCTGATAGACACAAGGCCCAAGCAGAGCTTCACGTGAAGGGACATCACCTGGGGTGGAGGAGCAGACCTGGACTGGGTAGGAGCAGGTTCAGCTGGGCCTGGAGGGTTGTGCAGAAGTGCTGTTATCTACTCTTTCATCACCTGGTACTGGGCCACGGGCAGGTCCATGAGGGTCTGGCTCATGTAGGTGATGAAGGGCTTCCGGTTCGAGGATGGTATATCACTGTGGACCAGCTGAGAGAGAAGATCTGTGCTGGTCTTGATTGTGTCCCTGATCTCCAACAGGACAGTGTGGCTCTGGCCCTCCAGTCTGCCTCTCTGCCTGCATTCTGTGGAGGTGGAGCTGGGGGTGGGTGGGGGTTGGTCTCTGGTGGCTGCCGCTTCTTCCTCCATTTGTGACAGAGGATCCTTCACGTCCTCTGGCATGGGGAGTGCAGCTGTCGGAGGGTCTGTGCTGTGTGGCCCTCTGAAGACATCTGCCTGGACACGGTAGCTGTCTCCTGGCTGGAAGAGGACTGGCTGTCTGTGGGCTGTCTGAGGGAGAGGGTTGTCAGAGGGGCTGCTCCTTGGTGGCGGATCTCACCCTCCAGGAAGCTGTACTTGGCCATGACATACATCTCCCGGTCAGTGAGCTTGACAGTGGCCTGCCCAGATTTCTTCAGGTGTAGCTTGCCATACCAGGTGTGCATGTGCTTCCACCATACCAGAAGTATATCTGCAGTGTAGCCCAAGCTCTCTGCCTTGTCTCTCCAAGCTGCCTGTTTTTTCTTGATGTCGCGATAGAGTCTGTGGCCCTTTCTCCACAGGTACTCGTTCTCCGTCAACCATTCCAGCACTTCATCCTCATGCTCCTCGGAAAGGGTGTACTGTTTTCTCTCTCCCTTCTCCCTGCCTTGCCTCTAGCAGGGGATTCAGCAGGGCCTTCAGGGGCTTGAGCAGCAGGGCTTTGAGGGCCTTGGGGCTGGTCCACCGCAGCATCAGCACCAACAGCACCAGAAGCAGCAGCAGCAGCAGCAGGAGAAGCACCACCACCACCAGCAGGAGAAGCACCAGCAGCAGCAACACCAGCAGCAACACCAGCCGCAGCAGCAGCAGCAGCAGCAACTTCAGAGTCAGTGCCAGGGGGTGAGATGGTGGTTCTGTCCTTCTTGCCAGGGCTGGCAGGAGTAGGCACAAGCTTTCTCTTCTTCCCTAACTGACGAACTATGGTGTTATTCGAAGATGTCTGTGGCAGCACGTCTTTCCTCTGAATGCTGACTGCTTGCAAGCTGCATCTTTTTATATCCACGGAGGTGACACAATTCATCCTCCCCTCATGTGCAGTGAATGCTTTGCATCCACTATGCATCCGCTATGCATCCGCTTTGCTTCCTCTAGGCATCCGTGATGCATCCATGTCATCCGCTACGCATCTGCTCCTTCCGCTATACGTCCGCTTCGCAATTCTCCCCCAGAAGCCCTTCGGATGTGTCATCCGCTTCCATCCGCTGTCATCCGCCAGGCTTCCTACGAACATCTGTTTAACATCCCCACTACATACTACCCCCGTCGGTTCCTTTCCGTTCTTTTCCATTTTGTTTATGCAAATTCAGGGCACTTTTTGGAGCGGATAACAACGGATGGAGCCACCCCCGAAATTTTGCTCGTCCGCTGTGTCCTTTTTGCATACGTTTTGCATCCGTCGGCCAGTGGGGCCTAGCCTTTAAATATGTCAAATAATGTCCTGTTATTTTTATATCTTTTCTGCATCATTAACTACTGTACTTGTCCTTCTCAAATAGAAAAGACAATATATCTGGTATTCACCTGGAATATCTTCTCAAACATTAAAATCTTCAAGTTAGCAAAGTCCAAATTTTTCTAACAATATAAGGGAAGGCTGGTTAATAAATACATATCAATAATAGTAACACAGCAGCAAAGTTGACATTTAATCAAAGACAGCTAAGACTATGTCAAAGAAGATGTGTGTGTCATGCTCATTTTATTGGTAGATGACTTCCGATCATATTAGAAAAATCAAAAACAAAAAAGAGTGTATTTAAGCAGGAAATATCTGCATGGAAGAACATCTGGAAGAAAGAGAAGACATAATACCAGTGCAAAGTGGCTGTGGTACCTGAAAGCTGACTGCAGCAACCCCTCAGAACAGGAACTAGTCATCAGTGCATTATCAGAAATCAAACAGTGAGTCAAGAACATGAATAGCTGGGCAGCACTTGGTCTGGACGTGAGCCTAAAGAAACAGATAATTGTGCATGAATGTCTAACAGCACAGATGAACCAACAGCAGGTTCCCACCCAGATTGGCTAGCATAAAGAAGGATAATGCTGATCATGAAAAAAACCAAAAGAGAACAGCACTGTCCAACTCATAGCCAATGACCTATCTCCCTACAACACGGGAAATCCTATCTTAGTCACCAAGCTACTGGATCATATGAACCAGCACATAAGCACAGCTCAGAAGGGCATTGGGAGCTATGCCAGAGCCTCAAAAGTTCAGTTGTTCCTAGATGAAGTAGTTGCCCAGGGCTCAAGGTATAGCCATGTCAATCTGAGCACAACATGGATTGATTACAGGAAAGCTTGAGACTCAGTGTCACATACAGATAATTTTGAATGCCTGGCAGTATACAAACTCAACAGGACAAGAAGGAACTTTTTCAAGAACTCAGTGAGAGTGAAAGTGAAAGACAATGCTAGAAATCAACCTAAAACAGTTCACACAAGTGGCCAGGAAGTGTGGTATATAACAAGGTAATACATTTTTCTCTTTGCTCTTCTGCAAAGGATTCAATCCATCAATCAGATAATCACAAGAATTGGATATGGATACAAGTTCAAGACTGGAACTATTATCAGCCACCTCCTTGATCTTGAAGATATCAAGCTGTATGCTAAAAGTAAACAAGATATTGACTTGCTGATCCACCTGACAAAGTCTACAGTGAGGCATTAGGATGTAATTCAGAGAAATATAGCTAGAAAGTCGTCAAGAGGGGGTAGATATTTAAGACCAATGGGGTGGAACCAACAAACAACATAGCAGTCATACAGACCAGCTACCAGCTTAATATTCTACAGTCACATAGGAACATTATGAAGAAGCAAAGAAGAGAACATCATCTAAATACTATCAAAGGATACCACCAAAGGATAAGGCAGGCCCTAAAAAGCCAGTTCAGTGGAAAGAACAAGATCCAGGCATCAACACGTACATCCTGCCAGCTATCAAATACACAGTAAAGTCAGCTGGCCAAAGGAGGACATGGAGGCTGCCAATGTGAAGACTTGGAAGCTCCTCACAACATACTGAGGTTTTCACTCCAAATCCAACACCTAGAGCAGGGGTCCCCAAACTTGGCAACTTGAAGACCTGTGGACTTCAATTCCCAGAATAGCTGGCTGAGGAATTCTGGGAGTTGAAGTCCACAAGACTTAAAATTCCCAAGTTTGGAGACCTCTGACTTAGAGGTTCTAGACCAGATGACAGAAGGCAGGCAGGGTCTGGTGCTGTGGTGTGTTTCAAAACTGTCTATCACTGGTTCGATGGGCATGGCTCGGTGGGCAAACGTGCATTTTGTGCAGTTCCAAAAGCATTCCAACTCACCTCTTGCAAGCCTGTACTTTCCTGGTCGCTTCAGCAGTTGCTGAACTGCACTCTGCTGTGTCACACAAAGCAGTTGTGCTTCAAAAACAGAGGATAAAGGTGAGTATGGGAGCCTGGGCAAGCAGGTTGGCCCAACAGCAGAGCAGTGGAAAGAAACAATTTGGTCTCCCCTGCTCATCGGTGCTAACAGCTTGGTAGAACTGGGCAGAACCAGTAGAATACCATCACTGGTCTAGTGAGTGTCATAGCCACTGACTTAGATGAAACCCAGAACATTTAGGAATATATCAGCAAGATGGCACCAAAATATGAGCTTCTTAAAGAAAGCCTATGGCAGCAGCTGACATAGGAGGAAGAGCAAGCAGAGGAATTGCTATGACAAGATAAGAATATGTATGGGATGTACCAGCAACAGGTAGCTGAAGAGGCTGACATTGGGAAAATCTACCATGGCTGGAAGGGCTGTGCTTAAAGACAGTACTGAGGCACTGATCAGAGCAGTACAAAAATAAGCACTAAGCACCAGATCCATAGAAGCAGGGGTCTAACTACACTTGACAAGACCCAAGGTGCCAACTGTGCAGAGAGGCCTTAGAGGCAGCCCAAGACATAGTGCCAAGGTGTAAGATGCAGGTGGGAATAGCATATACTGAATGGCACCACAAGAAGCTGGCACTGTGCATG
Source organism: Laticauda colubrina (assembly GCA_015471245.1). Taxonomy (NCBI): domain Eukaryota; kingdom Metazoa; phylum Chordata; class Lepidosauria; order Squamata; family Elapidae; genus Laticauda; species Laticauda colubrina. The sequence continues at coordinate 18,692,819 of BLBF01000063.1, read as the reverse complement.
GGAGTGTCTGCCCAGTGTGTGTTAGAGTTCCCTAGATGAAAGATGTTGCAGAAGGCTGCAGAGAATAACAGGGTTAAGATCCCATGAGGCTTCAAGATTCAGAAGGATAGGCAGGTACTGGCCATGCAACCACACACTGTGGTAGTAGACAAGGCCGCAAACAGTGGTGCTGATAGGTGTAAATCAAAGGATAGCAACATCAGGAAGAAGCAGTTTGAGAAGCTGAAGATCAGTGGCAGAAGGAGAAACTAGAGAGGATGTGGAAAGTAAAGGCCAAAGTGGCACCAGTGATGGTAGAGCACACAGGCCTGTGACTCCTAAGCCGGGACAGTAGCTCCTATCTATCTATCTATCTATCTATCTATCTATCTATCTATCTATCTA
>BLBF01000063.1:18672289-18692425 GCA_015471245.1 Laticauda colubrina | reverse complement strand
CTATCTATCTATCTATCTATCTATCTATCTATCTATCTATCTATCTATCTATCTATCTATCTATCTATCTATCTTCTGCATACTACATATTACATACTACGCTTCTGCAGGGTCATTTGCAAATGTAAGCAAATGTAAATTCATTTATACTATAAATTCACTTGGCAAAAGCAACACCAACCATAAGAACCTCCGTTCTTGCCCTGATCTAACCATACAGCAACGTGCCCGTTCCCATGTACTCCGCACTGAACTCAAAAAATGTCTAGACAATGGAGAGAAGGACCTGCACATTGACTACCGTGCTGACTGTATCAAAAGTAAGTCACACAACCCGCAACTCAGCTTTAACCTTCAACCACAACCCTACCTCAAACAATCCACCATCACCCAGGACTAGGCATGCATGCCCCTAACTACCTCAATTCCAACTACTGCTGGCCTTAGATGCAAGTTACTCAATGCAAGATGAATAAAATACCTGAATTTCTCCTCTTACTAAATATGGCTAAATTCGACATCATATTTGTCTGTGAAACATGGCTCAACACATCTCTCCCTGACTCCATTACCACAGTAAGAGACTATCATGTTTACCGATCAGATCATGACATTTGTAGAGGAGGTGGTGTTGCTATCTTCTATAAAAAGTCCTTACATCTAAAAAACATCCAAGTTATCCAGGAGCTTGCTCTTCCTGAAACCATCATCTGTGAACTATCCTTAAATATCACATTTCAATTCTTACTATGTTACAGAGCACCTGATTTTGACATTGAACATGTAAACAAGCTAAATTCACTACTAACGTGGGCAAAATCCTGCCCACACGCTTTTATCTTTCTTGGTGACTTCAATCTACCTCATATTGACTGCACCCTAAATGAATGTACAACTGATTCCATACACACAACCTTCTACAGTGCTGTCACAAAGCTGGAACTGGAACAACTAGTAACCAACAATACTAGGCTAAACAACTGTCTCGATCTCATCTTCTGCAATAGTTTGAATTTAATTTATGGAATACAAACTAAAGAACCCTTTTCCAACACTGACCACAATATGATTGACTTTTGTCTCAACGTACCCCCACACAAAAATCATCACAATGATGTAATCCCCAATTATAACTTCAAAAAAGGCAAATATGGTTTTATAGACAATGATCTCTCATCCCTTAATTGGCAATCTCTATTCACTGGATGCAGTACTGTTGAAGACCATTACAACATATTTTTACTTGAAGTCAAAAGAGTCATCAAACTATATGTACCAACAACAACCCCCTTCCAAAAAAAACAGATTACCCATAACAATAAGGAAACTTCAATCCAAAAAGAGATCACTCTGATAGAAAAACAAATCTGGCCACGTTGCCAATTTCAAAAGCCAATACAAAAACTTATGCCACCAGATAAAGACTGAATGCACCAATTATCACATTAAACAAGAGGAAAACCTATGCACCAATTCCAACCACGCTTTTTACAATTTTGTAAACAACAAACTAAAAGACTCAAGGTCCATTCCACCCCGATAGGACTTAATGGTAAAGACTGCAATGACGACGCCATTAAAGCCAACATCTTTAACACATTCTTTGGCTCAATATTTGTCAAAAAGATCTTGACTATGTATCAGAATGGTCAAACAAATGGCAACTTCAAATCTCAACAAATAAATGCTCTGTCTTACATATTGACAAAAATAAATAAATAAAATAAAATACAAGCTGAATAGTCAAGACCTTGCTGATGAACCAAGCTCTGTAAAGGACCCTGGAATACTCATCTCTAATGATCTAAGTGCTAGAACCCACTGTAACTACTTAGCCAAAAAGGCATTAAGAGTTGTTAACTAATCCTTCGAAGCTTTTTCTCTGATAATATCACACTACAAACTAGACCATACAAAACATTTGCTAGACCAATACTTGAATACAGCTCATCAGTCTGGAACCCACATTACGTATCTGATATTAGTACAGTTGAGAAAGTCCAGAAATATTTCACAAGAAGAGTTCTCCACTCCTCTACTCATTGTAGAATACCTTATGCCACCAGACATGAAATTCTAGACCTAGAAAACTTTGAATTATGCCATCTTCAGTCTGATCTAAATATGATCTATAAAATCATACATTGCAGTAACTTACCTGTCAATGAATACTTCAGCTTCAACCATAACAACACAAGAGCACACAATAGATACAAACTCAAGGTTAATCGCACCAAACTTGATTACAGGAAATACGACTTCAGCAACAGAGAGGTCAATGTCTGGAATACTCTACCTGACTCTGTGGTTTATTCCCCAAACCCCAAAAACTTTAACCTTAGATTGACCTCACCCCTTTCCTAAGAAGTCTGTAGGAGGCATGCATAAGCGCGCCAACATGCACATTGTCCCTGTCCTATTGTTTCTTTTATTTTTCTTATATGTACCCATTTCATGTATTCATAACTATGTATATACTGATACCTATTATCTTGTAAATGATTGACAAATCAAATAAATAAATAAATAAATATCTACAATATTATCTATCTATCTATCTATCTCTGTCTGTAAAAGGGGTGACAGTTCAATGAAATTGCACTAACAGCTTTTGATAGAAGGACATCAATGATGAACATTAAAAGTTAGTCACCTGAAAGCGGTCCATGTTTCTGATATGTTCATGGTCTTTTTTTTTTAAGCAACAATTATCCCAGTTCACAGATAGGGTCGGGAGGTCCTTAACATTTCCATTTATTTAAAATCTTTCTACCTCTCTCCAGTATTCTACTTTAAAATAAGTCAAAATGGAAATGAGATTAAAATTTCTTGCCAAATGTCCTTGGCATGTATGATTCCTACAGCCCGTAGTCTTTTGCTGTCCTTAATTAGCATGAATTACTTCTTATGTTTTGTGCCTAAATTGGGAGAAAATTTATCAACATCTGTTCATTGTCCAAGGAATATATTCCTTGTAAGGAATCACTTCCTTGTTTCTCATTTTATATTATACTCATTTTCCACAAGACGTATAGTTTTTTTGACAGCAGAAAAGCTATTAACATGGAAAAAGGGCATTTCTTCCATGTATCTGAAAGTCTATATATTTCTTTCCATATCAGCAAACACCTCTTGAAATAAATAAACTTATTCTGCAAGAGCCACAATTCCCTGCAACAGAGTCATATCCAAAATATTCCCCAGGTATGAATTATATCATTCAGTGCAAAATATGAAATGCATTCCATGAAATAAAAACATAGTCTTTAAAGTGTAGAAAATAAATGACAATTCCCTACACAACTCATAACAAAAAAAAGAAAAGAAAAAAATGGAGTAGTGTTTAGAAGCACCAGCATGGAAACATCAACTTAGTGAAAGTAGATATGAAACATATCTGTAACCTCGGGATAAATTAGATATTATACTGAAGATTAGTGAACAGGATTATCAATATCATATTTTACAATTTTCCAAATGCCTAATCTTTCTCCCTTTTGTCCTATTTTCCTTATCAACACGATCAACCTCTCAAAATTGTGACAGCACAGGTAGCAGTGTGCCATGGGTGTGAAAACTGCAATCTTCCAGGTATTATGAAATTACAGCTCTCAGTAGTTTCAGCCACGTTAGGCAATACTGAAGGATTCTGGCAGTTGTAGATTAGCTAAATGTAGAGGGCTGCAGTTTGCCCACCCATATTGTGCCATCAAGGTCATACATTTTCCCCATCCTCTGACTTTAGAAACTAAAGCTATAATTTATCTCTTTGGTAATCATTATTTATATGTAATGTTCTTCATTTTACAGTTTTGTTTTAAACTAGGTTTAACTTCAAAAACTACTATTCATTTAGTCACTTTCTTAGGCCATTGTAAGATATATACCAAATCTGTCAGAGAAGCTAGCTATCAACCTTCCTTCACAGAACAACTAATTATGTTTCCTCATCTTTAAAATAAAGCTGTTAAAACCAGGTACAATTTCAAATGTCTCATAAACTCAGAACCAGCTGAGATCTTGATTAAGAAAGAACTTCACTTAGTTTCAGCCCTACCTCAGGAGGATGTACGGCTCTGGAAGAAAAACACCAGTTCATGGCAATACAAATTTTATCCATACCATGGACATGTTGTGTGATGAACCCCTATATAAAGAGTAAGGGAAGACACCTTGATGGGAAAAGTCAAGTACTGTTATATAAGGAAAAAGGGCTGAAATATTTCTTAAGTCATGGGAAGCAAGATAACATTCAGAAGTGACTTACTGCCTGATTCAGTGGGTGGTAAGAGGAACAGGCAGTAATGTTCAATCAAACTTTCAAGATTCTGTTACAATAGTGTATCTCAAAGTATACAGATTACCGTCATTTAGCAACTGCCTCATTTAGTATCCATTTGCAGTTATGAAGGTGATGAAAAAGTAACTTTATGACCAATACTTGCATTTACAACCTTTGCAGATCTGTAAAGCAAAGCAAAGGAAAGCAAAGGAAAGCAAAGGAAAGGAAAGGAGATCATAAACACTTAGCAACCACTTTACTCGACTGAATTGTTGGTTCAGATTATGGTCACTAAATGAGGACTACCTCTAGTTCTAATCTTCCTTGTGGAGTTGATTTTCTGGTCTGGCCTGGCCTTTTGGGGCTCCCTTCATGTCAATCAAGAACTTAATAAGATGAAAAGGAAAAGTGAAAAAAAAAACTTCAGGCAAAGGTTTACACTACTGCAAAGGAGAAAGCAGAGCTTCTCGGCCAAACCTTTGCCAAGAAGTACCATCTTGATAATGTCAGAGACTCTGCACCGGAGGTTCAGGGTGATATACAACATGTGCTAGACAACATCACCTTTAGGGCCAAAGACATCAAAAGAACCTTTAGGAAACTTAAACCAGACAAAGCAACTGGCCCTGATGAAATCCCAACGCGAATTCTCAAAGAGTGTAGCGCAGAACTAGCAAGACCAGTTAGCCGCCTCTTCCAGCTATGTTTCTCAAATGGAATGTTTCCCCACCAATGGAAGATGGCGCATGTCATCCCTATCCACAAAAGGGACTCAAAGTCTGACCCTGCAATGTACCGCCCAATCTCTCTTCTGAGTAATATAAGCAAGGTTATGGAGTCGATTGTTCAATCCCAACTTCAAACCTACTTATTCAAGCATCATCTTATCTCAGACAGACAATTTGGCTTTAGACTTCACCACAGTACTGCAGATCTGCTAACCCTCCTCTCTCAACAATGGTCTAACACACTAGACAGAGGGAATGAAGTTCGACTCATTGCGCTGGACATTAAGGGAGCTTTTGACAAGGTCTGGCACAACGGCCTCTGTTCTAAGCTGGAAGGGAAGGGTATCAGAGGAAAACTGCTCAGCTGGATTGAAAGCTACCTGTCAGATTGATCAATAAAGGTTGTCTTGTCAGGCTAGTCATCCACAACTACATCCATCAATGTTTAAGTACCACAGGGATCAGTTCTAGGTCCCCTGCTGTTCTCAGTCTTCATTGATGACCTGGGTGATCTCTGTGAGAATGCCCTATATCTGTATGCTGATGACTCCACCCTGTTCTGTGAAATTAGATCATCAGGAGAAGCGGAGCCAGTTAATGCAAGCTTAAACAGAGACCTGGAAAGCATGAAGCAATGGGCTGATAAATGGAGGGTGTCTTTTGAGCCAGCCAAGTGCAAGGCTCTAACAATATCAAGAAAGAGACAACCATCGAGGGTAGACTTGCACTTTGGAAACACAAAAATCACAGAGGTAGACAAACTGGAGATACTGGGCATCACGGTTGACAAGAAGCTCACCTGGAATAAGCACATCAGGAACATTTCATCCAGAGCTGGACAGAGACTTGGTGCTCTTAGGAGGGTAGCATCTAAACTGGATGCCCCTGGGAGAGCCACAGTGTACAAGGCCCAGATAAGAAGTATCATGGAATACGCCTCTCTGTGCTGGCTGAATGTATCTCCTACAGTACTTCAACTACTTGATCATATACAGAAGAAGGCCCTACACATAATCGGAATAAATGAGGACAAGGCACACTCCAACTTTAATATTCCTTCGCTTCACCATAGATGTCAAGTTGCAGCTACAGCTGCCCTGTACAAAATGCAGACGGGCCTCTGCCCTCAAGACCTGAAAAAGCTGGTTCCCCCACCTTATACAATGAGAAGAACAACTCGCTCTAGTGTGTCAACTCCGAGGCATTCTCTTGTGGAACCCAAGTCCAGAACACACTCAACTGGCAGGAGTTTTGTACACACTGCAGTCAGAGTCTGGAACAGCTTACCAGAAGACATTGTAGGCATGATTAGTGACAGAGAGTCTCAGTCATTCAAGAGTCACGTCCACAACCACCTTCTGCAGATTGTATATTATATTATTTATCAGGCCCCACTTTTTTCTTTTTGTCATTATTCTTCTCTTAAGCTGCTGTGAACCCTTGATCAGGCCATGAGGTTGTCACGTATTGTGCACAGCATTGTATGCATGATCTTGATATTTAGTGTCACGCCTTGTGGACTATTGTTCACAATAGCATGTATAGAAAAAAAAAAAAGGACAGAAAATCAACAGAATTTCCCTCATAATTCAAGATGTTGTAGTTGGTTATCATCAGCACAGTAATGATAGTATACCCCAATTGTTGGATGACCCCCCCAATTTCATGGAGATAGAGCTGACTCCTGTGGTATTCCATAAGTTAGGGAGCATGAGATTGATTTCTTCTCACCCATAACAATAGGCTGAAACCATCCACAGAGTAATAAGGGATACTTACTAGACTGGCTGTAGAGATTGGTTGTGTTGTTTTAAACCACTGCAAAATAGCAACCCCCTCTCTGCAGCCAGTCTAATAAGTATCTTCCCATGCCAGGCTCCAATATACGAAGATGAGAAGACACCTGATCATTATTAATGAGATCATTGATATTTTGCCTTAAATACATTATTTCCATGGTTTGATATAAAAGTATAGATAAACCTTAACATTCCAATTCATATCTTTCAGCACATTTAGTTTTTAAAAAATCTTGACCTGAATGGATCATACTGAATATTTGTTAACATTCAAAAACTATTTGTAAGAAAGCCATTTTTCAGGCATGTGAATTATCTTGCACTATGTGATTTTGAAAAATTTCCCACTGACTTGCTCAGGGATGGACTCAATACACATACAATGATTGGTGGTTAGAGCTGAATAGAATCGATTACAGATGAAATGAGTAAAATAAGGTACAGTGTTGTTTGGTCAACCATATGGTAAAATGTATCCCCAAAACAGACAATAAATAATGGCACACATCACACCTTTGATGCAGAGAAGGGATCTCAGAGCTGAGTGCTATAAAAACAATTGACACTAGAAGTATTTTCTAGAGAAGGGATTCCAAAACCTTGACAACTTTAAGATATGTGGATTTCAACATCAAGGGTGGCTGGGGAATTCTAAGAATTGAAGTCTACGTATCTTAAAGTTGCCAAGGTTGGGAACACTGACACCTGCTCTTTGAGTAAGTGATAATCAAAGGTATTGCAAAAGAAAAAAAAAAAAGAAATAAAGATAGTTGTTTTTTATAGTCACATCATGACATCCAACTTCATTTCTTTTATTATTCTGCAAAATAGCAATAGCACATATGCTTCCACAGCAATGCCAGGATCAATCCATTATTTGAATTGTGTCAGCTACCTTGGGCTTCCAAAATTCCCAATCTCTGGGCTCCAAATGATTAGCTTGATGGGTATTGAGTGAGCTGGCCCAGCATATTTTACTGTGAAAAATGGCCTCCAGAGGGGGTGCTTATTAATGTTTGCATCTACAATCCACAATCTAAAATTCTGCAGAGCAAACTATGTAATGCAGACCATTGATGAATAAAACCCAGATAGGAATATGAAACTATCTATATCCATAAGGTTCACACTGTGGAGAAAAAAATGCTTATGGAGAAATAATCTCAATATTTTCAGAGTTAGGTAAAGGTAAAGGTTCCCCTCGCACATAAGTGCTACTTGTTTCCAGCTCTAGGGTTTGAGAGTTATTCACTCCTTATTAAACATTATTTTGTTTATGATGCGACTCTGGATTATGTAAAAGAATGTAGTCTTATAGAATAATCCCATTCATGCCTATTCATGCCTTTTACACTGAATGTGAATTACTATAATTCAGTAGGAATAGGACTGCAGATTTAGTCATACATGTGTTTATACACCCATAAGTAAAACTGAAATATACATTTCTACCTCAACTTTCCAATAAAAATTGCATGAAGCATCCAGCAACAGTGATGCAATTAAAACAGAGTAATAAACTATAGCAATCCAATTAAAGCATAAAATCATGGAAGGTGAAAGTTTACAAAGATTACATTACCAAAACAATATACATAGTCAGTTAAAACCAACTTCGGAATGGTTACAAGTCTGCTTATAAGCAAAGATGGTCTCTGGGGAATATATTTTTTTACTAAGGAAATGAGTTTAGTAGATAAGAGTCTACCTTGGATCTATGACGATGGCCAACTCGCAACAGCCGACTGGCCATGGCCCACTTGCTGTGGTCAACTTGCTGCAGGACAATTTGCCATAACCAACTCGCCATGGGACAATACACTGTGGGACAAGTGTTACACTAATATCAAAAAAATGGTGGAATAGAATCATTAAAGAAAGGAAGGATTGAATGAAATAAAGACAAAAATTAAAATATTTTTTATTTATTTTGAACAATTAAATTGAATTGTTAAATTCTTCTGCAGCTAGTTGTCCAGTGGTGAATAGGCCATGGCAAGTTGTCCCATAGCAAGTTGACTACGGCAAGTTGGCCTGCGGCAAGTTGGTCACAGCAAGTGGGCCGTAGCGAGTTGGCTGCAGCAAGTTGGCTTTGGCAACTTGTCCCATTCTGGGCTATCTTATGCCTTCCTAGTCAAAGCCACCCAGAGCCTAAAAGCAACTGATGAAAAGGCCTTCTCTTCAGGACTTGTCAAATATGCTTTTAGTTAGTGACAGACTAGACAAAGAGCTTTTTCTGACAATCCAAATACACTCCATCCCGAATCACATCATAAACAAAATAATACTTTGAGAAACATCTAGAACTATATTTATGGGGTTAGTCAAACATTCATGCCCTACTTTTCTGAAAATTGTTCATGGGCTTGCAAATACAGTATCAATAAGCCTGATAAAGACAAAAGAAAAAGCCGTACATGAAAAAAAAGTCAGCAGCGATATGGTTTTAAAGCAGAAATGACCCACTTAAAAAGAAAAGTCATAGAATTAAGTTTAACATTCAGACACTGTTAGAAATGTCTTCAGTAGACATCAGAGGCTGACTTCCAGATTGTAGGCTGTCAGGATAAAGAGACAATTTTCATAGGATAGAAGTAAAAAGAAAGAAAGTGAATTCCAGATCCTTATCAATTCCTGTAGTGGGAATAAAAGGGCCATAATGGTGGAAGCAGAAAGGCAGTAAAAGATCCAGAACCTACTGATTTATGACTATATATTCCTTTCAGGGACGTGCTGTAAAAATTGTATAAAAGTAACTCACCTTGAAATAGCCAATACACATGGGGAATACTAGGTTAAGAACCCCCAGTGTCCCTACGACAACAATTTGTCAGCAAAAAACAACCCAAAAAAATCCCAACTATTTTGACAGTAGACTGCATTTACTATAGTGCCAAATCTACTTCAGTCTGTTTAATGCCACCACCATGGAGCTCTAACACTAAACTACCTGTTCTTTTATGTGATAAAACAAGGGTCACCTACACCGTAAAGTCAATCAAAGCACTGGATCTTAACTGATACCTATTTAGCAAATTTTACTTAATTACAAATTTCATTATAGGTGTTCTGTTCATGGAATGGAGACTCAGAGATCAGCGTAACTTCAGCTCTTTTATTTAAGCCCCTGTCACACTGCACCAAGGGATGGAAAGAGGATGTAAAACGGAGAAAACACTTACCATCCGTTGGTTAATGCGATGCTTCCATTCTGTACTCACTGCCTCCGTTTTGCTTCCTCTCTAGCCGTCCAGCATCCGTCTATTGACATTTCATCCGCTAAAAAGGTTTTGAGCTGCTCAAAACTTTTGAGCGGAAAATGTATCCAACGCGTCTGTTCTGCATCCGCTAGGCATACGGGGGACATCCGTTCTGCATCCGTGACGCATCCACGATATCCGCTAGGCATCCGCTGCGCATCCGCGCAACTCAAATCCGCACCAGCGGTAAACGGACGCAGGGAGGAAGCAGAACGGACACGGAACGGACACGCAGCATTAGTAGCACAGACGGAGAAAGGATGAAAGCGGATGCAGCACGTAAAGAAAGCATTTAAAACATAAAAAACATTCACAGAGGGGACCTATCTCGGAAATTAAGGATGTCCAGAGGATGCCTAGAGGATGCAAAGGGACACATAGTGGAAAACCTATAATGCCTATAAAAAGGGGGAGCAACTCACCTGGATCTCACTTCCAGACCAGCAGCCCAGCTGTGCAGACCTCTGCAGCCTTCATCTGCCTCTTGCTCTTCCACAGCATCCAGTCATGTCCACCATGGATCGTAACAAACTCCTTTTGGTAGCCACCATCGCTCTGCAACAGTGCGAAGCCATCTACAGGCTCTGTGAACTCTACTACGGGAAGAAAAGGAGGCGGCCAAGAAGCGTCTGGGTCTGAAGATGGATCAGGAGAAGAGCAGAGTACGGACTGTACAACAAGCTGATGGTGGAGCTCAGGAACGAAGACCCTCGGGCATTCCAGAACTTCATGAGGATGCCTCCAGCCATGTTTGATGAAGTTGTGCAGCAGCTGACACCCAGGTTGACCAAGCAGAGCACCAAATTCTGCCCCAGCCTGGACCCTGGGCTCAAGGTGGCACTGACTCTGTGCCACCTGGCCTCAGGGACCACCTACAGGAGCATGCAGTACAGTTGGAGGGTGCCACAAAACACCATCAGCATTGTGGTCAGAGAAGTGGTGCAGGCCATCATCGAAGAATACCTGGAGGAGCTCCTCCAGTGCCCCTCCACTGAAGAAGGCTGGAAGAAAGTTGCAGAGCAGTAGTATCAGAAGTGGAATTTCCCCCACACCGTTGGAGCCATAGATGGCAAGCACATGGCCTGCAAAGCACCAGCCAAGTCGGGGTCCACTTATTTCAACTACAAGGGCTTCTTCAGCATCATCCTCTTCGCCATGGTCGATGCTGACTACAAGTTCATGTACATCGATGCTTCAGGCAACGGCTCATCTTCAGATGCCCAGGTATACAACGCCAGTCATCTCAAGGAGGGGCTGGAACGTAACCTCATCATGGGATTCCCAGATCCAGACCCCCTGCCCAACGACACGCAAGATGTGCTCTACTTCATCATGGGGGATGACGCCTTCTCCCTCAGAACCTACCTCATGAAGCCCTACACCTCCAGATGCCTCACCCGTGAAGAGAGGATCTTCAACTACAGGCTGTCCTGGGCAAGGCGGATGGTGGAGAACGCCTTTGGCATCCTGCCCAACAGGTTCCAGGTACTTCTCACCACCATGCAGCATCACCCAGAGACCGTGAGGAGGATCGTGGAAGCTTGCTGCATCTTGCACAATCTCATGCACACCCACTACCCAGTCTTGCAGAACAGGCTCGTGGACCTCCAACAAGGCAATGGGGACATGGAGCCTGGGGAATGGAGGCAAGGGCAAAACCTGATAGACACTGAGGATGTGCAAGGCCCCAACAGAGCCTCACGTGAAGGGAAGAAGCAGTGCAACCTCCTGAAACACTGGTGCAACTCCCCAGCTGGAGCGGTGGAGTGGCAAGACAGGATGATAGATGATTAATGGATGCTTCCTTCAGCCTGTCTCATCACACGGATGAGATTGGGCCATGTATGTTGGGTGGGCCTATAATGAGCAGGGCATTTAATAAAGAGTTGTGTTTATGTTGACATGTGTGGATCAATGCTTACATTGTTATTGATAATGAAGGGCCTTAGGTGTGGCACCTGGGAGGGTGGACCATACAGTCCCACTATGCTTGCAGTGGAGGTTTATCTATCCCACAGCTATCTTAACCCATCCCACAACTATCTTAACCCATCCCAAAGGTATCCCTGCCCATCCCACTGCTATCCTTACCCATCCCAAAGGTATCCCTGCCCATCCCACTGCTATCTTAACCCATCCCACAAGCATGCAAAGGCTTAAACCATTTCTAAAAGTTTCCACCAAGACTTTATTGAAAAAAATAAATGAAGCAAGTGTGTGAAGCAAAGATAAACTTTATTAATAACAAGCTGTAAAAGAAAAATGACCCAAGTCAAGTGTCCAAATAAAGTCAGCAGGTAGCCACCCAGTCTCTGGCATTCTTATCGGTCACTCAGAGGTGTGCCCAGTCTCAGGGGTGAAGGGTCCAGGTGCTGTGGAGGTGGCTGGTGCTGGAGTGCTGGTCTGTAGCGTCATTGGGGTGCCTGGCCCCGAGAGAACAACAGGGGACGGTGTGTTGAGGAAGCACTCAGACAGCTGGCTCTGCCCGGTGATGTTGAGAGCTCCTTCCTCCATGCCATGGGGTGTCAGCCCTAGTACCGAGGACAGATGTACTGAGGCCGGGCTTGGCTGTGGGGTGGAGGAAGGAGCAGTGTAGTGGGGCTGTCTGGTCTGCAGCTGGGTGAGGACTGGCGTGGGTGGCATCTGTGGTGTGGGTGGCTTTGGTGGCATCAGTGGAACCAGTGGCAACGGTGTCGTCCGATGACTCTGTGCCTGGACTGGGAAGGGCTGCTGCCTGTGCTGCTGGACCTCCTGGTAGCCATAGCTCTGGTAGGTGAGGGCCTGTGGAAAGCCTTGGAATGGGAGGGACATCACCTGGGGTGGAGGAGCAGACCTGGACTGGGTGGGAGCAGGTTCCTCTGGATCTGGAGGGTTGTGAAGCAGCTCGGTGATCCGGTCCTTTACCACCTGGTACTGGGGTTCCTCCGTGTCCGTGAGGGTCTGGTTGACATAGGTGAGGAAGGGCTTGCGGTTGGAGGATGAGGAGTCGGTGTGGACCAGCTGAGAGAGGAGATCTATGCTGCTCTGGATGGTGTCCCTGATCTCCAGCAGGACAGTGTGCCTCTGCCCCTCCTGTCTGGCTCTCTGCCTTTCTGTGGAGGTGGAGCTGGCGGTGGATGCAGGTAGGGCTGTGGTGGAAGTGCCGCCTCCTTTCTCCCACTGCACTAGGGAGTCCTCCACGCTCTCCACCACGGTTAAAACAACTGTCCGCAGGTTCTCCACCGTGGGACGCTCCACAGAAACCTGCCTGGAGACAGGAGCTGATTCTCGGATGGAAGAGAACTGGCTCTCAGCGGGCTGCCTGAGAGAGAGGGTCATGAGAGGGGCTGCTGCTGCTCCTCGGTGGCAGATCTCACCCTCCAGGAAGCTGCACCTGTCCATGATGTAGGTCTCTCTGTCCGTCAGCTTAACCGTGGCCTGGCCAGATTTCTTGAGGTGCAGCTTCCCGTACCAGGTGTGCATATGTTTCCACCAGCCGTGGAGCACATCCGATGTGTAGCCAAGACTCTCTGCCTTCTCTCTCCAAGCAGCATGCTTCCTTTTGGTGTCCCTATAGAGCCGGTGTCCCTTCTGCTACAGATAGTCATTTTCTCTCAGCCATTCGAGCACCTCATCCTCGTGTTCCTCCTCAATGGAGTATTGCCTCCTCTCCCGTTCTCGCTTATGCCTCTTCCTCCCTTTGGCAGGACCAGATGGGCCCTCATCAGAGGGGCTTCCAGGTTGTAAGGGCTGCTCCTCCACACCACCAGCAGCAGCAGCACCAGCAGGATCATCATCATCAGCAGCAGCAGCAGCAGCAGCAGCACCAGCAGGATCATCATCATCAGCAGCAGCAGCAGCAGCAGGACCAGGATCCGCAGTAGCAGAGTAAGCACCAGCAGTGCCAGCAGCACCAGGAGCACGAGCAGGACCAGGAGCATGAGCAGGACCAGCAAGACGAGCAAGACCAGGAGCACAAGCAGGACCAGCAGGACCAGCAGGACGAGGAGCAGCTTCAGCAGAGTAAGCACCAGCAGAAGCACCACCGCCAGAAGCAGCATCAGCAGAGTAAGCACGAGCAGAAGCACCACCGCCAGAAGCATCATCATCAGCTCCTTCAGAAGCAGAAGCAGCAGAAGCCCCAGCCGCAGAAGAGCGAGCCCGTGCTACAGAAGCCCCAGCAGAAGCAGAGTGAGGGCCAGGGGGTGGGAGGGTGGCCCTGTCACTTTTGCCAGGGCTGGCAGCAGATGGCTGAGGCTTTCTCTTCTTCCCGATGGCTGTGGGGTTGCTGGCTGGCAGGGAGGCTGGCAGGGAGGCTGGCAGGCAGGCTGGCAGGCAGGCTGGCAGGAAGGCTTGCACCAAGGCTGGCAGGCAGGCAGGCACCAAGACTGGCAGACAGCAAATCTGGCAGGGAGGCTGGCAGGCAGGCAGACAGCAAGGCTGGCAGGGAGGCTGGCAGGTTGGCAGGCAGCAAGGCAGGCAGCAAGGCTGGCAGCAAGGCTGGCAGGCAGGGCAGGCTGGCAAGGCACTCGATGTGTCTGGATGCAGGTCTTTCCTCAGAATGGTGACCTGCATGGGAGCTGCTTTCCTTTATATCCGCGGGGCTGATGCAATACATCCCCCCCGCATGCGCAGTGAATGCTAGGCATCTGCTAGGCTTCTGCTCTGCATCCGCTGTACATCCGCTGTGCATCCGCTTCATCCGCTCGGCATCCGCTCTGCATCCACTCTTTCCGTTCCGCGTCCGCTTTGCTGAGGTCCCCCGGAAGCCTAGCGGATGTGCCATCCACTTTCATCCGCTTCCATCCGCTAGGCTTCCCTTCTGCATCTGCTTTCCATCCGCTCTGCGTCCTCCCCCTGTCCGTTCCTTTCCGTTTTATCTGCTTTGTTTATGCAAATTTTTGCCCCTTTTGAGAGTGGATAACAACGAATGGAACATTTTTCTCGTCCACTGTGTCCTTTTTAGAAACGTTTTGCATGTGTTGGGCAGTGTGACAGGGCCTTTAGTTCCAAAACTAACTGAGTTCCGAGTTAACCAGGAGCCGTGGCAGCTCTTTTTATAGAGAGCTGCTCGTGGCTAGTGTCCAATGACGGCTACTTGTTTTTCCCGCTGCTCGAATTGGCCAATCATAACCCTGCTATTATTGGCCAATCGGCATCGAGAAAAGTAGCCAATCAGCGTCAGTTATTAGTTGTCTAATAGGAATAGCCTATTAGGAGTATGTTAATATAGAACAGCCCTCTCCTCTTGGTATGGTTCTACTATACATAGTCACGTAAGTAGGCGGGGCTTTTAGGTTGCCTAGTTGACCTGCGCAGTTTAGTTGTGCCGTTGTCTTCAGTGGGTTCGGATGGGATCGCTGTTTCTCCTGTCCTTCTCTGTCGAACCTCATGGAAGGTAGAGTCAGTCATGCCGCTCCCACCCGGTCTACTCGGGCTGGTAGAGTCGGCCCAGCTGCTCCTTTCCAACAAGGCATCCAGGTCTACTTGTGCTTCTTGTTCTTCGCCAAAGACTTCTGTGGGTAGGTCATTGTTTTTTGCTTGCGTTTGTTTGGAAATGTTTTTTATTGTAATTATTTTGGTTTTCTGGGGTTTCTTTTTCTATCAGAGGGTTTTCTTTTCCTACCGGAGGGTTTCTTCCCCCCTCCTTATTTGTTATTGAGGGGTCTCCCCCCTCTCTGGTTGGTCTGTTGCTGTTTTTGTGTAACATTTGTGATGTTGTTGGTGTGTGTGTGTGTTGTTCTTCGTGTCTGGGTGTGTCAGTGGTGCGTTGTAGTGTTAGTGACCATAATTGGTCAATGTGTCTTCGCCAGGTTCAGCCGTTGTCTGTGTCTAGTCTATAGGACCATGGTCCAGTTATTTGTGTAATTGTTGCCGGCACCCACAATGGGTGGCTGGTGAGGTTTTTTGCATATACTAAATTTCCTGGTTCGAATTTGTGATACTTGCTAGATGAGTCGGTTGGCTTTTCGGCGGCATATGTTGGGTGTAATCTATCTAATTGTGATCTTAGTTTTCTGCCCATTAGCAATTCTGCTGGGCTTTTATTTGTAGTGGAGTTTGGTGTTATGTGCTGTATAGTGAGCATTTTCTCAGTTCTTTCTTGTATGTCCCTGTGTCTAATTTGTCTAATGTTTCCTTGGTATACTGGACCATGCATTCCGCCCTTCCGTTTGTCGCCAGTTGATCCGGTGCTGTCAAGGCATTTCATATGCCATGTTCAGCCAGGAATTTTTCAAATGGTAATGCTGTAAACTGTGGGCCATTATCGGAGATGAGCACGTCCGGTAACCTGTGTGTGGTGAATAGTTCTCGCAGTTGTTTGATAACCGCTTCGGTGGTAGTAGAGTGCATGAGGCTTACTTCCAACCAATTGGAGTAAGCATCTATTATGATTAGAAATGTATGCCCTTTTGTTGGCCCCGCGAAGTCTATATGTATTCGTGACCAGGGGCCCCTTGGCATTTCCCAGTCCAGGACAGGTGCTGAAGGGGGTGCAGGGTGGGAGTTTTGACATTTCCCACAGGTTTCGACCCATTTCCCAATGTCTTTGTCCATCCCTGGCCACCATACATAGCTCCAGGCCAGGGATTTCATTCGCACGATGCCCGGGTGGCCTTCGTGCAACATACACAGTACCTGGTCTTGTAATTTTTTTGGAATTATGACTCGATCACCCCAAAGTATACAACCTTTCAGTAATGACAATTTGGTTTGCCTATTCTTAAAAGGTTTGAAAATAATGTCTGTCTCATTTTCTGGCCACCCTTTTCCTACCCAGTTTAACACTTGTAACAATGTCTTGTCTTTTTTGGTCATTCTGGCAATGTCAGCCACGGTTATTGGTAGGTTTGCCAAAGTCTCGATTTGTAGGGTGGAAGTGGTTGGTGCCGGGTCAGTCTCTATGTCTGTAAGGGGGTGTGGCTCAAAGCATCGGTGTGAGGAATGTCTTTACCAGGTCGATGGATTAGTCTATAATTGTATGCCGCCAGGAACTCGGACCACCTTGTCATTCTCAGAGATAGTATGTTAGGGGTGGCTCTGTTTCCAGCGAGTATTCCTAAAAGGGGGCTGTGGTTGGTAACAAGGGTAAAAGTTCTACCATAAAGGTATTTGTGGAAGCGTTTTATGCCGGATATAGCTGCCAATGCCTCTCTGTCCAACTAGCTATAGTTCCGTTCAGTTTTTGAAATGGTCTTTGAGTAGAAGGCAATGGGGGCTTCTCTTCCATCCGGCAGGAGGTGGCCAAGCATGGCTCCAACGCCAAACGGTGATGTGTCGCAAGTGACTGTTAGCGGTAATGTCTCGCTGTATTGCATCAATATCACGTCGGAGGTGATGAGGTCTTTTATCCGCTGGAACGCCATCTCTTCACATCGTGTCCAGGTCCAGATGGCTGATTTGTCTAAGAGTCTATGTAGAGGTTCTGCCGTAGTTGCCTTCTGTGGCAGAAAGACGTGGTAAAAATTTATAAGTCCCAGAAATGCCTGTAATTCAACTTTACTTTTAGGTCTAGGTGCTTCTTTGATTGCCTTGATCTTTTTTTCTGTGGGGTGGATGCCCTCTTTATCAATTTGATACCCCAGGAATTTGACTTTTGAGGTGGCCAATTTACACTTTTCTTTTTTCACCTTGAATCCCGCTTTTTTGAACCTTTGCAAAACCTCTCGGAGGCGGGCTTCTAATTGCCTCTCGTCGTTAACTGAGACGAGCATGTCATCAAAATATGGGACTACTCCTTTTATCCCTTGCAATAATCACTCCATTAGGCTTTGGAATACCCCAGGGGCTATGCTGACTCCGAATTGTAGTCTTGTACATTTGAATGCTCCCCTATGAGTCATGATCATTTGTGCCTCTGCTGTTTCAAGGTCTACTGGCAATTGTTGGTAAGCTGGTCAAGGTCGAGCTTTGCAAAGACCTTGCCCCTTCCCAATGAGTGTAGTAGATGTTGTACTACCAGAATAGGATATGCATTTTGTTGTAGCGCATTGTTTAGGGTAGCCTTGTAGTCCCCACAAATTTTCACAGACCCATCCGGCTTAACAGGGGTCACAATTGGGGTTTCCCATTTGGTGTGGTCAGTTGATTGCAGAATGCCTTGTTCTATTAGTTTGTTAAATTCTTCATCAATTTTGGGTTTTAGTGCGAAGGGGACTTGCATCGCCTTTAGCCTAATTGGAGCTATGGTTGGGTCTAGATTGAATGAAATAGGGGACCCTCGGTACTTGCCTAACTTTCCATTTAAGACGTCCTGGAACTCTCTCATCAGGTTATCCTCCCAGTCTGCATCGGCGATGCGGTTAATGCCGATCACTCCGATTCCTAGAGGTTCGAACCACTTGAGTCCCAGCAGGCTTGGTCAGTTCCGGTCTACTATGGTTAGAGGCAATATCTTTTGGTGTTCTTTGAAGCTTATCTGGAAGTGTCCAAGTCCGACTACCGGTCTTCTGTTCCCTTGGTAGTCTTTTAAAATTAGTGATTGGTGTTCTAGCTCAGCTCTGCCAATGTGCGGTACTAGTCTTTTGATAGCATCCCATGATACCATCAATAAGTATGATCCAGAATCAACCTCCATCTTACATTCTTGGCCCTCGATCTGAACTGCCACATGTACCTTTCAGCCATTTGTTGTGTTAGAACGGCCGATGGTGATGGTTTGATGAGTTTCCTCTTTCCTATAGTTTTTGTTTGGCCGCTTGCCTTTGCCTTCATGACTCTCGCGGCTCCACGTTGTCCTTTCTTTATTTCTTGATGGTGTGTTGTCCCTCTGTCTGGGGCTGTAGTTTTTCCAGTTTTGGCATACTCGTGCGATGTGGTCCCACCATTCGCAGTACCGGCACACGGCGTCTAAGAACCAGCACTCAGAATGGTGAATGCCTCCACATCCGGCACACTGAGTGAGTGCCTCCGCATCCGGCACACTGAAACCCTGACTTACGACCATTTTTCAATCGCCGTTCTTGCTCAGCCTGGAGTCTGTGGATTTCTTCTTCGTCGTCCTCATCTATTCTGGATGATCCACTGTCTGTATAATGTGTGGTGGTTTTGTGTGTGCTTTCTACCTTCTTCTCGGTGCTCTGACTCATCTTGGTTGGTGTCTTTGACAAGTTGGCATTCATCTGCTGCATCTTTGCCGCTGACTTTTTGGTTGCTTCTGCTGCCGTGGCTTCAGCAATAGCCTCAGTAATGGTAATCTTTGGCCAGGTTAGCAGTTGGCTTTGTAGGGTAAGGTCTCTTAGTCCAAGGACCACGCGATCCCTCGTGGCTTCAACCATGTTTAGGAATTCGCATGCCCCTCCAATGTCCCTGAGAGTGGCGACAAAATCTGCAATGCTCTCACCTTCCCTCTGGTCCCATTTGTAAAACTCGTGTCTCCTGATGAGGCTGGAGGCGGTTGGTGCATAGTGAGCCTTCAGCAGCTTCTCTAGGTCTGACCAGGCCATCTGCTTCACATCGTCTGGTTTTGCTAGTGCCTTGGCCATCTTGAATACTGTGGGCCCACAGTGTGTCAGGAATACAGCTCTTTTGCGGTTGTCCGAGATTGCTTGTAGATCATTACTTTCCAGGAACATGAGGAATCTATCGATATAGGATTCCCAGTCCTCTGCTGCTGGGTTGAATGGTGCAGGTGGCGAGTTGGTTCTGGCCATTTCGTCTGATCGGTTCTCGATGCCACGTGCCTGACTGATCTCCTTTCTCAGAATCCCACCTTCGTCGCCAGTGTTCTGTTCGTGGAAAGGAGACTCAGAGATCAGCGTAACTTCAGCTCTTTTATTTAGTTCCGAAAGTCTGAGTTAACCAGGAGCCGCGGCAGCTCTTTTTATAGGGAGCTGCTTGTGGCTAGTGTCCAATGACGGCTACTTGTTTTTCCTGCCACTTGAATTGGCCAATCATAGCCCTGCTATGATTGGCCAATCGGTGTTGAGAAAAGTAGCCAATCAGCATCGGTTATTAGTTGTCCAATAGGAATAGCCTATTAGGAATATGTTAATATAGAACAATAGGGAATCTGGTATTGATAACTATTCCAATAAGGAAATAGATAGATAGATAGATAGATAGATAGATAGATAGATAGATAGATA
>BLBF01000063.1:18560880-18672279 GCA_015471245.1 Laticauda colubrina | reverse complement strand
ACAGACATACAGACATACAGACATACAGACATACAGACATACAGACATACAGACATACAGACATACTATGGAAATAAATCATATGGCTATGCTTTATTTTTTAACAATCAAAAACATTTCACCAGAAGGATACATTCAATCTTATTCTGGCTTTTTGATAGCAGAAGCTTCCTTTTTCAACTTCCATGTATCCTTTTCCCAAATCTAACCCAAAGGATTCTTATATCCATGGAAAGAAATCTGGTGTGTGTGCATGTGTGTGTGTTTGTGTGTGTGTGTGTGTGTGTGTGTGTATGAGAGAGGGAGAGAGAGAGAGAAAGAGAGAGAAAGAGAGAGAGAGAGAGGGAGGGAGGGAGGGAGGGAGGGAGAGAGAGAGAGAGAGAGATCTGAGAAGCTGTTTGTGAGAAAAGGAATTCAACCTATTTGTTCAACTCAATAACATACATTTCTCATTAATATTTATTTACAATAAATTTACATTTTGGGATTATTATCTTTCTGTATTTGATCACTTACTGAAATACAGTTGTGGAAGAAGCCATATTAATCCTTTGCAGAAAAGTGACAAATAGTTCTCTAGTATTTTAAAGAGTAACAGCTATGTTGAGGCATAAATACAGCTTTAAGGACTAGTGATGACTTTATTACTACAAATAGATAGTAGTGCTTGAATGTTTAAATCACTTTACATTTGTTAATTTTTAAGGAATTCATCTCCTTGTTCTTAGGCAGTTTGAATCAAAATTATTTCTTTGCATTTGCCAAACCCACAAGGAATCCTTAAAGCAAGATATTTTTACCCTTTGCCCCAAAAATATAATTTTCTTCTGAAAGTTCCATTCTATTTATGTTTTTAGTAAGTACCAGTGCACCCAATCATAAAGTTTATGTAAGATTTACAAGCAAGTAGATCATAGAAGTGCCCCATTTTAAAACAGTAGCTATTTTCATTCAACTAAACCTAGGCTGGAAGTATTCATTCATCTTTTAGAATCACTGAATGCATTTTGTACATATTTTTTAGAAATATAGGGTGGATAGCAATTTATTTTATTATTTTTTTGCTTTGGAATGGGGTAGAGAAAGGAAGAGAAGGGATTTTTGTTGTTCCAAGACTTGCAATGGCCTGGAGCAGAGCACTGATTGAAATTTGTTTTGTTTTGCATTCTTCTCATTGATCAATTGGTGGGAATGCATTGATTGACTTGTGGTGTTCCCCGTTTCTTCTGTGTGAAGATGAAGAAACAATATCATGTGAAGCGTTCATTATCACACAGACTCACAAATTTATTTTTCGAGTATGAGATTCATATCCTAATAGGGTTTCAGTTTAGTCAAATAAGTTAATTTAATAATCATATGCATATTATGTTACATCTAATTAATTAGATTTTCTCAGTTGTTCATTGTTCAAATAATGAGCCTGGGAAGATGATAATATAAGTCTGGCCATTCTAACTTTCTTTTACTTCAAAATGATATATTCCAGTTCTGTTTACCATTGGGTTTTAACCAAGAAGCTGGGTTTATATTGTTTTGTACCCATCTGATTATGAAATGTTCAAGAAATTCTGTTAAGTGCTATCCTTTTCATCTTCTATGTTCAATCCATGTTCAACCATCAGTCCTCCTTTCTGAATCCAACAATCCAATATAATGGGAGAACTTGATCTTTGTGTGTAGACCATCCATCTACTATTTTGCTGGATAGTTACTATTTTGTCATATTCTGTTGTTTGTATTTCATCAGCCAATTTGTTTTGAATTGTGATACAGGTATTTCTCAACGTACGAAAGAGGTGGTATTCAGCAGGTTCTGACCAGTTCTGGAGAACCGGTAGTGGAAATTTTGAGTAGTTCGGAGAACCAGCAAATACTACCTCTGACTGGCCCCACCCCCATCTATTATCTGCCTCCTGAGTCCCAGTTGATCGGCTGGGTCTTCTTTTGTTGCCCTGCATAGGAGAACGGAGCTAGAAAGCAGATTAGTGGGATGGGGAGGGAATGGAGATTTTGCAGTAACCCTGCCATACCCACCAAGCCACACCCACAGAATCTGTAGTAAACTTTTTTTAATCCCACCACTGACATATGACCACAATTGAGCCCAAAATTTATTTTGCTGTGTAAGACATTTTTTAAGTGAGTTTTGCCATTCTACAACCTTCCTTGCTACAATTGCTAAGTGAATCATTGTAGTTGTTAAGTTATTAAAACAGTTGTTAAGGAAATCTGGCTTCTCTGTTGACTTTGCTTTTCAGAAGTTTGCAAAAGGGGATCACATGACCTCAGGACACTGCAACCGTCACAAATATGAGTCAGTTGCCAAGCATCTGAATTTTGATCATGTACCATGGCATGGTGCTGCAACAGTCGTAACTGTGAAAAAGGGTCATAAGTCACTTTTTTCAGTGCCGTTGTAACTTTGAACAGTTATTAAACAAACTGTTGTTAAATAATGGATTAACTGTAGTCAGTTTTATTGTACTCTTTTCTCTTTCTCAGTCTTCCCGATCTGTAATTGAACTCTTAGCAATGAGAAACAGTGTTAAAAGTTTCTTTCTTGGTTGAGGATACGTTTGTTGTGCAGTGTTGGTTCTCAAGTCAGATAATCCACAGGAAGCCCTTTTTTTGTCAATACAACTATTCTCGCCATCTAGAAGCTATTGACCTTTAGCACTATTGCTCTGTTTGCATCAGAGTATTTTGCCCTTGCTGCTTACGTGAGGGAAACTTTCTTTACTTCAAATATTTAGATAATATTATGGTCTTGGGGCAAATTTACAATTTTTTTTCTTCAAATCTCTGAGAAGAATTATGATGTCTACTAACAAGCTATAAATCTAAGAACTGTGAGACATGACATGCTTTGCCTCTGGTTTTTTGGAGATGATTGTTACCTTTGACTATCATATCTTCCATATTAGGTGAATTTTGGTGTTCATTGTGCTTCTTTCCAGGATAAGGCCCAAATAACTAACTTCTTTGGGTTTATGTATTAATTCATTTGATTGATACCCTGCCTTTCTACACTAAACAGAAACAAAAACAGACTACAAAATAATTGAAATACAGCATTAAAATTGATTATAGAATGATTATTAAAACCATTAATGTTCTGTCCGGAAAAACGCGAGGTAGACCGAGTTCCAACAGTAAAAGTCTTTATTTCAACAGTTTAAGTTAAACGGAACAGTTTGGCTCTAGCCGCAGCAGCCTTTATATATGGCTTGCCTGCCGGCTTGTAGCCAATGACATTTGTTTGATTTAGCCGCCTTTTGGCGGCTCTTTTGGATTGGTTCCTAGTGAACCAATCCCTATGCCGGCTTTCTTAGCCAATCATATTAGAGGATTTGGAGTAAACTATTTTATACAGAACACCCCTCCCCTCTTGGTTTAGTCCTACGTGGTGACGTAGTCGCGCAGGTGGGTGGGGCTTCTTCTGATTCTACTGGACTTGCGCGGTTCATTTTCGCTGGAGACTTCCATGCCGCTTCCATTCCCTACCATCGTCTACGGTTAGTTGGTAGGACTGGGGGCCTGTGATTTGTGTGATTGTGCCTGGAAGCCATAAGGCGTTTTTTTATGTAGACTAGGTCGCTGATTTCAAATGTTCGGAAATGGCTGGAGGAGTTGGGGGGTCTTTCCAAGGTGTAATTTGGGTGCAACCTGTCTAATTGCGACCTAAGTTTTCTTCCCATTAATAATTCTGCTGGGCTTTTGTTGGTTACAGTGCTGGGTGTGATATGTTGGAGGGTGAGTAGGCGGTTAATTTTATCCTGGACATCCCCAAGGTCCATTCTCTCTAAACCCTCTTTGGTAAACCTGACCATTCTCTTCGCCCTACCATTTGCAGCCGAGTGGGCCGGTGCAGTTAGTGCATGGCGTATACCTAGGGAGGCTAGGTATTGTTCAAATTGGATGGCTGTTAATTGTGGCCCGTTGTCGGACACAAGGACGTCCGGCAATCCATGGGTTGCAAAGAGTTTGTTAAGTTGTTTAATGACCGCCTCGGTTGTCGTAGATGACATTACTACAAATTCCAGCCAATTTGAGTATGCATCTACGACAATTAAAAAGGTATGTCCCCTAGTAGGAACCGCGAAATCAATGTGGATCCGAGACCAGGGGCCTCGTGGGGTCTCCCAGTCCCTTATGGGTGCTTGTGGTGGGGAAGGCCTGGTTTTCTGACATTTAGTACAAGTAGCAACCCAGTATTCGATGTCTTTATCTATACCAGGCCACCAGACATAGCTTCTAGCTAGGCTTTTCATTTTTACAATACCAGGGTGGCCTTCGTGAAGCATACCCAACATTCTAGTTTGTAATTTAGGAGGGATTACTACCCGATCACCCCACAATAAACAACCTTTTTGAATTGAAAGTTCGGTTTTTCTGGTCCGGAAAGGTTTAAAGTTTTCAGTTTTTTGGTTTTCCAGCCAGCCTTTACCTACCCAGTTTAATATGTGGGAAGTCACTGGGTCCTTTGCGGTGGCTCTGGCGACATCGTTTGCAGATATTGGTAGTTCGGGGCATGTTTCTATTTGCAGGGTGGTCATTGTTGGCGCCGGGTCTTCCTCCATCGTTGGCAATGGTGCTCTGCTTAATGCGTCTGCATGGAAGATTTGCTTCCCGGGTCGATGAGTCAATGTGTAAGAGTATGCTGCTAGGAATTCTGACCATCTAGTTATCCGCGGGGATAAAATGTTTGGTGTAGGCTTGTTTCCCGCCAAAATTCCTAGTAATGGTTTATGGTCCGTTACAATCAAAAATGTTCTTCCATAAAGGTATTCGTGGAAACGTTTCACTCCGGCGACGATTGCCAGGGCTTCTCTGTCTAGTTGAATATAGTTACGTTCTGTTTTAGACAGAGTTTGAATAATAAGCGGTGGGTGCCTCTCTCCCATCTGGCAATTGGTGGCTCAGGATGGCACCGACTCCAAACGGTGAGGCGTCGCAGGTTAGCGTCAATGGAAGTGTGTTTCTAAACTGGATAAGAATGGTGTTTGATGTTAATAATTTTTTTATTTTCTGGAATGCTTTTTGCTCTCTATGACCCCAAGTCCAATTAGTTTTCTTATCCAGCAAACGGTGTAATGGTTCCGCTATTGTCACTTTGTGGGGGAGGAATATGTTATAGAAATTTATTAGACCCAAAAATGCCTGCAGTTCCGTTTTGTTTTTTGGCTGTGGTGCATCTTTAATGGCTTTGACTTTTTTTTCAGTAGGGTGTATACCCTCTCCGTCAATTAAGTAGCCCAGAAATTCGATGCGATCAGTCATTAAGCAGCATTTTTCTTTTTTAACTTTCAGACCGGATTCTCTGAATTTTATTAGTACGTTTCTTAGTCTTTTTTCTAGTTGGGTCGTATCTTTAGCCGAAATCAGGACGTCGTCAAAATATGGTATGACCCCTTTCATTCCATTTAATAGGCGTTCCATGAGGCTTTGGAAAACACCTGGGGCCACACTCACTCCAAACTGGAGTCTGTTACACTTGAATGCCCCTTTGTGAGTCACTATTGTCTGTGCCTCGGCCGTTAAGGGGTCTACTGGAAGCTGTTGGTAAGCTTGTGCTTGATCTAGTTTAGCAAAAAATTTTCCTCCCCCGAGTGAGTGTAGCAAATGTTGTATGACTGGCACTGGGTATGCGCTTTGTTGCAGCGCATGGTTCAGGGTAGTCTTGTAGTCTCCGCAGATGCATACCGACCCATCAGGTTTAACCGGTGTTGCTATTGGCGTCTCCCATTTAGCATGGTCAGCAGGTTCCAAAACCCCTTGGTCAATTAATTTGTTCAATTGTTCCTCTATTTTTGCCTTTAATGCAAAGGGAACTCGTCTGGCCTTTAATCTTCTAGGGGCCACCTGGGGGTCTAAGCTAAAGGAAATTGGGGTCCCCTGATACCTGCCTAGGGAGCCATCGAAAACGTCCTGAAACTCATGGATCAGGTTTTCTTCCCAGTCGTTTGCAGCCACTCGGTCTACTCCAGTCATTCTGATGCCCAATGGTGCAAACCATTCGATGCCCAGGAGGCTGGGTCGGTCTCGGTCGGCTATTGTCAGAGGCAGGACTTCGACATGCTGCTTGTAAGTGACTTGGAAATGTCTTAGATCTACCACAGGGATTCGATTCCCTTGGTAGTCCTTCAGAGTTAATTTTTGTTTCTGGAGCTCTTTTAGCTTAATATTTGGGACCAGTTCTCTGATTGTGTCCCATGACACCATTGACAGGAAAGACCCTGAATCGACCTCCATCTCACAGGGGCTACCTTCAATTTTTACGATGATTTTGACTTTTCTCCCGCTTTCCGTCTGAGCGCTTCTGATAGTGACAGTTTGATGGGTCTTTTCTCGGTTACTGGCTCATTTGTTGCACTCCCACTTTCTCTCGGCTTGTTTCGATTCAGCTTGTGGGGGAGAGTTACTGCATCTGTTAGGGCTGTTATTTTTTCAATTCCTACAGACCTTCTCGATGTGTCCCCTTTTCTTACAAGCTCTGCAGATGGCATCAAGGAATCTGCAATCAGCTCGAGGGTGGTTTCCTCCGCAACCAGCACATTCCCGCCAGTTTCTTTTTTTGTGCCTTTTTTTGTTGGCATATAGGCAGTGGGCCTCATCGTCTTCCTCTCTGGATTCTGATGTCTCGTCAAAATCTTCATGGTGTGTGGTGGCGGGAAATTGCTTCTTCCCTCTAGTTAGGCTTGTTTCATTGTTGTTCTCGTTCATTTGTTTCATGGTGGCCGCTGACTTTTTCGCGGCTTCTACAGCTGTGGCTTCTGCGATTGCTTCAGCTATGGTTATGTTGGGTTTATTTAGCAATTTACTTTGTAAATTAGAGTCTTTTAAACCCAATACTACTCGATCTCGCATGGCTTCATCTAAGTTCAGGAACTCACATGCTCCCCCCAGTTGTTGGAGGGCTGCCACAAAATCAGTGATGGTCTCGCCTTCTTTTTGGTCCCTTCGATAGAATTCGTGCCGTTTGATGAGATTTGACACCACTGGTGTGTAATGAGCCTTCAACATTCGCTGGAGTTTGGGCCAGGTCATTTGCTTTATGTCTCTGGGCTTCGCCAATGCCTTGGCCATTTTGAATAGCGTTGGTCCACAATGCGTTAAGAAGACAGCCATCTTACGCTGGTCTGAGATGTCTTCCATCTCGTTACTTTCCAAGTACATTTGGAAACGGTCTACGTAGGATTCCCAATCCTCTTCATTGGGGTTGAAGGGTGTGGGCGGTGCATTATTTCCAGCCATCGCTTCCAGCCTGGGTTTCAATTCGCCGCATGCACAGTCTCATGTTTTAGGACGATCCCATCCTCATTGCCAGTGTTCCGTCCGGAAAAACGTGAGGTAGACCAGGTTCCAACAGTAAAAGTCTTTATTTCAACAGTTTAAGTTAAACGGAACAGTTTGGCTCTAGCCGCGGCAGCCTTTATATACGGCTTGCCTGCCGGCTTGTAGCCAATGACATTTATTTGATTTAGCCGCCTTTTGGCGGCTCTTTTGGATTGGTTCCTAGTGAACCAATCCCTATGCCGGCTTTCTTAGCCAATCATATTAGAGGATTTGGAGTAAACTATTTTATACAGAACAATTAACTATCCATCTTGCTTTATGTTCTAGCTTAATTTTGTTGCTGTTGTATTCTCTGTTGTCCTGTTGTTGATGCCTTAAACCTCTTGTCACAAGCTTGCATCTTGTTATTCAAGGAGTTAAAAAATAACTTATTTATCTAGGCTGATTATATGTATTGATTTAATTTGGATCCTGCTTGTGTGACTATTACCATATTATTTTTGTGACTTCCTTTGTTTCCCCTATATTTCCCTTTTTTGCAATAAACTCCTATTATATCTATAGATCTGCTTTATTGGCTTTAAAAGGAAATTTCTCATATAAAACTTCCTTGCTTGCAAAACTGCATGATTACACAACTGCTACTTATGTTTCAAGATCAGTACAGTACAAAATTTGTCAAGATTTGGGCAGAAAGATCCTAGTTGCCATCCTCCTTTTAATTAGAGTTAGGTTCAAGGGGAAAGCTCTAGCTAAAATAGCTAAGAATTCTCCATCTCAAGGGAACAGTGGCTTCCTATAATCCCTTACAAGGAAACTCTAGGAAAAAGAGATACATCAGGGAGTTTTTAAATTATCCTTTCTTCCAACTCATTAAAAAAATATGTCTGGAACTACTGGGATATATTTTTAAGATTTTACAAAAATTCCAAGTGAGTAGTGGTAATTAAAACAAGGTTTCCAAAATAACTTGGGAATTAGAAATGCAATCCCATAGACAGCAAGGGTGTATGTATGTATTGGTTTTAATCATAACAGGAAATAGGAAGAATAGAAATGGGAAATGGATCTGCTGTGGTCCACCTTCCAATAGAACCAAAAGAGGAATATAATATTCTTTAGAAATACAACTATGAAAGAAGAATGAAGAAAGCAGGTCAGAAAAAAGAAGACAGAGCACAAAGATTAAAGAAATTGAAAGAACAATTCAGCTATAAAAGAAAGAGACTTGCTATAGTATAGACCTACTCACATGTTCTACAAACTGCCACATGAAAGTTTTTCTTTTTAAGGAAAAGCAGATTTTACTTCGCTAGTTGTTGCCCTCTAAAAGGGTGGTGCTCATTTCCATTTCAAGGCCATTGAGCCAGGGCTGTCTAAAGACATTTTTATGGTCATGTGGCCAGCATAACCAACATTGCCAGCAGAAGCGGTTACCTTCCCACTGAAGTGGTACCTATTTATCTTCTTGCATCTGTAGGCTTTCAAACTGCTGGATTGGCTGGAGCTGGAGCAAGTATGGGAGCTCACCCTGTCATATGGAACTCCGGTCTCAAACCTGGGCTGCTGGATTTCTAGCCAACAAGTGTGGTGTCTTAACCATTAAGTCACTGTGCCATTGGCAGCATGAAGGTGCACTGCTAATATCTCTAAAGGACATGGTCTCAGGATGTTGTCTTTGTCTCATTCCTGGTTAGCTGCAGAAGCAGCTTAAAGCAACATTAAAGCAGTTCCAGTTTTAAAGAAGTGTTTTCCTTTTCCTCCACAAGACAGATCTTGTCAATCTACAATGCTTCACTGCTGATGCTCATGATGATGAACTCAGAACTGGGATCTGCCCAGCTCTATCTGGTCACTTGATGTTGCTGGAGCATGCCTTTTCTTCACTGGCCATTATCTCTGTAGTCATTTTGACATAAACTGCAACAGAGACCCACACCTGACTCCTGATTTCTGAAGTATCAGCCCATGGCAACCTTAGACAGCATTAAAATGTGCTGATCAGCCATTTTATGGGGTCCCTGTAGGTATGGCTTCAAATGGCAGTGCCCTTCTGAACAAGTGCTAAATTTGGTTTTAAATATGTATTTAGTGTAGTTTTAAAAAGCTCTGAACTTATGTTTGTAAAATTAGAGTTATGCTCTTTTGTGAGATGAGAAATGACTAGTATTAATAAAATTACTATTAAAAAAACCAGACTTCATGTGGGGATACGTGATGCCACTACAAGGATTTGAAAGAATGACTCTTTGCTGATAATGGGAATAGATGCAACTCACTTATACCAAGGCAAAACTGGTGAAAACCTGATTTTGCTTTTCTATCTTCACCAGGGTCTTCACTATAGCTCTTAGTAACTTCCTCTTTGCTGGCTTGATCCAGGACATCATAGATGGATCATTAGACTTGACTATATAAAGTCTTCCCCTAAAGGTTGACTTTCACTTATCCCTTTCACTTATTCTGGTGGTGGCTAACCTTTTTGGGCTCCTGTGCCAAAAATTATGTGTGTGCTCATGCTTGCGTGCCAGCACCCAGAAGGCAATGTGCGCGCCACCATGCCCCTACACATACGTGCGCAATCCCCACCCCTACCCCTTTACCTGCACTATGTCTCACAGCTGATTTTCGGCTGGTTTGAGGCCTTTTTCGGCCTCCCAGAGGCTTGAGGAAGGCTTCTGCAGGCTTTGCAGGATGAAAACTAGCCTCAATTCATCACTTCCGGTATTTTCAGAAAAACAGGAAATGATGAAATGGGACTAGTTTTCAGCCTCCAAAGCCTACAGAAGCTTCCTCAAGCCTTTGGAAGGCTGAGAAAGGCCTCAAAGTGGCCGAAAATCAGCTGTGAGGCACGTGCATGCACACTGAGGTAGGTTTGCCTGCAGCTCGCATGCCAGCGCAAATGGGTCTTTGTGCCTGTGGCTCATATGCCATAAGTTTGCCATCAAGGGCTTATTCTATAAAGCTGAAAATAAATACTCAGAAAGCAGGAAAAAGACCTATCTAAGGAAATCTATGCAGAAGGCCAGGATGAATGTCTACAGCCCTCTAAAAGAGGTTTAGTGCTACACCAAAAGAGGGCTAAACCCATGTTTAATTTCAACCTGAACAAACAGTTGACACACATAAGAAGGCTTGCAAATCTCTTTATCTTTACCTTGCGGATCACACAACCTTCATTTGTATCAGCCCCATTAGATAGACGACCAGATCAAGAAATCAGCTTCCTATGAGAGCTAAAACTACTTTTATTGAGATTGTTTATGATAACAACCTCAGAACCTATGACCCATCATCCAGCCTGTTTCTTGTACATGAGTCTTGTACTCTTTCCCTCACAATTTATGTGAAAAGGAGTTCTTGAGAACCTGAAAGATTGCACATACTCTGACTGATTTTTGAGCCTAATGTATTATACAAGTTATAATTTTTTAAATAAACTACAGGTAAGTCCTCACCTTACAACCATTCATTTACAACTGTTCAATTTACAATGGCATTGAAAAAAAAGTGACTAAGATAGTCCTCATGACTACTGAAGCATCTCGAAAGTGATCAACATTTGGGCACTTGGCAACCGTCATATATTTCCAATAGTTGCAGCATCCTGGGGTCATGTGATCACCATTTGTGACCTTCTCAGGTGGCTTCTGACAAGCAAAGTCAATGGGGGAATCTTGATTCACTTAATGGCAGCATGATTCACTTAACAACTGCAACGATGTACTTAATGGCTGTGGCAAAAAGGGTTGTAAAGTTGACTTAATAGCCATCTTGGTTAGCAGTGGGAATTCTGGTCCCAACTGTGTTCCTTTAAAGTGCTCAGCATTTGGCAATGTGAGAAAAATCCTTAGTATTCTTATCAGGGGTAGTCTAGTGCTTTCCATCCATGAATGGATGTTTTAAAAGCAATCGAGAGCAAAATAGCTATAGCCCTGAAAGAAGTCAATGCATCAGTAAATGGTACAATTACAGGAATGACTCACTGAGAAACTGACTTAAAGGGTTGAAGAAAAAGAATCTGGAGGAGATGATACTACTAGTATAGTAGTATCATCTACTATAGACACCAACCTCCAGAGCAGTTCCAGAACATCAGCTACTTAGGAATCCTGGCCAGTTTATAACATATTAATCATTCTCATTCAGAGTAATAAAACTGGATAGCACAGGTATTAAGATGGCCCTTTGCAATAGCTTCAGTTAATAGGAAATGTTCAATCTTTATATGCATATGCAAACTATTTAAATCAACATTGATGCAATACATAGGGTTTTCGTTACTTTGCTTTGATGGGGGATACATCTACAAGCATTCATTAGTGGAATATTATATATTTTCTGCAAGCTCTATTGTGATGGCAATGAGAAAACTGATTATTGATTCTTAGAATTTGCTAAATGTATTCTGGTCACAGAATTTGTAAAATTGTGCACTGCTCAATTTTTAAAAAGGCATAGAGTATGCTTGCATATGTGTCTGCTCAAGAATGAATCTCCGTTGAATTTAAAATCGCAGCTACAGTCAATTCATTTCTGGAATAGTAGTCAATAAATTGAATTATCAATTGAGTTTGTGTAGATATAAGATCAGGATTCCCAATTTTAAAATTACATTTCTTTACTTGAATGAATGATATTAATGTTCAGTTCCATATTTTTAATACTTAATTCTGGTCTCTCTTATTTTGAAGGTTCCTTATGAAGAGGAAGGCAAAGCTGAAACATATTTCATAAAAAGAAATTCTTTGGATTTAATCTGAGTTAAAGCTTGCCTTTGGAATAAGACCATTCACTCTTATGACCTTTTTAGGGAGGAAAGCAGAAAGAATATGACCGTATTGATTTTCCTTAATCTCTTGATGACTTTTGATGGTTGTGACTACAATAGTTTCCTAGACCAGCTGTGCAAAAGCCATGGTTTTCACAATGCTTTTGCTCCTACTCATATGATAGTGTTCAGAGAATAATGCAAGGTGTTTGTACCAGATCCCCATGGCAATTAGATTCCATTTTGTTCCCAAAGTTGTGATATCCGCAGGACATCGCTGAGGGAGGTTTCAGTGGTATGTTGAAGATTCCTCACCTATTTTTCTATATCCTTTGAATAAGGAAATGTTATGCATTCGTGGACACTATGACAGGGACAATAAATTGAATCTGAGATTTGATCAACTGGACTTTTCCATCTTCTTTGTTCCAATAATTGGGAAGGTCAATTATATAGGATTGTACTCTCCTTGAAAAACAATGAGTTTTATCTGGAGTAGCTCTATTGACGAGGGCTTAAATGGCCTTTTTCCAAGTAAGGCTCTTCTTCAGCTATATAACTTGCTCTCTGTGATCTATATGCTAGAAACCTTCATCCTGGTTTATTGCTGTCTTCTGTATATGGATTAGTGTGAGAACTGTATCCAATGTAAAATGCAATGCAAAGTTTTAAAGAGAGCTGTCTGTTGCAAGCAAATACAGCACCGTTCTAAAAACCTTGTCCTGACTGGTGATTTGCTCCCTAGTTTTGTTCAGAATACTTACAATAACATACAAAACATAAAGAATTAACCACTAGGACAGTGATGGTGAACCTTTTTTGTTGTGGTGTGATGAAAGTGTGTGTGTGTGTGCAATAGCGCATGTGCTGGCACCCACACATTGAGGGAAGCCTCTGCAGCCTTAGGAGGCTGAAAAACAGGCCAGAAATACCAGAAGGGCCCATTTTCAGCCTCTGGAAGGGGGCTTGAATGAAGCCTCTACAGGCTTTGGAGGCTGAAAAACAGGCCCTTCTGGTATTTCAGCACTTCCGGTATTTCCTGAAATACTGGAAGTGCCCATTTTTTGGCCTCCAAAAACTGCGGAGTCTTCCCTTGAGCCCCCGGGAGGGTGAGAATGGCCTCCCCAGGGCTCCAGAGACCCTCTGGAGGCTGACAACAGGCACTTCTGGTATAGGTTTGCCATCACTGCATTAGGACAATGAAAAGAGTCCTTCTTCTGTACATTCTTGTCCATCAGCAAAGATTTACTGGTAATGCTTCTCTTGAGAATGCATCATTTGCCAACAAACTGCTATGCAAGAACTTGACTGTGGACATTCTCAATGCAAGCCTTTAATCCACCTACGTGAGACATTTCTTCCGTAGTGAGATATTTTTTGATTCCTCCTTAAAACCTATCTGGTCCCAAGTATTCAGTTGTACTACCCAACTGTATTTCTGAAGAAGATTAGTATTCTCCTGCATCACAGCTTTTAAGCAGTTCACAATCTCAAGCATGGTATTTTAGAGGCTCTTTGTTGAATTATTTATATTTTAATTGTATTTAATTTATTGTTAATGGTTTCCTTCTTTGAGGTTGGTTTGTGGAAAAGTGGGTTAAAATGTCTCAAATAAAGTTTCATTGGAAGAAAGCAAAATGCCTGACTGCTATTTCCAACACTTTGTATTGTACATTGAAGCTTAAGGCCCTGTCACACTGGCCGACGGATGCAAAATGTTTGTAAAAAGGACACAGCGGACGAGAAAAATGTTCCATCCGTTGTAATCCGCTCTCAAAAGGGGCAAAAATTTGCATAACCAGAGCGGATAACACAGAAAGGAACGGACAGGGGGAGGACGTAGGGCGGATGGAAAGCGGATGCTCAATGGAAGCCTAGCGGATGGAAGCAGATGGGAGCGGATGACACATCCGCAAGGCTTCCAGGGGGCCACAGTAAAGTGGACATGGAACGGATACAGCGGATGCAGAGCAGATGTCAAACGGATGAAGCGGATGCACAGTGGAAGCCTAGCGGATGCAGAGCGGAAGCCTAGTGGATGCCTAGCGTTCACTGCGCATGCGGGGAGGATGCATTGCGTCAGCTCCACAGATATAAAGGGAAGCAGCTCAGAAGCAGGTCACCATTCAGAGGAAAGACCTGCTTCCAGACACAGCTCTCAAGCCTGCCTGCCAGCCTGCCTGCCCTACCTGCATGCCTGCCTGCCAACCTTGGTGTCTGCCTGCCTGCCAGCCTTCCTGCCAGCCTGCCTGCCTGCCAGCCTACCTGCCAGCCTCCCTGTGTGCCTGCCTGCCAGCCTTGCTGCCTGCCTGCCTGCCTGCCAGCCAGTAACCCCACAACCATGGGGAAGAAAAGAAAGCCTCAGCCATCTGCTGCCAGCCCTGGCAAGAGGGACAGGGCCACCCTCCCACACCCTGGCCCTCACTCTGCTTTTGCTGGGGCTTCTGTAGCACAGGCTCGCTCTTCTGGGGCTGGGGCTTCTGCTGCTTCTGCTTCTGGAGGAGCTGATGATGCTGCTTATGGCGGTGGTGCTTCTGCTCGTGCTTACTCTGCTGAAGCTGCTTCTGGCGGTGGTGCTTCTGCTGGTGCTTACTCTGCTGAAGCTGCTTCTGGCGGTGGTGCTTCTGCTCGTGCTTACTCTGCTGATCCTGCTTCTGGTGGTGGTGCTTCTGGTGGTGCATACTCTGCTGAAGCTGCTCCTTGTCCTGCTGGTCCTGCTGGTCCTGCTGTCCTGCTGGTCCTGCTGGTCCTGCTCATGCTCCTGGTCCTGCTTGTGCTCCTGGTTCTGCTCGTGCTCCTGGTCTCCGTCGTGCTCCTGGTCCTGCTCGTGCTCCTGGTGCTCCTGGTCCTGCTGGTGCTGCTGCTGGTGCTACTGGTGATTCTCCTGCTGGTACTGCTGGTGATTCTCTTGCTGGTGATTCTCCTGCTGATGCTGCTGGTGATTCTCCTGCTGGTGCTGCTGGTGATTCTCCTGCTGGTGCTGGTGCTGCTGCTGCTGGTGCTGCTGCTGCTGCTGCTGCTGCTGGTGGTGGTGGTGGTGTGGAGGAGCAGCCCCTACAACCTGGAAGCCCCTCTGATGAGGGTCCATGTGGTCCTGCCAAAGGGAGGAAGAGGCATGCGTGAGAAAGAGAGAGGAGGCAATACTCCATTGAGGAGGAACATGAGGATGAGAGAGAGTGGCTGAGAGAGAATGACTATCTATGGCAGAAGGGACACAGGCTCTATAGGGACACCAAAAGGAAGCAGGCTGCTTGGAGAGAGAAGGCGGAGAGCCTGGGCTACACTTCGGAGGTGCTTCTCGGCTGGTGGAAGCACATGCACACCTGGTATGGGAAACTGCACCTCAAGAAATCTGGCCAGGCCGCGGTCAAACTGACGGACAGAGAGACCTACATCATGGCCAAGTGCAGCTTCCTGGAGGGTGAGATACGCCACCAAGGAGCAGCCCCTCTCACAACCCTCTCTCTCATGCAGCCTGCTGAGAGCCAGTCCTCTTCTGGCCGAGAGTCAGCTCCTGTCTCCAGGCAGGAATCTGTAAAGTGTGCCATGACGGAGAACCCCCTGACAGCTGTGGTACCTGTGGCGGAGCGTGTGTCGGACTCCCTGGCGTGGTGGGAGAAAGAAGATGGCACTTCCACCACAGTCCAACTCTTATCCACCCCCAGCTCCACCTCCACAGAAAGGCAGAGAGCCAGACAGCAGGAGGGGCAGAGCCACACTGTCCTCCTGGAGATAAGAGACACCATCAGGAGCAGCATAGATATCCTCTCTCAGCTGGTCCACACCGACTCATCATCCTCCAACCGCAAGCCCTTCCTCACCTATGTCAACCAGACCCTCACGGACATGGCGGAACCCCAGTACCAGGTGGTAAAGGAAAGGATCACTGATCTGCTTCACAACCCTCCAGATCCAGGTGAACCTGCTCCCACCCAGTCCAGATCTGCTCCTCCACCTCCACCCCAGGTGATGTCACTCCCATTCCAAGGCTTTCCACAGGCCCTCACCTACCAGGGCTACGGCTACTAGGAGGTCCAGCAGCACAGGCAGCAGCCCTTTCCAGTCCAGGAACAGGTCCATCGGATCACACCGTTGCCACCGGTTCCACTGATGCCACCCACGCCACCAATGCCACCAACGCCACCGATGCCACCAACACTTGTCCTCATCCAGCTGCAGACCAGACAGCCCCAGTACACTGCTCCTTCCTCCACACCACAGCCAAGCCTGGCCTCAGTACATCTCTCATCAGTACTGGGGCTGACACCCCATGGCATGGAGGAAGGAGCTCTCAACATCACGGAGCTGAGCCAGCTGTCTGAGAGCTTTCTCAACACACCGTCCCCTGTTGTCCTCTCGGGGCCAGGCACCCCAATGGCACTTCAGACCAGCATTCCAGCAGCAGCCACCTCCACAGCACCTGGACCCTTCACCCCTGAGACTGGGCACACCTCTGAGTGACAGAGAAGAGTGCCAGAGACTGGGTGGCTACCTGTGGACTTTATTTGGACACTTGACTTGGTTCATTTTTCTTTGGGATGGGTAAGGATAGCAGTAGGATAGATAAACCTCCAGTGCAAGCATAGTGGGACTGTATGGTACACCCTCCCAGGTGCCATACTTATGGCCCTTCATTATCAATAATAATGTAATAATCCATCCACACATGTCAACACAAACACAACTCTTTATTAAATGCCCTCTTCATTGCAGGCCCACCCAACATACATGGCCCAATCTCATCAGTGTGATGAGACAGACTGAAGGAAGCATCCATTCATCATTATCATCCTGTCTTGCCACTCCACTGCTCCAGCTGGGGAGTTGCATCAGTGTTTCAGGAGGTTGCACTGCTTCTTCCCTTCACGTGAGGCTCTGTTGGGGCCTTGCACATCCTCAGTGTCTATCAGGTTTTACCCTTGTCTCCATTCCCTAGGCTCCATGTCCCCATTGCCTTGTTGGAGGTCCACGAGCCTGTTCTGCAAGACTGGGTAGTGGGTGCGCATGAGATTGTGCAGGATGCAGCAAGCTTCCACGATCCTCCTCACGGTCTCTGGGCAACGCTGCATGGTGGTGAGAAGTACCTGGAACCTGTTGGCCAGGATGCCAAAGGTGTTCTCCACCACCCGCCTTGCCCTCGACAGCCTGTAGTTGAAGATCCTCTCTTCACGGGTGAGGCATCTGGAGGTGGAGGGCTTCATGAGGTAGGTTCTGAGGGAGAAGGCGTCATCCCCCACGATGAAGTAGGGCACATCTTGTGTGTCGTTGGGCAGGGAGTCTGGATCTGGGAAGCTCACGATGAGGTTGCGTTCCAGCCCCTCCTTGAGGTTACTGGCGTTGTATACCTGGGCATCTGAAGATGAGCCGTTGCCTGAAGCATCGATGTACATGAACTTGTAGTCAGCATCGACCATGGCAAAGAGGATGATGCTGAAGAAGCCCTTGTAGTTGAAATAAGTGGACCCCGACTTGGCTGGTGCTTTGCAGGCCGCGTGCTTGCCATCTATGGCTCCAACGGTGTGGGGGAAGTTCCACTTCTGATACTACTGCTCTGCAACTTTCTTCTATCCTTCTTCAGTGGAGGGGCACCGGAGGAGCTCCTCCAGGTGTTCTTCAATGATGGCCTGCACCACTTCTCTGACCACAATGCTGATGGTGTGGTGTGGCACCCTCCATCCGTACTGCATGCTCCTGTAGGTGGTCCCTGAGGCCAGGTGGCACAGAGTCAGTGCCACCTTGAGCCCAGGGTCCAGGCTGGGCCGGAAGTTTGTGCTCTGCTTGGTCAACCTGGATGTTAGCCGCTGCACAACTTTGTCAAACATGGCTGGAGGCATCCTCATGAAGTTCTGGAATGCCCGAGGGTCTTCGTTCCTGAGCTCCACCATCAGCTTGTTGTACAGTCTGTACTGTGCTCTTCTCCTGATCCATCTTCGGACCCAGACGCTTCTTGGCCACCTCCTTTTCTTCCCGTAGTAGAGTTGAAAGAGCCTGTAGATGGCTTCGCACTGTTGCAGAACGATGGTGGCTACTAAAAGGAGTTTCTTACAATCCATGGTGGACATGACTGGATGCAGTGGAAGAGCAAGATCCATATGAAGGCTGCAGAGGTCTGCACAGCAGGGCTGCTGGTCTGAAAGTGAGATCCAGGTGAGTTGCTCCCCCTTTCTATAGGCATTATAGGTTTTCCACTATGTGTCCTTCTGCATCCTCTAGGCATCCTCTAGACATCCTTAATGTCCGAGATAGGTCCCCTCTGTGAACGTTTTTTCCATTTTAAATGCTTTCTTTGCAAGCTGCATCCGCTTTCATCCTTTCTCCGTCCGTGCTACTAATGCTACGTGTCCGTTCCGCATCCTCCCTGTGTCCGCTTTCCTCTGGAGCGGATTTGAGTTGCGCGGATGTGCAGCGGATGCCTAGCGGATGTAGCGGACGCGTAACGGATGCCGACGGATGCAGAACGGATGTTCCCCGTATGCCTAGCGGATGCAGAACAGACGCGTTGGATACATTTTCTGTTCAAAAAGTTTTGAGCAGCTCAAAACTTTTTGAGCAGATGAAATGTCAATAGACGGATGCTGGACGGATAGAGAGGAAGAAAAACGGACGCAGTGAGTACAGAACGGAAGCATCGCGTTAAACAACGGATGGCAAGTGTTTTTCTCCATTTTACATCCTCTTTCCATCCGTTGGTGCAGTGTGACAGGGGCTTTACATCATACAGGCATGCCCTTGCTCAAGTTGGCCTGATCCCAACCGTGTCTAGCCAAACGTATGGAGTTTTTAATTCAGTGATATGGTTTCCTTGTGACATTTCGGTTAGAAGAAAGAGAATATTGCTTCGCTTCCCTATTTATTTGTTAATAAGTTGGGGTTTTAAAACTTCAGGTTATGACCCCACAGGGGGGTAATTAGATTGGAAGGGTAGTTTTTGCCTCAGGCATGGTAATAGAAATTGGACTTTTAAGTATTGCTAAACTAAAGTATTGGTTTTCCACCTACCAGCCTTTCTTAATAAAATGACTATAGCTACTCACATTATTGCAATGTTATTTGTGTGCTTTGAATATCTCTTCTGCTATAGCATGCAGATGTATATCCATAATCTTTTGAAAAGTATAGAAATGTCTATATAATTGAAGCTCAGTATTCCCATCCATTATTTTTTATATTTCTAGTTTTAAATGGAAAAGGTTTTGTTTGGTAGTAAAAGGAAAATAGGGCAAGTATCATGAATAATGATGATAAAGCTATGGCTAAATCAAAACAATAGGAATAAAATGATTTATCTTTTTATTCCACAAGTGTTTTTGCCAAAGGAGAAGAACAACGTTAGTGTGTTATTTGTCAAAACAACATCAACAGCAAACCACAGTCCATTGAGAATATGAAGCCAAACAGAACCAAACCATCCATATGTTCATGCCAAAATAATAAGATTATATTATTATTTGAAACTGATTACATGTAACTATTAAAAGTAAAGTGTATGTTTTATTTTGTTTCACCCTAACCCCAATAAAATCATAAATTTAGTTTGGAGGAGGGTGGAGTTTGCACATATTCTTTTATCCTTTTAAGGAGATATTATCCCACAACCTTTGAGAAATCCTGTACTAGAGTGTAACTGTAGGGGTTCAAAACACAGAATTTACTCCTATTTTTAATATTTGTTGTCTTTAGACTATCCTAATGTTTTTGTTACAAAATTAAACTGGAAGAAACATTGTACTGCTTTGAGAATGATTGAGAAAAGTATATAAGAGAAATATACATGCTCATTTGATGATAAATTGTGGCTGTTGTCTTTGAACTAATTAGGATCCAGAGTATAAAAACACTTACATTATCACTAGCTATTGAAGTAAACTCGTGTTCATAATAAATTATTAATACTGAATAAAACAGGCTTGACTGTATGCATATTAAAACATGATGTACATACTAATTTCTGAAACTGAGAAAACTACATAATCAGCAATTCTGCAGAAAAATGTTTGCCAGGACTCTGAACATTCTCATGGTTACTAATTAAAATGCCTGTGAAGTTTTTTTTACAAAATGTGTGTGAATATGACAAAGAAGAAGTTCAATGATATTTTGAATGCTGAGAAATGAAAGTAATTGAGGCCAAACAGAATAGCGAAAGCAAAACTTCACATTCATATATTGTGAAAGTCACTTGTGATGATCTATTTGAAGCAAATGATTGGTTTTCCATTCATGTTGGGTTATATAAATTAATTACACTGAAAGCATAAGTGGAGTGTTCTCTCCCTTTCTAGCTGATAGGGAAAAGAAATCTTTGGTAAAGAAAAAAAACCCCTTCACTTCTTAAAGAAGTGAATGGAAATAACTAGGATCCCAGCTGACAGAACAAGCAATGATCAGACCCTTTATGAAAAGACTCTTAGAATACAATGTGCATCTTTGGGCAATTCTGATACTAAATATATAGATTTATGTAAACACTACAGCTCAAGAATAACTTGAACTGCAGTAATATATGGGATTTAAGAGCCGAACAGCAGTGAAGCTGATGAAAGAAAGGCTGATTAAATAAGAATGAATCAGCATAGCATGGATATTTCCCTTTAAGACTGGGGATGGGTTCTATCCTTTTAAGATGTGTTTATATGAAGGCAGCTATTAGAGGGCGTATTCTCTCTCCTTGTGTCCAGTATTCATTGGTATTCATTGCAGAAGTTTTCCATGTAGAATTAAGAAGAAGAAAGATTGCTTGTAAGGTATTTTGCCTACCATGTATATGCCTGTACATAACTGTTGTCGATAAACCACTGTTAAATGTCTAAAGGCTAGGTCCCACTGGCCGACGGATGCAAAATGTATGCAAAAAGGACACAGCGGATGAGCAAAATTTCGGGGGTGGCTCCATCCATTGTTATCAGCTCCAAAAAGTGCCCCAAATTTGCATAAACAGAACGGAAAAGAACGGAAAGGAATGGACGGGGGTAGTACTTAGCGGGGATGTTAAACGGATGTTCGTAGCCTAGCGGATGGAAGTGGATGGAAGCGGATGACACATCCGAAGGGCTACCAGGGGAGAATTGCGAAGTGGATGCATAGCGGATGCATAGCAGATGCAAAGCATTCAACTGCGCATGCGGGGAGGATGAATTGCATCAGCTCTGCGGATATAAAAGGATGCAGCTCGCAAGCAGTCAGCATTCAGAGGAAAGACGTGCTGCCACAGACATCTTCGAATAACACCATGGTTCATCAATCAGGGAAGAAGAGAAAGCCTGTGCCTATTCCTGCCAGCCGTGGCAAGAAGGACAGAACCACCATCCCACCCTCTGGCACTGACTCTGAAGCTGCTGGTGCTTCTGCTGCTGCTGCTACTGCTGCTGCTGCTGCTTCTCCTGCTGCTGCTTCTCCTGCTGCTGCTTCTCCTGCTGCTGCTTCTCCTGCTGCTGCTTCTCCTGCTGCTGCTTCTCCTGCTCCTGCTGCTGCTGCTGGTGGTGGTGCTGCTGCTGTAGTGGACCAGCCCCAAGGCCCTCAAAGCCCTGCTGCTCAAGCCTCTGAAGGCCCTGATGCTGAAGCCCCTGCCAGAGGGAGGAAGAGGCAAGGGAAGGAGAAGGGAGAGAGGAAATAGTACACCCTTTCCAAGGAGCATGAGGAGGAGGTGATGGAATGGCTGAGGGGGAACGAGTATCTGTGCAGAAAGGGCCACAGACTCTATTGCGACACCAAGAGGAAGCAGGCAGCTTGGAGAGACAAGGCAGAGAGCCTGGGCTATACTTCAGACCTACTCCTTGGATGGTGGAAGCACATGCACACCTGGTATGGCAAGCTACACCTGAAGAAATCTGGGCAGGCCACTGTCAAGCTCACTGACCAGGAGATGTACATCATGGCCAAGTGCAGCTTCCTGGAGGGTGAGGTCCGCCACCAAGGAGCAGCCCTTCTGACAACCCTCTCCCTCAGGCAGCCCACAGACAGCCAGTCCTCTTCCAGCCAGGAGACAGCTACCGTGGCCAGGCAGGTGTCTTCAGAGGGCCCCATGGCAGAGACCCCCCTGAGAGCTGCACTCCCCATGCCAGAGGACGTGGAGGATCCCCTGTCACAAATGGAGGAAGAAGCGGCAGCCACCAGAGACCAACCCACCCCCACCCCCAGCTCCACCTCCACAGAAAGCAGGCAGAGAGGCAGAGGCAGACTGGAGGGCCAGAGCCACACTGTCCCGTTGGAGATAAGGGACACAATCAAAATCAGCAAAGATCTCCTCTCTCAGCTGGTCCACAGCGACATACCATCCTCGAACCAGAAGCCCTTCATCACCTACGTGAGTCAGACCCTCATGGATCTGCCCGAGGCCCAGTACCAGGGGATGAAGCAGAAGATCACAGCACTTCTGCACAACCCTCCAGGCCCAGCTGAACCTGCTCCGACCCAGTCCAGGTCTGCTCCTCCACCCCAGGTGATGTCAGAGCCCTTCCACAGCTTTCAACAGCCCCTCACCTACCAAGGCTACGAGTACCAGGACTTCCCACAGCAGAGGCAGCCCTTCCCAGTCCAGGCCCAGGTTCATCACACGCCACAGACACCTCACCTCACCCAGCTGCAGAACAGACAGCCCCACTACACTCCTCCTTCCTCCACCCCACAGCCAAGCCCGTCAACGGACAATCTGTCATCAGTCTTGGGCCTAACATCCCAGGTCCTTCATGAAGGGCCTCTCAACCTCACGGGACTGAGTCAGCTGAGAGCTTCCTGAACACACCATCCATTGTTGTACTCTCGGGGCCAAGCACTCCAATGGCACGTCAGACCAGCACTCCAGCCACAGCCACCTCCACAGTCCCTGGCCACTTGACAGCTGAGACCATGGACATGCCTCAGAGTGACTGAGAATAGTGCCAGAGACTGAGTTGTTACCTGTTCACTTTATCTTTGCTTAAGAAACTTTACTTGGTTCATTTTGCTTTTTTTAATAAAGTCATACAGTTTACTTAGGACAGTTATTAATAAAGGTTATCTTTGCTTCACACACTTGGTTCATTTTATTTACTTAATAAAGTGTTGGTGAAAACTTTGAAAAAATGGTTAAGCCTTTGCATGCTTATGGGATGGGTAAGGATAGTTGTGGGATAGGTAAGGATAGCTGTGGGATAGATAAACCTCCAGTGCAAGCATAGTGGGATTGTATGGTCAACCCTCCCAGCTGCCACACATATGGCCCTTTTTTATCAGTAACAATTTATTAATTGATCAACACATTTCAAAATAAACAAAGCTCTTTATTAATGCCCTATTCATTGTAGGGCCACACAACATACATGGCACAATCTCAACAGTGTTATGAGACAGGCTCAAGGAAGCATCCATTAACCATCTATCATCCTGTCTTGCCACTCCACTGCTCCAGATGCGGAGTTGCACCAGTGTTTCAGGAGGTTACGCTGCTTCTTCCCTTCACGTGAAGCTCTGTTGGGGCCTTGTACATCCACAGTGTCTATCAGGTTTTGTCCTTGCCTCC
Source organism: Laticauda colubrina (assembly GCA_015471245.1). Lineage (NCBI taxonomy): Eukaryota > Metazoa > Chordata > Lepidosauria > Squamata > Elapidae > Laticauda > Laticauda colubrina. The sequence continues at coordinate 18,648,712 of BLBF01000063.1, read as the reverse complement.
ATTCACCAGGCTCCATGTCCCCATTCTCTTGTTGACAATCCACAAGCCTGTTCTGCAACACTGGGTAATGGGTGCACGTGAGATTGTGCAGGATGCAGCAAGCTTCCATGATGCTCCTCACAGTCTGTGGGTGATGCTGCATGGTGGTGAGAAGTACCTGGAACCTGTTGGCCAGGATGCCAAAGGCGTTCTCCACCACCCGCCTTGCCCTCGACAGCCTGTAGTTGAAGATCCTCTCTTCACGGGTGAGGTATCTGGAACTGTAGGGCTTCATGAGGTAGGTTCTGAGGGAGAAGGCGTCATTACCCACAATGAAGTCGGGCACATCTTGTGTGTCATTGGGTAGGGGGTCTGGATCTGGAAAACCCATGATGAGGTTACGTTCCAGCCCATCCTTGAGGTCACTGGTGTTGTATACCTGGCTATCTGAAGCTGACCCATTGCCTGAAGCATCGATGTACATGAACTTGTAGTCAGTATCAACCATGGCAAAGAGGATGATGCTGAAGAAGCCCTTGTAGTTGTAATAAGTGGACCCTGAGTTGGCTGGACCTTTGCAGGCCACATGCTTCCCATCTATGGCTCCAACGGTGTGGGGAAAGTTCCACCTCTGATACCACTGTTCTGCAACTTTCCTCCAGCCTTCTTCAGTGGTGGGACACTGGAAGAGCTCCTCCACGTATTCTTCGATGATGGCCTGCACCACTTCTCTGACCACTTTGCTGATGCTGTTGTGTGGCACCCTCCATGCATACTGCATGTTTCTGTATGTGGTTCCAGAGGCCAGGTGCTGCAGAGTCAGTGCCACCTTCAGTCCAGGGTCCAGGTTGGGACAGAAGTTGGTGCTTGGCTTGGTCAACCTGGGTCACAGACGCTCTACAATTTCATCAAACATGGCTGGTGGCATCCTCATGAAGTGCTGGAATGCACGAGGGTCTTCATTCCTCAACTCCACCATCAGCTTGTCATACAGTCCAAACTCCACTCTTCTCCCGATCCATCATCGGTCCCACACAGCTCTTGGACGTCTCCTTCTTCTCCTTGCATAGAAAAGGTGAAACGGTCTGAACAGGGCTTGGTTCTGGAGTTGAATGATCACAGCTACCATAAGGACTGTGTGATGATCCATGGTGGAGAACAATGGATGATGTGGAAGAGCAAGACCAAGGGTGAAGAGGTCTGTACACCACGGCTGCTGGACTGATACTGAGATCCAAGTGATTTTCTCCCCCTTTTTATGGGAAATATCAGTTTTCCGCTAGGTGTCCTTCCACATACTCTAGGCATACTGCAGACATCCTAAATATCCGAGATACATCCCATATACAAACATTTTGTCCGTTTTAATGCTTTATATACGAGATGCATCCGCTTACATCCTTTCTATTTCCGTGCCACTAATGCTGTGTGGACGTTCCGTGTACCTTTCGCTTCCTCCCTCTTTCTGTTTTCAGCTGTAGCGGATGTGAGTTGCGAGGATGTCCAGAGGATGCCAAGAGGATACAGTGGATGTTTAACGAATGACAATGGACGTAGAACGTTTGTTGCCCATAAGTGTCGCGGATGTACATCGTACACGGTGGAAAGTTCATCCGCTTAAAAAGTTTTGTGCAGCTCAAAACTTCTTGCACGGATGAAATTGCAGTGGATGGATGCTCGAGGGATAGAGCGTATGAAACACGTATGCAGTGAATACACAACGGATGCATCGCGTTTTCCAATGGATGGCAAGCTTTTTTGTCCGTTTTACATCCTCTTTGCATCCGTTGGTGCAGTGGGACATGGGCTTAAGTCTCTGTCTGCTCTGTTGTGCTCCTGGGTTGTATCATAACAGTACTCACCCTGCAAATGCTCTGACAGATCCAACTTGTGATATTAATTATAATCAATTTTGAAACATGCTTCAAGTTAATATATGTTTATTAGCATATATTAGTAGTTATAGTAGCTATTTCTTATAATGGATAAGAAGTTCTTGAAACAATGCAGCAGTCACTCAGAATTCTATTATGACCCTGTTAAGGTAATTCCCCCATTAGGAAAATGAGCGCATACAGGGAGACGTATGGCGAGTAGTGTTGGAATAATACAGACACAGTACACAGATACACTGTACAGTTAATGTAGGTTTTTACTTCCAGAAGGTTTAAGCAAAGTCCAAAATAAACAGTCCAAAAATCATTCACAGGTTAATCAGTCAGTTTTTCAATCCAGGGATATTCCAGTAACAAAGTCTAGTGTCAAAAACAGTTAAGTATCAGACTTACATTAAATCCAGTCATATCAGTCAATTAGGAAAAATGGAGCAATAGCAATACTTTCCAACAGAAGGAAATAAAGATACACTCTCTTCTGAGACTCAGACTAATACAAACCAGGTTTCTGTCTCCATCTTATGGCCGTTTGAGAAACCACACCCAATTGCATGTTCTTGCATTCCCTTAAAGAGATAGTACTGAAATGTTTATCCTAGTTTATATATTTCTAACCCAAATACCTGTTAGGAGATTCATATTCCTAACATACCCCATACAACTATTGTTGTCTATATTTGAGTCAATGCTATAACCTTGAGTTTCAATAGTTCTATTGTGAAAAGACGAGTGATATGTTTTGTTTATTAGCTACTTACACATAAAATCTTCTGGATGATAAAAGCAGCATTACGGTATAATGCTGAAAAATCCACCACTTTTGCATAAGCATGAGATGTTGTGATGCATTTTGAAAAAAGGTTGGTGTTCATTAGTTTGGCACATCTTGTCTTCCACTTGCATATTTTTATGGGGGGACAAATACTTTTTGTATGTCACTATGTTATTTTTATATGTCACTACATTAAAATTTCCCTGGATAATTTACTTTATGAGTAAAGACAATTTCAATTCAATCTACAATAGACTATAACACTGTGTCAAAACCAACAAAAAGTATCAATGCCCTGCCCCAAAACAAAACCATAAACAATCCCATAGATATTTTTTTTAAAAAAATTGAGAGGCCCAGAATATATGAGTTATTCAAAAAGTTTCAGTGACAGTCAACTCTTCACCTAGTTTTCAAGAAAGCTGTCAAGCATTTGGGAAATCAGGAGATTCAGGCAGTTCAAATGAGTATAAAGATTTATTGCAAGCTTAAGGTCTCTACAAGAATCTGACCAACTAATGATCAGGAAATAAAAGGAAATAAATGAGAGCTAAGAAAGATATTCAAGGTGGACTGGATCTGTTGCAGGAACACAGGCACTCATGATTAATGCCATATTTGACCCCTCCCTTAGATTCAGCCTGGTCACTTCCTACAAAAGCTTCGATCAGGCAGAAAAATGTTCCTTCATCCCCCTCCTTCCATCTCCAATTCTCATTAAATTTTTATTAAAGGGCATGTTTCAGCAATTGTGTTTCAAAGGAAAAGAGAAATTTGGAGAAATGTCATGACTGGAATATCGTTTTCTTTCACTTTTCGTTATAACTTGGTAAGAAATGCATATGTTTATATAATCATCTCTGCTTAGTTTGCAGCCTTCCTGATTTGCTGCATGTCAATTCATTCCAAGAGATCATTCATAAGACACTTCCTTGCAAGGTAACTATTATATGTATTGTAATATTATTACTTGGGTCATCAATCACTGATAAATTGTTGAATGCTTTTTCCTTCTGGAAACTGGGAGAGTGTAGCCATGAAATCATTCTGCCTACAAATTTGATGGAGATTTTCAAGAGGTCTTTTGTGCCCAGCTGTAGAAGAAACAAAATTAGAAAATCTAGACAAAAAGTTTTTGGGAAGTCTTACTCATATCTGGTCTACTACCAAAAACTCTCCCCAAAATTGTTTCTCACCTCAGTTCCTTTAGCAAACACAGCTAGAATAGAAACCCTGGCAGAACTCTTACCATTCAGGAAGTTAAGATAGAACAGAAGACATGTTTCTTGAAATCTGGTCTCAAGATGACCAGATTTCTGAACTAGTGCATCTGAAAAGGCGCAGGAGTAATATTATAATTATCAATTAGAGTTGTAGAATTCTGGATGACTACGAGAGATAGGTAACTCCTTCCTCACCCATATCTTTCACACCATCTAATGATCAGATAGATTATTGCAGATCAGATTTGGTGATCTGCTAAAATAGCTAAAATATCTATTTCTGGCTAATCTGGTGATCCTGTTCTGGAGCTAGCATGGTTTCCAGACCATGTTTTAAAAAGACCCAATACAAAACATGAATGAGATGGTTCCATTGTATTAACATTCAGTTCCATGCTAGAGTGTTCCTATATTTTTTTCCCCTTTGGAAATAGTCTTTTTAAAAATCTTCTCTTTTCCTTTTATGCAGAATCCACACAATCTCATTGTTACTCTCTTGCAGTTTCATTTTCCTACATATTTTTCCTTTGTTGTTTCAGTCTTTATTTGTAGCAATCTTTGTGTGATAAGATACAGCTGCAGCTGCAACCTGTGCTGAGATTTTCAAGGCTCATGTCATTGTGATTTCAAATCAAGCACTTCTTATTTTCAAGTTCACAGCCCATGCATTATTTACTGTTGATCCTAGCAAGGTGAATTAGTGATAATTTGCCCCTGAAAAGTCTTTTTAATGTCACAATGTCAGTGGCGGTTGTGGTGGCGGCAGCTGCTTTAATTACTGACTTATTTTCCTTTCCTCCTTTTTAATGGCAAAATAGTGTCATAAAAACAGTAAATAACCATCTTAAAGGAAAACAGTGAGAGGAAATGATTAATGCTGCCTCCCTGCTAGGAAGAAAATCTGGATAAGACAATTTGCAGGTGGCAAACTAGAGGCTATTTCTCATTCATTCTCAAATTCTCACCTGATCAAGGGAAGAAATAAAAAAGGCACAAACAAGAAGCTTTCATTTAGCATTCGAAAGGATGTTTACTGAAGAGAACAGCATTTACTGAGAAAACATTAAGAATCATAGGTGGTTAGAGGGAAGTATGGCTGGATAAAAGTGAAGAGATTAAGAGTATAAGCCATCCATTTAGATTCTACTTGGACCTAAGTAGAAAAAAATTGCACAGACTGCTAGTAAAACTGAAGTTAGAAAGCCACAGTGCAAAATGCTTGAACAATATCTGAAATTGTGACTTGCACAGTTAACTGAATAAGTACTTGCTACAGTTCTTCCAATTTTTATCCAGCCACAAAGGCAGTATTTTTAAGAGTGTTTATCATACAGTGCAATTTCAAATCTGAAATTTTTCCCAACTCTGACTGCGTAAACTTTGAATGGAAACCTCTTGAAAGAAATGTGAAATGCCCACTTACTAAGGACCTTTGTTCTTACAACAGTAAAATCTACACAGAAAAACTAAGCTTTTGAAAAATATTTTCAAGGTTGTTTCAAAATATTTCTGACTGAGACAAAAAAACAAAATGTTACTTTCTCTCTCATTTCACAAAAGTAATTGCTGTGGTAGCTGAATCTTAGTTCAATCCTGAGGATAGGAAGATATCCTTTACTGTATCGTATTTGAAAGTGGCAGATGTAGTTGAGTTGCAGGAGTTGCGTATGGAGCAATTTGCCTGTCACATCTTGTTCAGACATCAGCTATCTGCCTCTAATGCTGTGTTGGCTACTTTAAGATACATGGATAATAATGCTGGCTGGGGAATTCTGGGAATTGAAATCCTCGTATCTTAAAAAGTTTTTAGGATTGAGATACACTGCTCTAATGAATGAAATGCTTTGATAGCCAAATAATTATACAAATAAAAGCCAATCATTCAGAATATTATGATTTTCCATCTTAAAGTGTATAGTCTGGAGGTCTGATGTGTAATTTATTGATTGCAAAAATCAAATGGTTTGATGGTGACCTCATACCTGGCCCACAATTGTATGGAGAAGCTATGTATGTACAATGTGAATATCTTTTACATTATTGTCTTTTTAGAAGATATTGAGCCCAGTTTTCTGCCTCCTGGATTATTTTTTTGTCACAGACTGAATCTGGAAATACTTCTCATTTTCTTCAGTTTCCAGCATAGCAGCACATATTCTGTCACTTTAAATCTGCATTTTAAATAAAATATCTATATTGGAAATAGTAAACATATACATTAGACCGTGAAGTCCTTGGTGCTCTCTGAGCTTGTTTGCTTGCAGATGATTCATTACCCAACTAGATAACATCATCAGCGCTGATGAGAGTGGGATTTGTTCTCTATTTATGAACATACTAGGCAGGGAAACTAAAAGTGACATGAGGAATTGTACAAAGTAGTTTCTTAATAGACAGAATCTTGCCAGATTAAATCACATTCTGCATAAATATCTGATAAGTGATGCAAAGAATTAGAGAGGATCCTTTCTATGTCTCAAGGCTGATGTGTCTCTTTGCTCCTCGCTCCCATAAATAAGTGCCAGATTCTACACTATACACTTCTATAGAAATGTATGCCTATATACATATACACATGTATATACACTAGTTTTCCCAGCCAGCGTTAGTGGGAATGTGGTTTTCTCCTTGGTTTCCTCCTATATAGAGAGAGAGGGGGAATTTTTTTTTCCTATATGTTTTGTTCGGAAAACACACGAGGTAGACCGGGTTCCAACAACAAATACTTTATTCTTCAACTAGTTAGTAAATAGGAACACTTGGCTGAAGCTGAGGCCAGCCTTTTATACAGGCTGGCTTGTCTGCTTGCAGCCAATGGCAGTTGTTTAGATTTGCCGCCTTTTAGCAGCTCTTTGGATTGGTTCCTAGTGAACCAATCCAATGTTCATTTTATTGACCAATCAGGTTTGTAGATTTGGAGTCACCCACTTTACATATAGAACACCCCTCCCCCCTTAGTTCAGTCCTACGTGGTGACGTAGTCTCGCAGGTAGGCGGGGCTTTTCCGGACTCGACTTGACTTGCGCGGTTCATTCTTAGTGCAGACTTCGACCGGTTCGGATGGGGCTGCTGTGTCGTCCGTCCTTCTCCCTGGAACCATCTGGAAGGGTGAGTCAGCCATTTTACCGCCGCCTGAGTTTCTTAGGCTGATGGTTTTGCCGCTCCCTCCCGTTTCCTCTGGGCAGGTCGAGCTGGCTTGGCTGGCCCCTTCCGATGGGCTCTTCACGCAAGTCTCTCCAAACAGTGAGTCTTTTATTTGCTCTTTTTGTTCGTATGGTTTGTTGGGTTTGGTTTTAAACAGTTCTTTATTTATTTCTCGCCTTTCCCCCCCCACCTTGGTTTGCAATTCGCCGTTTTTTTCGGTGAATGTTTGTAAGTCTGTGGTTCTCTCTATAATTCGAGATCGAAGCTGGTCTATGTGCCGCTTCCATTCCCTGCCATCGTCTAATTTTAATCGGTAGGATTTGGGGCCTGTAATTTGGATAATCTGTCCTGGTAGCCATACCGGGTCCCCGGTGAAGTTTTTAGCGTATACCAATTCGCCTATTTCGAATTGTCTGAATCGTGTAGAGGAGTCAGGGGGGTTTTCTGGGGTAAAATTTGGGTGTAACCTATCAAGGTGAGATCTTAATTTTCGCCCCATAAGTAATTCTGCTGGGGACTTATTGGTTATGGTACTGGGCGTTATGTGCTGGAGTGTGAGCAAACGGTTTACTTTCTGTTGGACATCTCCAGCGTCCATTCGTTCCAAACCTTCTTTAGTAAACCATTCTCTCAGCCCTGCCGTTCGCAGCCGGGTGAGCCGGTGCGGTTAGGGCATGTCTTATACCTAGGGAGGCTAGGTATTGCTCAAATGGTATGCTGGTTAGCTGTGGCCCATTATCTGAGACAAGAACATCCGGTATGCCATGTATGGCAAAAAGGTTGTCCAGCTTTTTAATTACAGTTTCTGTTGTCGTTGATGGCATAACTTTTACTTCAAGCCAATTTGAATAGGCATCAACGACAATCAGAAAGGTTGGTAGGACCCGCGAAATCAATGTGTATTCTTGACCAAGGTCCCCGAGGGTTTTCCCAGTCCTTAACGGGTGCTTTTGGTGGGGATGGTCTAATTGCCTGGCATTTGTGGCATGAGCTTACCCAATACTCTATGTCCTTATCAATACCCGGCCACCAAACACAACTTCTGGCAAGGCTTTTCATCTTCACCATTCCCGGGTGCCCTTCATGTAACAACTTAAGTACCCTGGGCTGTAATTTGGCAGGAATTACTACCCGATCACCCCACAACAAACACCCCTTTTGGATTGAAAATTCAGTCTGTCTGGACCGGAAAGGTTTAAAGTTTTCAGTTTTTTGATTCTCCGGCCAGCCTTTACCTACCCAGCTAAGAACGCGGGCAGTCAATGAGTCTTTCGCGGTGGCTCTGGCGACATCATACGCTGATATGGGTAGATCGGGGCAAGTGTCGATTTGTAGCGTTGTCATTGCTGGTGCCGGGTCTTCGTCGGTTGCTGGTAAGGGTGCTCTGCTCAAAGCGTCCGCATGGGAAATTTGTTTCCCTGGCCGATGTGTCAGAGTGTAGGAATAAGCTGCTAGGAACTCTGACCATCTCGTCATTCTTGGGGACAGTATATTAGGTGTTGGCTTGTTTCCCGCCAAAATCCCCATTAGTGGTTTGTGGTCCGTTATGATTTGAAAAGTCCGCCCATATAAGTATTCGTGGAAGCGTTTTACTCCAGCGACAATTGCTAGAGCTTCCCTGTCCAATTGGCTGTAATTCCGCTCGGTTTTTGATAGAGTCCTAGAGTAATATGCGACGGGTGCTTCTCTGCCATCAGGTAGTTGGTGGCTCAGGATGGCACCTACTCCATATGGTGAGGCGTCGCAGGTCACTGTTAATGGCAGAGTGTCGCTAAATTGGATGAGAACGTTTGTTGATGTTAGCAAGCTTTTAATATTTTGGAAGGCTTTTTTTTCTTTGTAACCCCAAGTCCAAGTTGCCTTTTTGTCTAGCAGACGGTGTAACGGTTCTGCTATAGTGGCTTTGTTTGGCAGGAACACGTTATAAAAATTAATTAATCCTAAGAATGCTTGTAGTTTGGTTTTATTTCTTGGTTCAGGAGCGTCTTTGATTGCTTTAACTTTTTTGTCTATGGGGTGGATACCCTCTCCGTCTATTGAGTAGCCCAGGAATTTGACGCTGTTCTTAATTAAACAGCACTTTTCTCTATTTACCTTGAGGCCAGATTCCCTAAACTTAGTTAATACTTCTTTGAGTCTGTTCCTTAATTGAGTTTCATCTCTGGCCGAGATTAGGACGTCGTCAAAATAGGGAATGACTCCTTGTATGCCATTTAGAAGGCGTTCCATCAGACTCTGGAAGACGCCAGGGGCCACGCTTACTCCAAATTGGAGCCGGTGACATTTGAATGCGCCCTTATGGGTGACTATAGTCTGTGCTTCTGCTGTTTCTGGGTCCACTGGGAGTTGTTGATAGGCTTGTGCCAAGTCGAGTTTGGCGAAAACTTTGCCTTTTCCCAGGGAATGAAGCAAATGCTGGACTACTGGCACCGGGTATGCGCTTGGTTGTAATGCGTGGTTCAGGGTAGCCTTATAGTCACCACAGATTCTGATGGACCCGTCAGGTTTAATGGGTGTGACAATAGGCGTTTCCCACTTGGCATGGTCCACAGGTTCTAACACCCCTTGGGCTATTAATTTGTCCAGCTGTTCCTCTATTTTTGCCTTTAGTGCAAAAGGAACTCGCCTGGCTTTTATTCTTCGTGGGGCTATTTGGGGGTTTAGATTGAAAGAAATGGGATTTCCCCGATACTTGCCAAGTGAGCCGTCAAAAACGTCCTGGAATTCTCGGATGAGGTCGTCTTCCCAGCCGGTTGTAGTCACTCGATCGACCCCGGTCATCCCGATGCCCAATGGCGCGAACCATTCGATGCCCAGGAGGCTTGGTCTGTCTTGGTCGACTATAGTCAGCGGAAGCACCTTGACGTGATGTTTGTAGGCGACTCGGAATTGTCCCATGCCAACCACAGGGATTTGGTTTCCCTGATAGTCCTTGAGGGTTAGGTGCTGCTTCTTCAATTCTTTGGGTTTGATACCTGGGACTAGCTGTTTTATTGTGTCCCACGATACCATGGAGAGGAAGGACCCCGAGTCCACTTCCATCTTGCAGTGTTTTCCTTCGATTTTCACGATGACTTTAATTTTTTTTCCACTTTCCGTCTGAGCGCTCTGTATAATGACAGTTTGGTGTGTATTGGCTCGCTTCTCTTGTTGCCACTTTCTCTCGGCTCATTTAGGCTCGGCTCGTGTTGGGGAATTTCTGCGTCTCGTCGGGCTGTAAGATTTTTTGTTCCTGCAGACCTTCTCGATGTGCCCTCGTTTTTTGCAATGCCGGCAGATGGCATCGAGAAATCTGCATTCGGCTCGGGGATGGTTTCCTCCGCAGCCAGCGCATTCCCGCCAATTTCTCCTTTCGCGCTTTTTTTTGTTCGTGAGCAAACGGTGGACCTCGTCGTCCTCTTCGCTCGATTCAATTGTTTCGCCCGACTCTTCGTAGTGGGTTGTGGTGGCAGGGTGCTTTCTGTCTTTGGTTGGTGTTTCTTCGCTGTGTGTGTTCATCTTTTTAATGGCTACGGCAGATTTTTTCGCGGCTTCAGCGGCTGTGGCTTCCGCGATGGCTTCGGTAACGGTGATGTTGGGTTTGTTGAGCAATTTACTCTGTGCGGTCGAGTCTCTCAGGCCCAGCACCACGCTATCCCTCATTGCCTCGTCTATGTTCAAAAATTCACACTCACCCCCTATTTGTCTGAGGGCAGCGATGAAATCGGCGACGGTCTCTCCCTCTCTCTGGTCTCTGCGGTAAAATTTGTGTCGCTTTATTAAGTTAGACACCATCGGAGCGTAGTGTGCTTTGAGGAGTCTTTGCAATTCTGTCCACGTTAGTTGTTTAACGTCCCGGGGCTTCGCAAGGGCCTTTGCCATCTTAAAAACTGTTGGCCCGCAGTGCGTCAGGAACACAGCTCTCTTGCGTTGCTCTGAAATGTCTTCCATTTCATTGCTCTCCAAATACATTTGGAAGCGATCAGCATAGTAATCCCAATCCTCTTCGTTGGGATTGAAGGGTGCGGGCGGTGCGTTGTTTCTAGACATCTTGGTTGTAATCTGGACTTCTTATCACCGCGTGCAGGTTTTTCCGTTCAGGACGATCCCACCTTCGTCGCCAGTGTTTTGTTCGGAAAACACACGAGGTAGACCGGGTTCCAACAACAAATACTTTATTCTTCAACTAGTTAGTAAATAGGAACACTTGGCTGAAGCCGAGGCCAGCCTTTTATACAGGCTGGCTTGCCTGCTTGCAGCCAATGGCAGTTGTTTAGATTTGCCGCCTTTTAGCAGCTCTTTGGATTGGTTCCTAGTGAACCAATCCAATGTTCATTTTATTGACCAATCAGGTTTGTAGATTTGGAGTCACCCACTTTACATATAGAACACTATATATGATCTGTTTTTCTATTTTATGATTTCTTGATTTTTTTAAAATAATAAGTGTAATGTTTGGAGTCAGCAGCCTCCAATTATAAATTACAAAGAAACACTGTAAGGTATTTGTTCCTTTCTTCAAAGGGTTGCTCTGTTTAGTTATTTGACATTGAGGTGAGGATATGGAGAGATAGTATTGTGAATTTACTCCAGTCCAGCCAAAGGTCTCAGGTAAGTATCCAGAGAAAGCTACAGTAATTCCATGTGGTCAGCTAAATTGTTCATATTGCTGAGGGAGGCAGGGTGCTAACTTCTCTTCCTGCTAGGAAGAGAGAAAATGACCTAGATAGTACCTACAAAAATGGAGCCTCTCTAGGCATCTCATTTCTGTAGCTGTTTTTTTTGTTGTTGTTGTGCATGTCTGTGGCTGTGGGGCGGGCGGGAGGGAAAGAGGCAGAAATTGGTAGAAATGGGCAAATAGACCCCAATCCTTTCTGTAATGTTGTTGATCCCCATACTTGTTTTTTTCCTAGTAGAAAAATGTGAGGAAGGAACCAGTCTCTGAGCCTTCTCTATGGCAGTTGGGAGGACCTTAAATAGGGCCGAACATAACTGAAACATCCCTGATAGTGCAGTGCCTGTGCATGGAAGTGAGATAAAAAATGTTGGGAAAAAGGGAATGTCTTCATCAGTTGTGTCATGCCAACACAGCTTCTATAAAGGCATAAAAACAATTCCTATTATATATTTCTATCCATTTCTGTTCGGTTTCTAGTTTCAGTTTTTTGTTGGCATTCATGACTCCCACTCTGTCAAATATTAGTCACTTTTACTGAAAGAAAAATCTGCTTCATTGGCATAACCATGTTTTTCACCTTTATTAGAACTGTGCTGCTCTGAAACTCTTTAAATAAACAAAGGGCTTTATTTCAGAAGTTCATGTAGTGTGGTGAGATTAGATAAAGAGACTTAAATTTAACACAATCATCTCATAATTAACCCGGTCAAGTTTTTGTTATTGCTTAGTTACGAAGTGCCAGTGTTTGCAACTGGTTGTGGATTGCAGGGAGAACATTTGCTTATTGGTTTTCAAATTTTATAACATTCCTCCAAGGAATTGAGCAGTTTCCTGATGAAAAAAAAAATGATAGTCATGCTTTTTCAGAAGGTTTGTCTACCATTCTTGATCCTTTCCATTACATTTATTTCAAATCTCCCTGCTATTCATTGTGTAGATTTGTCTTCATTCTGTTACTTTGACGAAAATGTATTCATAAAACTGCATTTTCTGAAATAGAAACTGGATTCACATTCTGTGCTAAATATAAGGATCTCTTACAAGCCATGAGGATGTCCTGCACACCATCATGTTATTGTACAATTAATGTGAGTTTAGTAATTGGCATCATTTGCTTGATATTTTAACATGCATGGTCTTACTTGCACTGCCCCCTCACTCATACGGTAAGTCATAATATGATTTTGTTGGTTTTGACTTAGTATGTTGTATGATCCCAGCAGTGGTGGGATTCAAATTTTTTTACTACCTGTTCTGTAGGTGTGGCTTGGTTGGCGTGGCAGGACTAAAACCTTTAAAATCCCCAGAGAGAGGTGGTATTTGCTGGTTCTCCAATCTACTCAAAATTTCCACTACCAGTTCTCCAGAACTGGTCAGAACCTACTGAATACCAGCTCTGGATCCTAGCTTTTATGATTAGAAAACCATGGCTTATAACTTCAGCTGCGCTCACATGTTATTTTTAAGTCAAGATTTATTTGATCATTCATAACTGCGTTCATATAACATCCCAAGTCAAACCAAGCACTATCTCATTATGGCTTGCTTTTATGAGTAAACACAATCAATTATGACTTATTCACTAAACTGATTAAACAAACCTGTCAGTATAAAACAGTATTATATGTCTTATTTATGTGAAGGCAAGATTGGAGAGACATCTTTGGATTCTAGCGGTTTATTACTTTCTGTTTAGTTTTTATTGGTTTTCATAATTTTAACTGTGCTTTGATGTTTTAGGTTGTAAATTGATCGAAGTCATTTTTGTTAAATCTAGTAGTATAGAAACAAAATACTCTGAAGGTCATTTTATCCAGTTTGGTACAAATTCTGTATCTTGACAAAAAGAAATATTCCATATAATGTGATTTTACAATAATGTGATACATATAAAGCTAACTTTAAGGCCTGTGGAATGTATGTTCATGCCATGCCATAATGCAGTTTGGTTGTCCTGTCTTGCAAAGTAAAGCTTGCCATTATATAACAGCTATTAAAACATGATTTATGATTTAGTATTTTGTCTGAAGCCAATGATTTACTTAAAATATTTATTCATATTAAATGTGTATCTTGCCTTTTTATTTATATAATCTGTTAAGGTGTTTATAGCAGTGTCCATGGAGAAAATAAAAAACCCTCAAAATGGCAGCCACAGCCACGTGTATGAAGGCCTGCATGTTTTACATGCATAACAATTGTGGCATAGTTTGTGTCTGATATCTTGAGAATTTTTTTTTTACCCCCTTTTGGAAAACAACCTAAGTGTCTTGCAAAAAATAATTGTAATGTGTTTAAGCCCATGTCACACTGAACCAACGGATGCAAAGAGGATGTAAAACGGACAAAAAACCTTGCCATCCATTCGAAAACGTGATGTACTTACTGCCTCCGTTTGGCTTCCTCTCTATCCGCCCAGCATCTGTCTATGGACGTTTCATCCGCTCCAAAAGTTTTGGGGTGCCCAAAACTTTTGCGCGGAAAATGTATCCAGTTCGTCCATTCTGCACCCACAACACATCTGCTACGCATCCGTTACGCATCTGTTACACATCCGCTATATCCGCTAGGCATCCGCTGCGCATCCGCGCAACTCGCATCCGCCCGGATGCAGGGAGGAAGCGGAATGGACGCAGAACGGATGCCTAGCGGATGCAGAACAGAAACAAAGCGTTTAAAATGGAAAAAACGTTCGCAGAGGGGACCTATCTCGGATATTAAGGATGTCTAGAGGATGCCTAGAGGATGCCTAGAGGATGCCTAGCAGAAAACCTATACTGCCTATAAAAAGGGGGAGCAACTTGCCTGCATCTCACTTTCAGAACAGCAGCCCAGCGGTGCAGACCTCTGCAGCCTTCATCTGGCTCTTCCTCTTCCACAGCATCCAGTCATGTCCACCGTGGATTGTAACAAAGTCCTTTCGGCAGCCACCATCGTTCTGCAACAGTGCGAAGCCATCTGCAGGCTCTGTGAACACTACTGCGAGAAGAAAAGGAGCCACCCAAAAAGAGTCTGGATCTGAAGATGGTTCACCAGAAGAGCAGAGGATGGACTGTACAACAAGCTGATGGTGGAGCTCAGGAGCAAAGACACTCGGACGTTCCAGAACTTCATGAGGATGCCGCCAGCCATATTTGATGAAGTTGTGCAGCGGCTGACACCCAGGTTGACCAAGGCAAACTCCAGCTTTCGGCCTAGCCTGGAACCTGGGCTCAAGGTGGCACTCATTCTGCGCCACCTGGCCTCAGGGACCTCCTACAGGAGCATGCAGTACGGCTGGAGGGTGCCATCCAACACCATCAGCATTGTGGTCAGAGAAGTGGTGCAGGCCATCATCAAAGAATACAAGGAGGAGCTCCTCCAGTACCCCTCCACTGAAGAAGGATGGAAGAAAGTTGCAGAGCAGTGGTATCAGAAGTGGAACTTCCCCCACACCGTTGGAGCCATAGATGGCAAGCACGTGGCCTGCAAAGCTCCAGCCAACTCGGGGTCCACTTATTTCAACTCCAAGGGCTTCTTAAGCATCATCCTCTTCGCCATGGTCGATGCTGACTACAAGTTCATGTACATCGATGGTTCAGGCAACGGCTCATCTTCAGATGCCCAGGTATACAACGCCAGTCACCTCAAGGAGGAGCTGGAAGGCAACCTCATCGTGGGCTTCCCAGATCCAGAACCCCTGCCCAACGACACGCAAGATGTGCCCTACTTCATCGTGGGGGATGACGCCTTCTCCCTCAGAACCTACCTCATGAAGCCCTACACTTCCAGACTCCTCACCCGTGAAGAGAGGATCTTCAACTACAGGCTGTCCAGGGCAAGGCGGGTGGTGGAGAATGCCTTTGGCATCCTGGCCAACAGGCTCCAGGTACTTCTCACCACCATGCAGCATTGCCCAGAGACCGTGAGGAGGATCATGGAAGCTTGCTGCATCCTGCACAATCTCATGCGCACCCGCTACCCAGTCTTGCAGAACAGGCTTGTGGACCTCCAACAAGCCAATGGGGACATGGAGCCTGGGGAATGGAGGCAAGGGCGAAACCTGATCGACACTGAGGATGTGCAAGGCCCCAACAGAGCCTCACATGAAGCGAAGAAGCAGCGCAACCTCCTGAGACACTGGTGCAACTCCCCAGCTGGAGCAGTGGAGTGGCAAGACAGGATGGTAGATGCTTAATGGATGCTTCCTTCATCCTGTCTCATCACATGGATGAGATTGGGTCATGTATGTTTGGTTGGCCTACAATGAACAGGGCATTTAATAAAGAGTTGTGTTTATGTTGACATGTGTGGATAATTATTACATTATTATTGATAATGAAGGGCCATAGGTGTGGCACCTGGGAGGGTGGACCATACAGTCCCACTATGCTTGCACTGGAGGTTTATCTATCCCACAGCTATTACCCATCTCACAGGTATCCCTGCCCATCCCACTGCTATCCTAACCCATCCCACTGCTATATTAACCCATCCCACAAGCATGCAAAGGCTTAAACCATTTCTAAAAGTTTCCAGCAAGACTTTATTAAAAAAAAGAAATGAAGCAAGCGTGTGAATCAAAAACAGACTTTATTAACAACAAGCTATAAGACAAAAATGAGTCTCTGGCACTCCTCTTGGTCGCTCAGTCTCAGGAGTGAAGGGTGCAGGTGCTGTGGAGGTGGCTGGTGCTGGAGTGCTTGTCATCAGCTCCTCCAGAAGCAGAAGCAGCAGAAGCCCCAGCCCCAGAAGAGCGAGCCCGTGCTGCAGAAGCCCCAGCAGAACCAGAGTGAGGGCCAGGGGTTGGGATGGTAGCCCTGTCCCTCTTGCCAGGGCTGGCAGCAGATGGCTGAGGCTTGCTGTGCTTCTGCATGGTTGTGGGGTTGCTGGCTGGCAGGGAGGCTGGCAGGAACCAAGGCTGGCAGGAAGGCTGGCAGGGAGGCTGGCAGCAAGGCTGGCAGGAAGGCTGGTAGCAAGGCTGGCAGCAAGGCTGGTAGCAAGGCTGGCAGGCAGACATGCAGGGAGGGCAGGCAAGGCAGCCAATCCATCCGGCAGTAGGTCTTTCCTCTGAATGGCGACCTGCTTCCGAGCTGCTTCCGTTATATCCGTGGGGCTGATGCAATGCATCCTCCCCACATGCGCAATTTACGCCAGGCATCCATTAGGCTTCCGCTGTGCATCCTCTGTGAATCCGCTTCATCTGCTCTGCATCCGCTCTGCATCCACTGTATCCGTTCCGCGTCCACTTTGCTGAGGCCCCCCGGAAGCCTAGCGGATGTGCCATCCGCTCCCATCCGCTTCCATCCGCTGGGCTTCCGTTCTGCATCCGCTTTCCATGCGTCCTGCGTCCTCCCCGCGTCCGTGTTATCCGCTCCGGTTATGCAAATTTTTGCCCCTTTTGAGAGTGGATAACAACGGATGGAACATTTTGCTCGTCCACTGTGTCCTTTTTGCATCCGTTGGGCAGTGTGACATGGGCTTTAACCAGGGTTAAAGGGGTAGTATAAGGTGTAAGCCCAGTCTACCTGCAGCATTCAGCGTATAAAAGCTCTTTTCCTCGCCTAAAAAGACAAAGACCTCTGACAAGCATTAGCATTCTGCAGGAAACTCAGGCTGCTGAGTGGCGAACATTACTGACACTGCCAGCCTTGCTCTTCTTCTTTTCTCTTGCTAATTCTTTACATTTTATCAAATTTTTCTATAGCAGAGAGATAAAATAAATGATGAATGTATATTTCTAAAAATGTATGCATGTTCCCATGCCACTTTAAAACATTTATAAAGAGGTAGACAATACATGGCCAAGATTCAATTTTGTCAGCATTTTAGGACTTTCACTTATATCCAAGTACATGTGTGAAATAAATGATGAAATTGGTTTTGCAATCCTGTAACAAAATATTCCCTGGTATTGTTAAAAGCTACTTCTTTATTTATCTTGCTCAAATAACATCCATTTTGACCAGCATATTTACTTCAATTCATAGCCTCAGAGTAGTGTTTTGTGTCTGTACTCAACTCTCTGGCAGAGGCCTGAAGCAAATTATCTATCTAGTCTGGCTGGAGAACCAACTTTATGAAGAAACAACAAAAGCAACAAGTTCAGTCCACTCTGACTCCATGTGATCAGCATTTAATTCATCAGACTGCCATATGACCAGAGTTTGAGATACCATGGTGTACATGCTTTTCAAGATTTGAATTTAAAAAGATAGAACATATTTCAGCTTGGCCTTTTGCCTCATCTTATAAACGTATCTTTGCAAGAATGATTGTTGTGTTTTATTACGTTACACAAGAACTAGCTGATTTTAAAAACAAGAATTATGATGGTTATCTTTTTTACGGAAGTATTATTCTCTGTTTCATGCATGCAGGGTATCAGGTTGTCCAACAATAGTTTTATCCCATATGGTAGCCAAGAGATTACAAATGTAGAGGTTAAGTTCAGTGAGTTTAGACAGAGGGCTAATTCTTGTTATGATGTTCAGAATTAGATGAGAATGGTGACTGAGTGTCCAGTGAGATTCAGAAAAAACATTCCAGTTGTTTTAATCAAAATTTCATTATTCTAATATCCTAGATTAATTGCTCATTTATGACTTTTTATTTCCATTATATATAGTTTTATATAAAAAAGCAATCTTTCCTAGGTGTTCTGTTTAATATGTTTGTTTTTGTTATTCAGCGAAGTTCCTCAACAGTAATTTGTGGATCCCATGTTTGTGAACATATAACACGTACATAACATACAAAATTCTTGCTTAGGTCTATTCCTTTCCTTCCAAGAAGAACTGAGAAGGAATGGGATACAGTCCAGAGGTGGTATTCAGCAGGTTCTTACCAGTTCTGGAGAACCGGTAGTGGAAATTTTGAGTAGTTTGGAGAACCTGCAAATACTACCCCTGACTGGAGATTTTACAGTATCCTTCCCCTGCCATGCCCACCAAGCCACACCCAGGGAACCGGTAGTAAAAAAAATTGAATCCCATCACTGGGATACATGTCCAGAATTAACAGACCACGAATGACCAAGTTTCTTCAACGTCCAAATGGCTGGATTTGCATGAGGTTTTAAAGCACCTTTGGCCTCATGCAAATGGAGCTGCACCTGTGCGCGTGCTTCCTGTGCCACTCACACAAAACCATCCACTCTCCCCCCACCCCCACCCCCAGGGCAGGTCCATCCTATCTTAGGTGAACCCAGTTAAAAGTGTCGTGGGAATGAATTTGAAGCAATGCATGTTTTAGGCATTTTTACATATAATACTAAGTACAGGTAGTCCTCAACTTACAACTATTTATTTAGTGACCGAAGTTACAATGGCCCTGAAAAAAGTGACTTTTGACTGTTTTTACACTTACAGCCACTGCAGCATCCCTATGGTCACGTGATCAAAATTCATATCAAAATTTGGCAACTGACTCATATTTATGACGGTTGCGTTGTCCAGGGGTCACGTGATCACATTTTGCAACCTTCTGACAAGCAAAATCAATGCGGAAGCCAAATTCACTTAATAATTGTATTACTAACTTAACTGCAATGGTTCACTTAACAACTGTGGCAAGAAAGCTGGTAAAATGGGGCAAAATTTACTGAATAACTGTCTTGCTTAGCAATGGAAATTTTGGGCTCAATTATGGTTGTGAGTCAAGGACTCCTATATGCCTTTTTGCAAAGGTTATTAATACCAGAGATTTTGTATTAAAATGAATATGTTAAATTTTTTTATAATAATTTAAATATGAGCTTATTTATGTGGACACATTCACATAATTTAGCAATGCGTTAAATATATTTCTTAATAACAAACATTTAAAAGTACAGTTTATTATATATAGATAGCTTTTTATACTTTCAACATATACTCACATTCTGGCATTTGTTTATGCTTTTTAAAGCAGTTACAGTAGTGACAGACAGAACTGATATAATCTTTGATGAGATTAACAATAACTCTGATTCTACTGTGTCTAGAAATAAATCATGCTATTAAAACCCCACCCATTATTTCTAGGAAACAGTGTTTTGATCTTTTTTTCTTTGATGCTACGGAGTATTTCAGATTTCAGATCTAATAAATAACTTACTATATGGAAAATTTATCTGGACACTAGGATTTATACTTTGGATCAAATAGGTGAAGATGATTTTTTCATCCTTTTCTACTATAAAGGACAAATATTATTTGCCTGGTATGGCACAGTACAGTAGCAGTATATCTACTAAACCTAGTCCTCCACTTACAACAGTTCATTTAGTGACTGTTTGAATTTACAACTACACTGAAAAAAGTGAAATATGACCATTTTTCACACTTATGACCATTGCAGCATGCCCATGATCATGTGATTTATATTCAGACACTTGACAACTGGTTCATATTTATGACAGTTGTAGTGCCCTGGGATCATGAGATCCCCTTTTGAGACTTTCTGACAAGCAAAATCAATGGGAAGGGTTATTTTTAATAGCAAGAATTGAAGTAGATCTTAGAATGTGTCACATTTAACAAAATGGTGTTTTGGATTTATTGGGCCCTGTTTATGTAGAAAAGACACATGAAAATTGTTCTTTGAAGATGCAGTAAAATTGATGTTTCTTTAAAACATCTTGGTACAATGTCCTATTAGAGTTCCATTTTGGGAGCGAGTTATTACATATATAACCTTTGAAATAAGGTTTAGCATTTTCATACGTTTAGATCTTACTGCATAAAAACTGACATCTGGATTTCCCATGCTGAATTCATAGCTATAAAATAATTAGTTTTATTTAGGTGGATTCTTCATGCTGAATTCATAGCTATAAAATAATTAGTTTTCAGCCCAGGAAAGATAAAATATATGGCCCCGACACACAATGGACTGTAGAGTCAATGTCATCATTAGGTGTCTGAGCTGTTGTTTGGGGGAAAATAGGTAGTATTATGTTCATTTGGGGCTTTGAGTTAATTATAAAGTAATAAAGACAGGATTAAAAAAAATCCAAGAAATAAATAAAGAGTGTCAATAAAATATGGCTCCCATTTATGGAAATAATCGGGGAGAACTTTTAGGCACGACTCCACGAATAACACGCTCCGTTTTTTATCTCTCTGGTTTGTTTTCTTGTTTTTGCTTCCTAACTTTGTGGACTGTTCGTTTTTCTTCCTCTTTTTTGGTTTGTTTGTTTGTTTGTATCCAATCAACACCAGCAAAATAAATAAATAATACAATTCCACCGCTCAAGACGAGGAGAGAGTTCACGGCTGCCCCCTCAGACGTTTCCCCCTCGATTTCTCTTCCGCGGCTTTCCATTCTAATCGGTGTTGTTCCCGACGCACCTTTTGAGGATGGTGATCTTGGGGGATCGGAGCGGTGACGCGGTGCGGGGAAGGAAAAGACAAAACACCCAAGATTACGGGCTATCGCCTGCCTGCCTGCCTTTCCCAGAGTCTGAGACATAAAAGCGAAGGGAAGAAAAGCCACTCAGGCGGCGGCGGCGGCGGCGGCGGCAGCAACAGCAGCGGCAGCGGCAGCAGCAGCAACAGCAGTTTCCCCTTTCCCCAGCCCTGACTCTACGGGCGCATGCTCACTTGCGCCCGCAGCCCTGGACCATATTTGTCAGGACTACTCGAGAGACGGAGAAAAAAAATAAAGAGAGAGAGAGAGAGAGGATTTGGGGGGTAAGGAAGCAGCCGGTTCGGATACGATTCCGAACCTACAAACTGCAATTTGCACCATGCTCAGGATGGCTTTCGAATTGCTTCCGTTCCTTCGCTGGGGATGAAAGTTGAGAGAGAGGGAGAGAGAGAGGAGATAAAGGAAGGCAAGCGCACCTCCTCTACCTCCCTCATGAAACGGGCAAAAGGGGGTGGGGGTGGGGGTGGTGGTGTTATTATTTAAGGAATTGGGAGGGAAGGTTTCCTCTTCAAGATATCCAGCGAAGGAAATAGAAGTAATCTGGGGAAAGTGGCCAGATGACTCTGAAGTGGGTGGGTGGGTCGCGGGTGCGTGTGGGGGGAAATCTTTCCTAAAATCCGAAGTGCCTGAGAGTGAAAGAGGAACAAAAGAGCGAGCGGAGGAAGAGGGTGCCTTCGCCTTCTGCGCCCCCTCTTCCCCGCCCGGGCTCTGCTTCCCCCCCACCCACCCACCCACCCGAATTCTTGACGGGCAACGGGAGCGGAAGGGGTCAGAAGTGGCCGGGAAATAAGGAACCGGGCAATCCACACTCGCCCACATATTGATGCGGAAAGGGGGGGTGGGGGTGGGGGTGAACGTTTTGCGGCGTCCTGCCCCACCGCTGGTGAGCCGCGGCCAGGGAATTCTTGACACTTCCCCAGGAATGCTGGCGAGGGGGAGGGAAAAAAGGGGGCGCCGCCACAAAGATTTGGGGTGTCGGGCGAGAGGGGGCGGACGGGGATCCTGCATCCCAGCGCTCACTCTGTTTTGTTTCAGGGGATCCCTCGGGAGAGAGGATCATGGCTTGAGAAAGAAAGCAGCCAGGTTCGGCTTGCAGCGGGATATACCGGTTGAATGTGTAGCATGTGTTGTGTTGTGTCTCCTTTTGCAGAAGGGAGGGAAAGAAAAAAAAAAAAAAAAAAAAAGGCCTGTTCCGATCAGCGCGTAGCAGCCGCCGCCGCCGCCGCCGCCGCCGCCGCCGCCGCCGCCAGCTTCGGAAGAGAGGATTTGTTCGCGAATTGGGGTAATTTCGCTTCCTTGTCTCCCTTGTGCCGCTTATGGACTTTGTGGCGTTTGAGTGCGCGCGTGGCGGTGTGCACCCGTGTGCGCGTGTCTCGGGCTATAGAAATATAATACCGAGCTCCCCAATTCCGCCATTTTGGGCAAACTTTGCACACGCACGCACACACCACACGCGCAGAGAGACGCGCCTAGCAGTTTGTGGTGGGAGGGTGCGCGCCGGGAGCGCGCTCGCGCTCGCGCGCGCGTGTTGGAGAGAGAGAGAGAGAGAGAGAAAAACCCTTTTGATTCCTGTGCATGTCTTTCACTAAGTGTGAACATGTGTGTGTGTATGGTGGGGAGCGGGGCTCTTCCCGAGGGAGAGGAGTGCAATTTGAAGGTTGTCAGCAAATACACAACCCTCACGCAAAATCCGGCCGGGAAGAGATACGGCGGATTGCTGCGTAATTTCCAAGGCAAGCGAGAAGATGCCTTCGTGTGAATTCCGCTTGCCACTCGCACCTGGGTGCCCCTCGCGCTCTCCAACTTTGCTTGCCCGCCTCTCCTTTAAAGCGTCTGCGCTTCCTGGGAAGCCTATGAATGAAACGGGAGCCGGAGACTCGCGTTTGCACACTTGTTCGCCGCTCGTTGCGGGGAGGGTGAGGGTGGGTGGTGGTGGTGGGGGGGGCTCCTCCTGAAGCTCGCTGCAAGGGTGTGAGAGAACCCAGGCCCGATCTGAGGCGCGTCAGGGTAGAAAACAACACGAATGCGTGTGTCCTTATGCGTGGGCGCTCCTGCGGCCCCTTCTGTCGCTTATATAGACAGCCAAGAGGAGGGCGGGTGACAGGGGAAAAGTTTGAAAGGAGCCAGCGGTCCCCAGAGGGAAGACCTCTCTGCCCGCCCTCTTTTCCCGGCCTCAGGTTTGGGGCCGGGCTAAGGAGACCGGGGAGAGCGAGCCGTCTCCCCCTCTCGAGGAGGGGGAAATCTGAGGAGCCCGCCCAGGAGAAGCCTGGATCAAGTGGCGTGGGGGTGGGGGAGAAAAAAGCCTTGACCCCCCCCCTTTTTTTTTTTTTCTCCGTGGGAGTCGAAAAGGGACCTGGGTCGTGTGTGTGTCCCCCGTCGTCCCCCCCCCCCAGGAATTGGGAACGTGGAAGGGTGTTTCCAAAAATGAGGAGGGGACAAAAGGCTTCTTGAGCTCGCTCTCGGCAGCCTCCCCCCTTCCCGGTTTCCGTCGCGGCCGCCGTAAGAAAAACGGGACTCGATGAACAAACAAGAGCTTTTCGTTATGCAACTTCCTCAGTCGAGCGCCCGGTTTCTCTCCTGTCGCTCCTGCCCCGCGTACACCACCTTTTTTTGCCCGCCGTGCAACAATCGCGCTTTCCTTTCGGGCATTTCCCTGAAGATGGAAGGAAGGCCGGTCGTAAAAAGTTATTTCGGGCGTCCCGGGGCGAGCTGATCCGAGCTACTTTTCATGCCTAAGGAGAGGAAAAGAGGCAGACTCGGTGGGGAAGGGAGGAAGGAAGGAAGATAAATCCCGCTGCAGCCTGAAGGAAGGCTTGCGGGGGGGAGGGAGGGAGGGGAGGGGGGGGAAGACACCAGGGGAAGGAGCAGGGAGAAAGACCACACTTTTTCCACTCCCCCTCCCCCCGCCGCTCTTAATTTTAGGAAAAGTCGGGGAGGGGAGGAATCTGACGGACTGACGGATCACAATATTTCTTCAGGAAAGTTTCAAGTGCAGCAAAAATGTAGTTCAAAACTGGCCAAGGAGGGACCCCTACTGGTCAGACGTAGGCATTCACCTTGGGGAGCAAAGTTCAAATTTAATCCTCAAGTTTTTACAGAGGCTCTTTTTCGCTGGGTAATGAATCGGTAGAGAACTAGGCAGTTTGAAAAGCATGTCTTTTATCTTCTCTTCTTAACTGTTGTTTCCACTGTTTCTCTTTTGTATTTCAAACATTAAAAGGAAGGAAGGGTGAGTGTTATTTAAGAGCTTGCACTGCTAAAGGTTTTACAGGTAACATATCTCTGGGTAGCTATGAGCTTCTATTCCCTGGTTAGGTTTCTTGTTACTACTGCTCAATTTCACCTTTGCGTCTAATGCTAATGGTGGTGGAAGACGACCCTGAAACAGTTTTGTTTTGTTCATTAATATAAATTTAGGCAATATTATGAGATGCTCGTTGCATATTCGCAAAGTTATTTATGAATTGCAACTTAGATTCCCTTATAAAATTTGGAAGTAGAGTTATGTCTTCTGTAAATTTTGAAAGTGGCATTGGTAGAAAGCTGAAATTAAAAGCTGGTTTGGTAAAAAGCTCAGGCAATGAAATTCTGTAAGATAGAAAATTAGAAAATTGATGGAATATTTGTGGCAAATCTTAATCATGTGTAGATTGTAACTCTTTTCAAGGCTGTTCTATGAATATAATGGCTGTGAAGAAGCTGTTCTCAGGCTTTTTCCCTAATAACTACTTAGTACCTTCAAGCACCATTCAGCTCTCTTGGACATAATATAAAGCCTATTCCATATTGAGGATAGACATTTTACTCAACTGGTTGATTAAAGCTAGCTGTTTTTGGTTTTGAAATGCAAAACAAAACGTGAGATTGTTGTAAAAAGCCAGAATCATAAAAGCATTTAGTCTCTATTCCTCCTATAATATTATTCACCATCCTTCCAGTTGTTCATTTTACTAAACTGAGTTCATTTCATTCTATTTGGGCATTTTCAGTAATTGTACATGTGAAAAATTTGATGGGATAATGGAAAACAGGGCTACTGAATAAATACTCCCAGGAGATGGCACTGCAGACCTGCTGTTCAGCCCCTGGACCATTATGGGATTCTGGCCTTGATGTTTTTAGCATCTTAGAGCTAATTGAGATGGTCACCTGGTTAATGTCACTATAGTTGATTATACCTAGGTCTAGCCTTCTTCCAACTAATGCTGGGTTGACCACTGAAATCTTGAACATATTAAATGGCCCATTGAGGGTGAGTTCAGGTGAGACTATTCTTTCCATTGATAGACCAAATAGACATGAAAGGAACATTTTGTTCCAGTTGGAAAGGTTCTAGTTCATGCTTTGGGAAAGAAGGAATGGTGGTTGTGTCTCCCAATGCCATGGTTGGTACAGAAGTTGTAGAAGAAAAAGTTGACAAGGGTTGGTTTTTAGCAATATAGGGCTCCATGACGCAATGCTATAATCTTTTTATGAGACAGTGGTTAAAGAGTTACATAAAATGCAGCTACAATCAGTATATAATTCCTACTGCAACCAATTATATGAACATGACTAGTTTAAAATTTGGTTCACATCCTTTTGTATGTTTCACTATGGAGAAATCTAGTCCAATGGAGACATAAAAGAAGGCCTTTCCAAGGCTGCAATTTGTTTGTGGAATTATGTCTGTAAAGAGCACAGGTTGCCTCATTTTTGTTTAGTTTTGTGTGCCTCTTTTTTTTTCAGTGATTTCAGATTCTGTGACTTCAGATATGATTAATTCTACTCTTTAATAATGATTTTTTTGCTGTTTTTTGAGAGGATTTTAACATTTTAAACTGAATATTGTCTTAGGAGCTTTTTGGTAAAAGAAGGACAAATCATAAATAATCTAATAAATTAATATAAAAAGTTTGAATCATTTCAAATTGGGTTTTTAGAAGGCCTTTTTAAAACAAATTTATTCAGATGCATTTATTTATTTAAATTTATATGCTACTCTAAGCCAAACAATGCTATAAGCAGCTAATGATTCAGAATTAGTAATCTCATTTTTCACCTATTCAGTCATAATTGGAGGAGATAGTCTTTCAATTTTAAAGATCGTATATTCTCATGGGAGTGATATAATACAGGGATTATTGTAACTCTTGACAGTGCTGGGAATATTGCTAGTCCCTGACAAGTAGTATGACTTAATTTACTCTTCATTTAGCTCATTACTAAATCAATTAAATAAACTACATTAGGATAGCTTTTTCACATGGTCCGATATATGTATTAGAAAGTTTATGGCATATTTGTTTTTTTAAAATTTGTTTCATTGAATCACTCTGATTCAAACAGTACATTTCAATACATTAAGTTGCAATCAGTTTTGGAAATGAGTTTACTTGAATGCAAGATAGTGTTTATTATGTTTTATTTAAGAGCTTGGCCTTGAGCTGTTAATGAGTTGAAATGAACAGGCTTCTGATGCATGTTGACAAAAACAGCTTTCTGACTGATAATAAGAATGTATTTCTACACATTGCTTATTTTATCCTCTCAGAATAGATAGTCCGAATAGTGCTATTGCAAAACATACTGTATTGATTAATGTTGAAAGGTTAAGCAATACTATCTCATTTAAAACTTGAAGAACAAGCTAATCGGCTGTAGAACAAATCTGTAAGTGCCTTAGTAATTCAGTAAATTAGATGTTTAAGAACAAAATAACAATGCTAGAATTACATTATCAATTTATTTCCAAATAAACTGTCTTCAGAATGAATTTATCAGATTTATACTGAATGCCAGACCAATGTAGCAGAATTGGATAACTAACTGGAGGATTCCATACATAACATACATAACAGCGAGATTCCACATCACAATATGTGATCTATGAAAAAATCTTGAATGTTTTCCCCCCTCCTCCCCCAAATGTGAATTTTCAGTCTTGTGATTGCTGTAACACACTGTTCTGAACTCCGGTCCACAGCTTGAGGGACTATCTAGTTATTGTATTTTTGCGCTAGGATGAATTGGATTGTATATTAGCTGGCTTGCTGACTGAAATTGTTATTGCAGGCAGAGACTTTCATTCAGTTTAAGAATGAGACAAATTTTCTGCTACAATGTAAGTGCTATGAAAATGTTTTTATGAATCCGTAGTTAATTACTGATTTGATTACTGTTAGTTATCCATAGTGTGCTATAAGCAAATCCATTCATCTTTTTGCCCTCTTACCGTAACAATATATATAAACAAAGGAAAGAGATGAGACTAGCCAATATTCTTGTCTACAACCCGAAGGAGTTCTTTGATTACCTATCACAAGCCTTAGGCATGCAGGATAAAGTGAAAAGAAAATTAATGGCATTTATGGTTGAAATAAAATACATCAAAGCCAAATATACTGAAGGCTCTGAGGGCCGGAAGTATTCCAGACTAAAATGGGGCAGCCTGAACCATTAACATGTTTTCAGATGGGAAGAGTTACAACAGTGAGTGATAGCTTCTCAGTTGGCTATCTAGGACCAAAACCTTTGGATTGTGCATACAGTGTGATTCTGGGCAGATTGCTTTGATAGTAAATACAGGTAGTCCTCCAGTTACAATTGTTCATTTAGTGACCATTCAAGGTTACAACAGCATTGAAAAAAGTGACTTATGGCCATTTTTCACAGTTACAACCTTTGTAGCATCCCCATGATAATGTGATCAAAATTCAGATGCTTGGCAACTGGTTCATACTAGGGACCGTTGCTGTGTCCTTGCATCAGGTGGTCTCCTTTTGCGACCTTCTGACAAACAAATGGGGAAGCCTAATTCCCTTAACAACCAAATTATTAACTTATTAACTTCAATGATTCTCTGTGGCAAGAAAGGTCTTAAAATGGGACAAAACTCACTTAACAAATATCTCAATTAACAACATAAATTATGGGCTCAATTATGGTCATAAGACGAGGATTACCTCTATCACTGAATGACATTCCTCTTATTGGTAAACAAATAGTTGTAAGAGTTTGCTTAAAACAGATTGACAAAAATAATGAAACTAATGATGTGCCATCAACTTCTGCAATGATGTACTGTAGATCGTTTTTCTCCAGGATGATTGTTCCCAATCTGATCTTTCTAATCTTCCAACAGTGTACCCAATGCTGCTGTAATTGAATCCTCTTGCTTGCCCTCATGTTCATTTTCATTCTGTTTTTCCCAGCTTTAGAGACAGAGACAAGAAAGTTAGGTCTCTGCCAAATGTGTCCAACTATGATAATTTGAGCCTGTTCATTTGTGCCTCAAGTGAGAACTCTGTGTTGATTTGTTTAATGATTCATCTGTTTGTTTTGTTGACTTCACCGCAGTTCCAAAACATCAGTACTGTTTCTACTCTGTTTCTTCAAAGTCCTACTTTCATAGAGTGTCCCAGGCAAAACTGCTGCCTGCACAGTTCTAATCTTTATAGAAATAGACCTAGGTCAGCGCCACTGTGTACAGCATATCACATCAAAAAAGTAAGTGTAAAGCATAGTTAAAAGTGCTTAATTATATTGCCAATAGTAACAAAATCTCTGATTGTGCTTTATTTCTGAACCCCCCCTCCCCCATCCCTGCAGTGTTGTGAAAGGGGAGGAGGTTTTGTTAAGAGTTGTTTCCTCCTCTCTTCAGATCATTATGGAATTGAGCTTTTTGCCTCATTGCATTGGGAACCGATCAAGGTCATCTTTACTTTCTGCATCATTGTGGTAGGCTGAATATCCTTTTCAAGGCTTTCATTGAACGTCCGAGGCTTATTTCTTGACTGCTGGATCTTTGATTGTTGATAGTGAACAAGCAGGAACTATCTATATTTTGGTATATGCATCATCAGTTCTGGGGCTTATACCTATTTTCTATTAGTTTGATCTTTTTACTATGTGATTTTAGTCCCATGTTTTCATTCTGCTCCTTGACTTTCAATGTTAGATCTGGCAGATCTTTAACAGCTATCAGCATAGTACAATTTACTGTTTCTTCCTCCAATTTTAAATCACACTCTTCTTTTTCGAGTCCAGCCTCCATTAGGTTGAATAAATAAGGGGAGAACTCAAAGCCTTGTCTCATTCCTTTTTTGATCTGGATCCAGGCTGTATTGCCATTTTCCATCTGGAATCAGGCTTCCTATCCTACATATAGGGGTTGACCCAATGATAATGAGTTGTTCTGGTATTCCCATTTTCCGATGCACATTCTAGAGCTTGACATGGTTGACACAAAGGCCTTTCTAGTGAAGCACATAATTGACTTCTTATTTTTTTTCATTTTCTTTTATTGAATTCTTTAGCTTTCTGAGATATCCAGTCTGAATCAGCAATCATATCTTTTATTCCTTGCCTTTTCTCAAGCCAGCTTGAACATCTGGCAATTTCCCTTCCTGTTTAGGACTTTAATCTGCATTGAATGATCCTGAGCATTATTTTACTAACGTGTGACACTAAGGAATATTGTATGACAATCTGCACAAGCTTTTAAATATATATTTTTATATTGGTGCCTTCAGATGTCTTCAGATCTTTTATTGTTCTACAGATTTGCTTCTGTAGTTTGAATAGAAATTTTACAGATTCTTCTTTTGTGGTTTGCCACGTTTCTATTCCATCAATTCCTGTAGTCTTATCATAGTAATAGTTATCGAGCTAATTTCATTTTCTCATACTAGATACCAATAACTCTCTGAACTTCCTGATATCTTTGTCTTTCTTTAACTTTTTTCTTCTTACCAATTTCTACCCTTTATTCCTGAAATCTAGTTTTCTGTTCTTTTCTTTGGCAGACTTTTTCACATCCATCCTTATCAATTTCTTTTATTTCATTCAAATCAAAGAAATTCATTCCGTCTGTCATCTACACCTCTATAACTGTCTGGTTTGGCTCTGCAACCAAACAAGACAGACACAGACTTCAATGGATAATCAAAACTGTAGAAAAAACAATTGCTACCAGCCTGCCTTCCATTGAGGACCTGCATACTGCCTGAGTCAAAAAGAGGGCTGTGAAAATATCTACAGACCCATCACATCCTGGACATAAATTGTTTCAACTTCTACCCTCAAAATGACATAGGACAATGCACACCAGAACAACTGGACACAAGGATAGTTTTTTTCCTGAATGCGATTACTCTGCTAAACAACTAATTCTCATAACACTGTCAAACTATTTAGTAAGACTGTATTACTATTTTCTTCTCATCCTTCCTATTACCTATCTCTTCCAACTTATAACTATAACTGTTTTGCTTGTATCTTTATGATTTATATTGTTTTATTTGTCCCCTAATATGATTCTTGATGAATGTATTTTATTTTTTCTTTATGTACACTGACAGCTTATGCACCAAAGATAAATTCCTTGTGCGTCCAAACACACTTGGCCAATAAAGAATTCTGTTCTGTTCTATTCTATTCCATTCCATTCTAAATTTTGGTCCCATCTCCACCCCTGTAGTGATAAAATGAAGGACAAAGGCCTATCTATGATTGAAAGGTTGATTGAATTAAAACTTCTTTTAATTGAATTAAAAGAATTTATTGCTGATTATCTTGAATTAAAAAGAAAGAAATAATTCTACATGAAGTCTACAAGACAATCAATACTGGGGGGCTTTTGTATAATTGCCTGTGGACTAGGCAGACAGTATAAAAACTTGACGTTTAAACCAGCCTGTAAGGGAAGGAAAAATAAAAGGTGTTGAGATTTTTTTCTATATCTCAAATTGAGATCATTCCAGGGAAACTAGTATTTGGGAGTCCAGCTCTGATCTTTCATTCTTCTGGCAAGCTTTTCTTTATGCCAGGAAACTTTACTGAGCAATCAGTAAAGCTACATTTCCTTTATAGACTGGACTTGAGCCTGGCCAGGATGACCATGAAGTGGGGAATTGGACTTGAAATTAAGCCTAAAAAAAGTAATTGGGCCATGGAGGATTAAAGTTAGCTCCTCCTGTAAATTGCCATTTTAGTCCTGAGAAACACAACAGGGGATTTGAGCTTCTGCATCATTAGAATCAGAGTGCATGCAACCAAGATATTATTTCTGTAGCCTTATTGCTTGCAGTTCTTTGCTGAATTTCTGTAACAATGAGAATACATCTATATTGCGCTAAATGTCCAATCAGCTTTTTGTTATAAAGATTAAAAAAAAAAGCTATCTAGACCCCTAATTCTGAATTTAGAATTGGGCCAACTTAATATGTCCATTAACACGCAAAAATGTTTTTTGTAAAATCAGATTATTTTTATCCAAATGTTTAATTATTAAATCAATTATAATATATGTATCTTCCGATAGTGGAACAGATCATGAACTTGTCATGTGTCAGTTGTCACTTGAGGCAAAAATGACCAGGCGCAAATTATTCTACTTCAGACACATTATGCTAAGATCTAAGACCTAATAAGGCTCCAATGCTTGCAAAATTGAAAAGAGAGAGAAGAGAACAATCAGCAGTAAAAAAAATGAACTCAGTTACAATAGTGTTGGATGCACCATTTGAAAATCTGAAGAATTAGGTTAGTGGATTGTCATGGAGAAAATCGAAGTACAGGTAGCCCCCGATTTATAACCACAATGGAGCCCAAATTTTTGTTGCTAATTGAGACAGTTGTTAAGTGAGCTTTGCCCCACTTTACAACCTTTCTTGCCACCATTATTAAACGAGTCGCTATAGTTAAGTATCAGTGTTGTTAAGTGACTCTGACTCCCCCATTGACTTGTCAAAAAGTAGCAAAAGGGGATCACATGACCTGATAACACTACAATCATCATAAATATGAGTCAGTAGCCAACTTTCTGAGTTTTGATTAGGTAACCATGGGGATATTGCAGTAGTCAGAAGTGTGGGAAAACGGTCATAAGTAACATTTTTTAATGCCATTGCAACTTCGAATGGTCTTTGAACAAATGTAAATTGAAGATTACATGTATTTAGGTGATAGCTAACAGTGAACACTGATTGGATAACACATAATTTACCTGTATGGAAGTTGTTTTTAACTCACTGGTTCTGTTTTTTCTTTATTGATTAGCCCTTGGCCATATCAAAGTGCAAAGTTCCAGAAACAAATTATTACTAAAATTAGATAAAAGCAATTTAAAATGGAATTGGATAAAATACAATTTAAAATGAAATTGGAATAAAATACAGTCTAAAATGAAATTGGAATAGAATACAATAATTTAAAATATAGATGAAATATGATAAAATTATATTTCTGGGTCATCCCTGCAATCTACCCCAATCATATGCAGATCTCAGCTGAACCATTTTGCTTAAGTACTGTGCTGTGTTAAATGTTATTTTTCAGATTCTGGCTGCGCATAAGGCAAGTTTTGTTTTGATATGGGGATCCCAATGGGTTATTCATTTGGTATATAGTCCGAGGTACCTGTCTCTCATCCTCTTATACAGGCAACAATCAAGTAGGATGTGAGCAAGGTCTTCTACCTCTGCCTCTCCGCAAATTGCTGGTTCTTTTGATGAAGAGGTTGCTAGAGCAATTAGTTAATTTTATATCTCTGTTTTGAGTTCAAGCCCAGTGATTTCTTGAAGATAATATTGTGCCATGGCAATGCATATATTTTTTTATATGTGTACGTACACATACATAATTGTATGTGGAATTGCACTGGAAAACAGTGTGAAATAGTGACTAAGTACAAATATCGCTATGAATCCCTTTATCGGAATAAAATTTCACAAATATGTTTGAGACGTTTTTGTTATACAGGGCAGACAACCAACATAGTTCTAGACTTAATTCAGGTTATTGGTGCAACCCTATACAGGTAATCCTTGATGTACAATCACAATGAAACTCAAAATTTCCACTGCAAAGCAAGATAGTTGTTAAGTGAAGTTATGCCCCATTTTATGGCCTTTTTTGCCACAAGTGAATCTGGCTTCCCTCATGGACTTTGCTTGCCGGAAGCCAGTTGGGAAGGTTACAAATAGTGATCACAAGATCCCGGGATGCTGCAGCCATCATAAATACATACCTGTTGCCAAGCATCCAGATTTTGATCATGTGAATACAGGGATGCTGCAGTGGTCGTAAGTATGAAAACCAGTGTTTAGTCACTGTTTTCGGTACCATTGTAACTTTGAACAGTCACCAAACAAATGGTTGTAAATCAAGGACTATCTGTAATGCTTTTCATCATCTGGTTCTCAAATATTTTCAGGAATAGCTGTCACTCTTGTTTTACTTGTCTTCTTAAGCTTACCTTCCAATCTTATCTCTAGGCAAAATAAAATAGCAGTGAGTGAACGGCTTTCATCTCAATCAGTTCATGGCCTTGGAATGAGCTCAGGTCTCAGATCCAGATTCCACACTATATTGGCACTTTGGAAGATGTACTTTGGCTTGACTCTTTAATTTAGCTGCCCACTTATTTGATTTTAGGAGTGTGTTTTCATTAATACATGTTTTTATTGACTTACATT
Source organism: Laticauda colubrina (assembly GCA_015471245.1). NCBI lineage: Eukaryota > Metazoa > Chordata > Lepidosauria > Squamata > Elapidae > Laticauda > Laticauda colubrina. The sequence goes on along the minus strand of BLBF01000063.1, from coordinate 18,615,194 downwards.
GTTTACTTACACTGCTTTTATTCTCTGACAGGCCTGGGAACCTCCAAGAGTGTTAAGGAATAGATGAAATACAGTTTAGCCAAGGAATCCTAGACGTAATGATAATGTTTTTCTGTAAGACATAGCACTGGCTGAAATGACAAGACCTTGGCTAATGAGGATGGCTTTTCAATCATTGGTGTTATTACCAAGGAATAGGAACCCTATTCCTTGACAGTAACACTATATTGCCATATCTTACTTAGGAATCTCATTCCTTTCATAATTGAGTTTTTGAAGTTGGCATATTAAAACAACCTTCCCCATTGGGGAAGATACATTGGGCTATGAGTTCCAGAATTCCCACTTCATTTTTAATTGATGCGGAATTTCTCTTTGTTCTCTGGATACTTCCAACAAACGGCACCAGAATTCTGCATTTGCAATCATGCTTATCTCACCTGTTCAGGACACAAGTAACTTATTCGCTGTAACTATTTGTATTCATAATTAATGGAACTGTATAGTTGAGCAAGAAATGCCAATTAGGTGCATGATCTTTAAAGAGCAAATGTTTCAGTTGACAAATCTATTTCATTTTTTATTTGTGGGATACATAATATTTACTATATCTGGATACTCATCTGAGCATATGACAACAGCCAAATTATGTAATTTATTATCTTTAACATTTCTGTACTTGTAATATTTTAGAATATGTATCCCTTACAGAATATTTCTTTCATTTACTCAATGTTTTGTCCATATGTTTTTCTAATGAAGGTTGGTAACTATTTAGGGTTTCTCAAAATTGAGATGACTCCCACACCACAGTGTAAGAATAAAATGAAAGTACAGTTAAAAATCAAAATGGAACCAATATGGATATTTTAGGTAGGCCATATGGTTCATTCATTCATGGGTACCAGTATATTCAATTACCTACTTCCCTTGGTACTTACTACTTCACATGGAAATTTTGAAGAGCATCAAAAGGCATTGTCAGATGATAAATATGGTAAATGTTTTTCATTATTGTATTTATGCATATTTGATTTAAAATATGTCTGCGTGCCTTTAAAAAGGAAAATGTAAGTGGTAGAGAGCATCTGTGATGGTTAGGAATGATGACTATTTCATTCACAATGAAAGCAACTTGCATAGCTTTTAAGATATGTTGGCTTTGAACTACTAGACTTTTAGTGTTGCATAAATTTATTGTGAGCCCTGGTGGTGTTGTGGTTAGAATGTAGTATTGCAGGTTGACTCTGCTCACAGCCTGAAGTTTTAATCTGACAAGTTCAAGGTTGACTCAGACTTTCATCCTTCCAAAGTTAATAAAATGAGAACCCAGATTTTTGGGGGCAACATAATGACTCTGTAAATTGCTTAGAGAGGGCTATAAAGCACTGTGAAGCAGTATATCAATCTAAGTGCTATTGATACTTCTATTGCTATTATATACAGTACATGCAGAAATGATACTAAACTAAAGGATTAATGGTTTTTAAAAGAACATTTTTATAGTGGCATTTGTTAGAACACAGTTGGGTTGGATGCATGCTGGGTATATGGATTCACCTTCTGCTGTTTATACCTGTAATTATACAAAGTTCATGCCTCATCTTAGAAGCCTAGGACCAAAATTTGAAAATGTAGAAGGGAACTAGGTTACCACAGATTTCCAAGGCAGGAACTAAGTATTGTTCACATCCACTTATGATATTGATCCGGACTATTAGGTCAAACAGTTTCTATACACTGTATTAGCCATTATGATATAGACCTAAAACACAAATCACAGAAAAGTGATTGGGAGAGAGAGCTTTTGTGTGTTACTAGTTTGGCTGGATGTCATATTTTGTCTGTTGGAAATGAAAGAAATGTGAGAGGTCATTTAACTTACATGATTTGTTCTTGTGAATTATTTATATCTTTTTGGAACAATATTTTAATGTATATATAAGTTTATACAGTAATTATGGGGGAAATAGGAGGGAGGAATACTGCATTAGATAAGTTCATGTGTCTCTGTGTGTGCGAGTGTGAGAAAGATTGTAGATGGTTTATGTAATAATAATATTTTAATAGTACAGATGTTAATGTTGTATGGAATACTCTTGTCAGTTTCTTTTGAGTTTTTAGTCTAAAACTAGTGATATACATGCATCTATATGTGAGAGAGTAAAACACTTTAAAAACAGAATCCTAGACTGACAGTATTTTGATCTGATGCAGTTTTCCCCCCCTCTGTACGTTAAGGTTTATTTTTCTGCAAGTGTCATTAGTTTCCCTAGTGTAAGAGTCAGTTGATATTGTTTTGAAGGGTGATAGCTTTTCCCACCCCCTGCAAATTGCTTCACGGAGGTAAATCTGATCAATCATATAATTAATTATGACAAGTTCTGTACTGTAGAGTCAGATTTAATTTTAAATGTTCGAAATCATGGCATGCTGAAGTTCTCAAGATCATTGCTTTTGTGATCATACAACAGAATAAATATTTGACTATGATTTGGATTGTAAACAGCAATAAACATCAACATTTAATTTGGTTTATGTAATTATCATAAATATCTTCAATTTTGAAACTGTATCCTAGATTTAAATAAAACCTATATTTTTGTACTTGTTGAAACTATAAATTCATAATGATGGATTCATAGCCAAAAGATATGTCCTGTTAAACTCTTAGTGAAATCTTTCTTACAAGAAAGAATTACTGTATTTTAATTCCATTATTTCAATAATATTAAATCTATATCTTTTGGATCTGATTGAAATAAAAATAAAATAGATTAAATCTATATTTATCTCTCTTGTTCTTACAGGATCTGAAATGATAAATTTAGCAGTTGCATCATCAACATCCTCTAGTTATGAGGCAAAAGTTAAAATAGAGATTTTGGAATTAAGAATATTGCTAAGATTTATCATTTAAAAAAAAAAAACTTTAAATATTTTTATAGCACTTCTTATGCTAAGCATCTGCCAGCTCTGTGTGCATTAAAATACTGTGTTTGCTATAAAACCCATCAAGCAATTAAAAAAATTAAACTTTGTAAAGTATATAAAAAAGCTATTATTGCAGCAGTGTTATTAGAAGGGATCAAATACCAGGGTAAATGCTTTTTTATCATTTAAAAAATATCCCAAATAATATTAGGTAGGTCCAGGACTTCTGGGGAAGAAACAGCAAACCGAAGACAGAACGGCACCAATGACTATGGCAGAATGAAGAGCCGGTGAGTAGATTGGCTCTTCAGAATACTTTTACAATCAGGGAGATTATTTGGGATCACACACAAGTTCTCCTGTCCTTTGTCCATGGGGCAAAGGTCTTCAGCAGGTTTAGACCTCTGAGAGATGAGAGGAGGTCACCTTTCTCCAAAACAAGGCATCTGCCTTTATGGACCTGGACCTAGGATTTTCATACTCCCTATCAGAGGTGGTATTCAGCAGGTTCTGACCAGTTCTGGAGAACCGGTAGCAGAAATTTTGAGTAGTTCGGAGAATGATGTATACCATCTCTGACTGGAGATTTTACAGTATCCTTCCCCTGACATGCCCACCAAGCCACACCCACAGAACCGGTAGTAAAAAAATTTAAATCCCACCACTGCTTCCTGTGCTAATAACTTTATGAAATTGTTTGCTAACTGCTTTTCAACTTTTAGGAACCTTGGAAATGACAAGAGTTATAGCTTTGAATAAGTTTCCTTTAATTCTTAGAGAAAGAAACTTTAAATACAAGTTTAAAGATTTAAGTTTAAATATAAGTTTAAGAATTTCAAAAAATTATCTCTCTTTTTGGAATAAACTGCAAAAGAATGATCAATTTTGAAAAATTACAAATGGACTAAGTTGACATGGATTTGAAATAAAAATTTGAAATTGATTGTAAGAATGCTTCTCATGGGGAAAAAAAGCTACTGTTTTGAATTCTTAAAAAAAGATGAACTTTCAAAGTTGAATGCAGTTGGGGGAACTAAAGATAACGAAAGATTATAATAAAGGAGAGGAATATTTCAATTGAACTTTCGAAAATAGAACGGAACAAAGTACGTCAACATTAGATGTATTGTCAGATATTGGAAATAATGGACCCAGAAGTTAATTTCAATAGTATCTGCCATTGCAAACAGACTGGGTTTTTTTTTTTTTTTCAAAAAGTTATAGAAGAAAAAGTTATACTGGACAAGACTGAAACTGATTTGAAAGTGAATTTATAAATGACAGGCTATAATTATAGTATAGAAAAAGATTTTACAGTGGATATACAAACTAGGTGATATCCTAAAAATTAAAAGGGATATACTAATAACAAACCTAACGAGTTATCTTGATAACTTTCCTACATTGGAATTCCAATAGAAGCTAGTTGTAGTTTTGAACAATTTTATGAGAAAGGACATGGAAAAAATAAAAATAAGTCAATTTTAAGGACATTAAAGTAAAACAAAGGAATATAAAGTTGTTTGTTTGATCAAGCTTAAAATAGAGTAACTGGAAATGAACTTTTGTTCACCAGGTCTGAACAATCAGGTTTTAATGATTTCTTTATAGATAAGAGATGAAATATAGGAAGAAGAGATCTCCTTTTAAGATAAAGTGATAAGTTATTAAAATTGTTTATACTTGTGATGAAGGGAGAACTTATTTCTTTATATATTTTCTTTTTCTTTATTTTCCTTTTCTATTCTTTATATTTCTTAATTTTTGGAACTTTCTATATTTTTCTTTTTATTCTTTTCTTTTTCTTAGTTTGCATTTTTTTCTTTTTAATTGTAATGTTTAAGAAAATTATAATTAAAAAAATAATAACAATAGTTTGGTCCACTGGGCTGTTTACAATTCTTTCTGTGTTTTATTATGTTGTTTCTTATAATGAGCTATGGTGGTGCAGTGATTAGAATACAATATTTCAGGCTAACTGCTCACTGCCAGGAGTTTGATCCTGACGGGCTGAAGGTTGACTCAGCCTTCCAACCTTCGAAGGTTGGTGAAATGAGAACTCAGATTGTTAGGAGCAATATGCTGATTCTATAAACTGCTCAGAGAGGTGTGAAAAGCACTTTGAAGCAATATAAGTGCTGTTGCTGTTACTATTGCTATTTTTACTACTTAGTTTCCAGCTTTAAAAAAATTCAGATTCTTTGATGAATTAGCAGTTTTTATATTAGCAAAACGGGAATTAATTTTAATTGTATGTGAATCATTTTGCTTCATGCTCAAGGTAGTTTTTTACATTTTGAAAATATACATGTGGGTAATGTTAGCTTCTTTATTTTTTATTCTAACTGTGATAGGTAAATTTAACTTTTGGATCATTTCCATTAAATTCAGTGGGGCTTACTTCTGAGTAAGTATGTTCTATCAACTTTGAAGACAGGCTTTTCTGTGCCCTATATCTTTTCTCAAGCACTCAATTTGATTCATATCCAAGAAGGTGAAGAATCCTAGTCATCTGAGAAGTTTCACATTAATCTGTGACATTTTCCTTGCTTCGAAAAGGGTTTTATGAATTTTGGAATCATGTAAAACTTGTTATTGAACAGATGAATTTTTTAAAAATTATCTGATAAGACAGTTTTTTTAATGAAAAAAAAGAGATATAACCTTCCTCATTTATTTTACAGGGTAGCCATCATGAATGAACCAGCTTGTAGTGGAAATGGGCAAGACTTTGATGTATTTAGTGTAATGGACTGGAAGGATGGAATTGGTACCTTGCCTGGAAGTGATTTGAAGGTACTGTAATTGCAGAGATGTAAACATAAAGATGTACAATGTTTTATTAAAAGGTGTGATTATTTCAGTTAAAAAACAAAAGAATTAAAAGCATGTGATTTTTAATTGTAAAATATTACATAACAGTACATAATATAAAAGAAGCAATAAAGTTACCTAGTAAAAACAAGACCAGCATATTAAACTTAAATTTTAACTTAAATAACTTCAAAATCTTAAAAGTAACGAGCTTTTGAAAGAAATGTCTTTGAGAGTTAGAATATCCCTACACAGCTACAACTATCCCAGCATCTCCACATCACATGATCAAAATTCTAGTACTTGGCAACTGGCATGTGTTTAGAATGGTTGCAGCATCCTGGACTCATATGATCACCATTTGCAACTTTCCCAGTCTGCTTCCGACAAGCAAAGTCAAATGCGGGAAGCTAGATTTGCATAATGACCACCTGATTCACTTAACAATTGCAGTGATTTACTAAATAATTATGGCAAAAGTTATAAAATTGGCTGTGACTCATCTAATAACTGTCTTGCTCAGCAAGACAGTCACCTTGTTCTAAACAAATTGAACACCATTTCTTATTCCTTCAAATGATCACCGTTTCTCAACTGGAATGATTTTCAGCTTAAGGCCCGGTCCCACTGCACTTACGAATGCAAAGAGGATGTAAAACGTTAAAAAAAGCTTGCCATCCATTGGAAAACGCTATGCATTCGTTGTGTACTCACTACATACGTATTTCACACGCTCTATCCGTCGAGCATCCGTCCACTGTGATTTCATCCATGCAAGAAGTTTTGAGCTGCACAAAACTTTGTGAACGGATGAACTTTCCGCCACCTACGATGTACATCCGTGACATATACAGGCAACAAACATTCTATGTCCGTTATCATCCGTAAAATGTCTGCTGTATCCTCTCTGCATCCTCTGGCCATCCTCTCAACTCAAATCCGCTGCAGCTGAAAACGGAAAGAGGGAGGAAACAAAAGGTACACGGAACGTCTACACAGTGTTAGTAGCACGGAAATAGAAAGGATGTAAGCGTATGCATCTCGTATATAAAGTATTCAAAATGGACAAAACGTTTGTATCTGGGATGTATCTCGTATATTTAGGATGTCTGCAATATGTCTAGAGAATGTAGAAGGCCCCAGAGCAGACAACCGATATTTTCTGTAAAAAGGGGAAGAAAATCATCTGGATCACTGGGATGGTGGACCATACAGTCCCACTATGGTTGCACTGGAGGTTTATCTATCCCACAACTATCCTTATTTATCCCACAAGCATGCAAAGGCTTTTCCATTTTTTCAAAGTTTTCACCAACACTTTATCAAGTAAACAAAATGAACCAAGTAAACTAAGTGTCTTAAGCAAAGATAACCTTCATTAACTTTCTTAGGTAAACTTTATGACTTTATTAAATAAGCAAAATGAACCAAGTAAACTGTATTAAAGTGTGTTAAGCAAAGATAAACTTTCTTAGCAAAACTTTATGACTTTATTAAATAAGCAAAATGAACCAAGTAAAGTGTCTTAAGCAAAGATAAACTTAAGTAAACAACTCAGTCTCTGACACTGTTCTCAGTCACTCTGAATCATGTCCATGGTTTCAGCTGTTAAGCGGGCAGGGACTGTGGAGATGGCTGTGGCTTGAGTGCTGGTGTGAGGCGCCGTTGGGGTGCTTGGCCCCGAGGGTACAACAGGTGGTGGTGTGTTTAGGAAGCTATCCGAGAGCTGACTCAGTCCCGTGAGGTTGAGAGGCCCTTCATCAAGGACTTGAGATGTCAGGCCCAATACTGATGACAGATTGTCCGTTGAGGGGCTTGGCTGTGGGGTGGAGGAAGGGTTGGGAGGAGTGTAGTGGGGCTGTCTGGTCTGCAGCTGGGTGAGGACTGGCGTCTGTGGCATGCGATGAACCTGGGCCTGGACTGGGAAGTTCTGCTTCTGCTGTGGGAAGTCCTGGTAGTCGTAGCTTTGGTAGGTGAGGGGCTGTTGAAAGCCGTGGAAGGGTTGTGACATCGCCTGGGGTGGAGGAGCAGACCTGGACTGGGTAGGAGCAGCTTCAGCTGGGCCTTGAGGGTTGTGCAGAAGTGCTGTGATCTTCTGCTTCATCACCTGGTACTGGGCCTCGGCCAGGTCCCTCCGGGTCTGACTCACGTAGGTGATGAAGGTGTTCCAGGCAGAGGATGCTCTGTCCAAGTGGACCAGCTGAGAGAGAAGTTCTGTGCTGGTTCATTGTGTCCCTGATCTCCAACAGCACACTGTGGTCCTGGCCCTCCAGTCTGCCTCTCTGCCTGCATCCTCTGGAGCTGGGGGTGGGTGTGGGTTGGCCTCTGGTGGCTGCTGCTTCTTCCTCCATTTGTGACAGCAGGGCGTCATCCTCCACGGGATCCTCCAAGTCCGCCAGCATGGGGAGTGCAGCTGTCAGGGGGGTCTCTGCTGTGGGGCCCTCTGAAGACACCTGCCTGGACAGGGTAGCTGGCTCCTGGCTGGAAGAGGACTGGCTGTCTGTGGGCTGTCTGAGGGAGAGGGGTCTCAGAGGAGCTGCTCCTCAGTGGCGGATCTCACCCTCCAGGAAACTGCACTTGGCCATGACGTACATCTCCCAGTCAGTGAGCTTGACAGGGCCTTCAGGGGCTTCAGCCAGCAGGACCTTCAGCAGCAGGGCTTTGAGGGCCTTGGGGCTGGTCCACCACAGCAGCAACAGCAGCAGCTTCAGAGTCAATGCCAGGGGTGGGATGCTGGTTCTGGCCTTCTTCACCTTGCCAGGGCTTAAACAAGTAGGCACGGGCTTCCTCTTCTTGCCTGACTGATGAACCATGGTGTTCCTGCAAGATGTATGTGGAAGCACATCTTTCCCCTGTATGCTGACTGCATGCGTGCTGCATCCTTTTATATCCGTGGAACTGGCGCAATTCATACTCCCCGCATGCGCAGTGAATGCTTTGCATCCGATATACATCTGTGCGGCATCCCCTTTGTTTCCTATAGGTGTCCGTGATGCATCCGCTTCATCCGCTATGCATCCGCCCCTTCCGCTATGCGTCCGCTTCGAAATTCTCCCCCAGAACCCCTTCGGAGGTGCCATCTGCTTCCATCCGCTTTCATCCTCTAGGCTTCCTATGAACATCCATTTAACATCCCCGCTACATACTACCCACGTTCGTTCTTTTCCGTTCTGTTTATGCAAATTTTCACCACTTTTTGGAGTGGATGACAACAGATGGAACCACCCCCGAAATTTTGTTCGTCCGCTGTGTCCTTTATGCATACGTTTTGCGTCCGTCGGCCAGTGGGACCAGGCCTTAATATAGTTGAGTTTGCTTCCTAGAATTTTATTAAGATGTTGCATAATAAGGAGCACAAAGTAGGCTCTGTGACAATTCCTGACACTTACAGCTGATCTGGAAACATAACATGAATTGTTTTTTAAAAAAAATTATGACATTTCTATACATATTAGTTAAGGATAATGGTAGAATTGAGGCAACTTGCCCATGAGCAATCCCTTCTTGCTATTTATTTTATACAGTTTAGCTGCTTTAAGTGCTCTGTGTTAGAAAGGATTATATGGGATTAATTAAGATATTTTCATCAACAGTATCATCTTCCAATCATATCATATCGAAATTTGTGTGATATTAGTCAGCCCTTCAGTGAAGGAGGTTAAAATCTGGAAGATACCATTTTGAAATTTTGGATAGCTTCTTTGTGCGTGCATTTTCTCCCCCAGTGATGGAGGATGATTTTGATGTTGTACTGGCTTCAGGTTGTTTTTTCTGCTTCCTCTAATTCGATAATTGTGCTAGTACTTCTGATACAAAAATGAATATTTCTTTGTTTTATGCTTTAGAGATATTTCTAGTGTATTAAAATAAAATCAAATTGTATCTTTCTAATATATTCCTGTAATAAAATATACATTGGAAAGTGCACATTTATGCATATATGAACCACTTCATAGAAAGTTTGCTGGCCCAGTAATATGAGCATGACTTTGTAAGTTTGAATTGCAATTATAGGCAAGCTTCAACCAAACCATAAAGGCATTCATTGTTATTTCGTGGATTAAAGAACTGTTCTATGAATGAAAACACTGAACAGATTGTCATTGGGAAAATGATGGTAAATGGGACAGAGAACTCAGTTGTAAAATGACATGGTTGTAAAATGCAGTGTCACGCAACTGCCAATTTATGACATTCTGGCAGCACTAGTTGCAGTCGTTAGGTGAATCCTTCATGGTCATCAGATGTGATGTCACGTGATTGCTATTTGCAGTCTCCTGCCAGCTTTCTAATTGATTTTGTTTGTTGCCAGTGAAGTTTGCAAATGGTGATCAGGTGATCGTGGGACACACTGCAACCCTTGTAATTGAAAGCCGGTTGCCAGGTATTTGAATCACAGTCACATGACTGCAGTATTGAACCATGGGGCTACAACATTGAGGATTGGCCATAAATCTAATTTAATGCCTTCATAATTTCTAATGGTTGTTGAACAAATGATCATTAACTGAGGACTACCTGAAATTCTGAGGGCTAAATCCTTGAAGTTTATATGCTGATGTAAAGAATAATCTCCAATAAACATAGCAAAGAAATTTGTCAAATGGATCATTTGATCACAAACAGTGATTAAAAAAATACATTTGTTTCACATTTATTTGGGGGTATACGCAAAGATGCAGGAACAATTCCTGTGAGTAGTTCTATGGGACTGAATGGAGATTTGATTCCAGATTGTCTCCTCAGTTCTATTTCTACTTCTAGCCTGCTGTACAACATTTCCATGCTCAGCATTCAGAATGTTTAATTGAGGGAAATGCAATGTATCGTATTAAGTTTTCAAGGATCATCCTGTTTTGCCTCCAGTGCTTTCATCTTCTCTCCTTCCATCTTTTTCTCTTCTTTCTAGGCTGAAACCTAAGTTTAGAGTTAGTCCTTTTGAATTTCTGAATAAATAAAGAGAGGATGTTTCACATCTATGTTTTATTCTTTTAAATAAGATATAGGTGTGTGTTTGAGAAGAAAGCTTGGGCTCACCAGCTTCCTCCTGTTCAGAAAGGGCACATTTTAAAGGCAGGCTTTTAAAAGAGGTTTTCTGTTCTTTGCCTTCTTTGTGCTGAGGAAATGACTTCTTCCTCCTATATGTTAACATGTCTTGGGGTTTCCGTTGGAAAAGGGCTCAATGAAGCTATAATGCCAGAAGATTTTGTTATTAATTTATTATTTCTCCAAGTTGTTTTAAAATGTGACTAAATGTAGGCCAAATGCACATTTTTTCCTCAAACGTGCCTCCCCACATTCATGGAAAGTATCTTACTTAAGCATTAATTTTTTTTTATTTTTCTACAGCACATACAGTTGTCATTCTTCTCTGGCTCCAGAACTTTTATTCAACTTCTTATTCCCACCTAAATACACTTGGTAATTTACTCATACTGTACTAATCATGCACAATGCCTCTGTTATAATAGATCAGGTTTCTTTAACTAGGAAAACATGGGAGAAACACTCCTGCTTTGGAATAACAGTAGTGTGGGGCAATCTTATTAGTAATGATATTAGATGAAAGATGTTGCTCCTTGTTTAGCGGTAAACGTATCATTACTTATGATACTCAAGGAATTGGATCAATTTTATTTGGATTGTCCCACATTGCAAAATGCCAGGACAGTTTTGCAACTTTGAAAATGAATAGTTTGGAGAAGATCTGAAGGCAAGTCTTGGAACTTTAAATATTTAACTAGATCCAAGACTGATTGCTTTTGATAATTCAAATAGTGAATTAAGATTTGTATTAAATGAGAAGACTTAGCCTTAGAATCACACCAACAACAATTTTAGTTGGTATGGGCAACTTCTTCCTAACCTCAAAAGAAGAGAGATCAAACAGAGGGTTACTCCAGAAAAAATATTTATTAGTAGTACATTAAAATACAGGTCCTTTGAGTTATCTAAAACAATTTATATTGCACTGCTGTTTTTCTTATTTTTAGTATAAAAGGATGGATTATTTATAGAAAGCAATTTCATACATGAGCCATTTTTTACAAGTGAAGACTGCCTGCAAGAAAATGGGTCTTTTATTCATTATTCAGATTTGTTTCAAACATTGTATGTTACAAAATATTTCAACATCAAATTTGTTTGTAAAACATTCAGACAAAATGAAATAAAAATGCTGCAGCAGTCTGGCATTTAATGCAATAAGTAACTTCGGCTGCTGTGGAGTTTCAAGGATTGGGACTTTTCCATTTGTCAGGCAAAGTGGTGTGTTCAAATCAGAAACACTTCATATTACAATTGCTGTGAACTACGTAGAGGGCTTAAAAGTTGATACCTTCCAAACTGAAAGGCATATATAAAAGTGAAGGACCCTGCTTTTCTGAGTCACTCTGATGAGTACATACAGTCACCATCACCTTTGGATTCAAGTGCTCCAATCAAATTGGGCAAGCTGCAATAATTTAAAATTGCTTCCTGGTAAAGTAGCAGTATGTGGAACACTTTTTTATTATTGCACTTGTGTGTTTTCAAGTGCCCTGCTTTTAAAGTGATGTTACAAATATGCCTAGCACATTGCTATTGCTAACTAAACAAGTGAATGCATCTATTTTGAAAAGCATTCTGAAAATATATATAGCTGAGCCTGGGAATACATTCAGAAAGGATATGTGCCAGAACCTAATGGCCAAATAGAGCTAGCCAGAAATAAATATATTATCAAATCTGTTTTGCAAAAATCTGAAAGTGCCTCAAATTATCCCATTTCTTTACTTGGAAATTACATTAGTACATTCCATTTACAAACAGTTCCCATTGTCACTGTGTGATGCAGGGGTACAGAGATTTAAAGCTTGGAGGTACTATTTTGATTATATGTAGAACCTAAGGTAGCAAACAGGAACCAGCTGCAAAAAACATGCCTTTAGAATGTTGAGCCCCAGAGGATTCTGCCCCTGAAAGCAAATATCGGAGGATGGAGCCTCTTCGGGACCACAGCAGGAGGGAAAATAATTAAATTCTCCATCTATTTCTGCAGCTGTCCTAATCCACTCTCCCAGCTGCTGCTATTTCCATTTTTAACCACCTGCCTTGCTTTGAGAGTGCAATCCTTTGAAGCAAAAGCATACATTGAAATTAGGATGGTTGAATAGAGGGAGTCCTCAGCTTACAAACACAGAATCAGAACCTCTGTCACAAAGCAGTTTGACAACTTTTTTTTTGCCATGCTCATTAAGTAAATCGCCATTGGTCATGAAGTGAATTTGGCTTCCCCCATTGATTTTGCTTGCCGGAAACTCCCTGGGAAGGTCGCAAATGGTGATCACATGACCCTGAGATGCTACAACCTTTGTAAATACATGCCGGCTGCCAAGGACCCTGATTTTAATCAAGTGACTGTAGGGAACCTGTGGTGATTGTAAGTGCGAGGGACCAGTTGTAAGTCACTTTTTTCAGTGCTGTTGTAACTTCAAATCGTTGTTAAACAAGTTGTCGAGGACAAAGGGTGGTAGAGCAAAGTGGCTGTGTTTTTTTCTTGACTGATCAAAGTGATTTCTACACATGCAAATAAGTCACTTTCTTCAAGGCAAAGGCACCAGTTTGAGAATGACTAGCCCAGTATCCATGCTTTGCAACTCATAAAGCAAGGCTTCTCATAATGAAACATATCCCTAGAAACACACATTTAATTTCATTTGGACCTCTCTTAAGAACATAAACTCAATGCAAATAGAAATTTATCAGGAAAGCAAAAAATTTTGGCACAATAGTGAAGAAACAATATCAAGAATGTTTATGTAATCTAGCATTGGCTGAAATGACACAAATACCAATTTTTATACCTAGGATGTTGATATTATGTGTAACATGCGAAATAACACATAAAAGATTTTCAGACTAAACTCATATGTATACTGTTCATTCTTGAACTACATAAAAGTATTAGTAAGTATGTATAGAGCAGAAAATAGTAGCTTCTAGCTCTAAAGTGTTTATAATCAAAAAATTCACTGCAGGAGCAACAAAAGGGGAAAGGAAAGGGTAGCAGAGGCAGGAGTTTACTGTATGCACTTGTCTTTGAAAAAGTGCTGGTATTTTGACAAAAGGTTGTCTTTTTTGTTGTTGAAAAATGCAACTGCATAAAGCTATTCAGTCCATTAAGAAAGTTCATTCTCAAATGTATTTTCAATGGAATTGTACGTGACCACTAGATGGTACTGGCAATCTACTATTTTTTCTTCCAATAGCCTTCCTTAATTTTACTATCATTTAATTATATAGCTTTGTTTATTTTATGTTTGCACTTTCTGTAATTTTCCTCAACATTTTCATCTTTGATATGAGTGCTATTCTGAGAATTCTGGTCCTTGTTCAGCCTAAAATTGGAACAAATGTTTAAAGAACATATAGAATACTCTAATTTTTGCAACTTAGGAATATGTTCACTGAGTCAGATGCACTCAGGCTAAGCAGCCTTTGCCTATTATTTCAGTTCATGTGGGTGAGACTGTTATTTTTGAAATTCAGAAGATGATATATAAATTAGATACCAACTGGGATACAGCAGCATAAATGAGCCAGTTCAATACCTCCATTAACTTTGCTTGCCGGAAGATACTAGGAGGTTGCAAATGAGAACCATGGAACCTGGTGAGGAGGCTGCAACCATTGTAAATATATACCAATTGCCAAGTGTCTGAATTTTGAACATTTGACCATGAAGATGCTACAATAGAAGTAAGGATGAGAACTAGTTGTTTTCAACTTTGACTGGTTGGTGAATGATGGTGATAAATCAAAGTTACAAAGCAACAATACAAGAGCACACAACAGATACAAACTCAATGTAAACTGCTCTAAACTTGATTGTAGAAAGTACAACTTCAGCAACAGAGTGGTCAATGCTAGGAATTCACTACCTGGCTCTGTTGTTACATCCTCAAACCCCCACTCCTTTACCCTTAACTATCTACTATTGACCTCATCCCATTCCTAAGAGGTCTGCAAGGGGCGTCCATAAGTGCACAATTCTGCCTACTGTCCTTGTCCTATTGTCCCCATTTATTCGTACTTATTTCCTGTATTCATACTCATGTTCATTCTTATACCTATTATCTTGTAAGAGATTTACAAATCAAATTAATAAAAATAAATAAAAAAGACTGATTATATGTAGCAATATAAAAGCTACTTCTTATTTTATTGTCTAAAATCAAATCCATTGGCAATTTAAATAAGTTATGAGATAATAAAGGGGCTAATATAATGAAGAATAAATATTGCTGTATGTGTGTGTTTGTGTAAAATATGCAAACTATAACTGATTAAAACTTTTTATATTATTTTTTCACATTTTAAAATCAGTTTTGTGTGAATGAATTTGGAGCTCTAGAAGTAATCACTGATGTCACAGAAATGGAATGTGTTAAGAAGGCTACAGCTACCACAACTTGGATGGTGCCAACTGTCCAAGAAGGTTAGTGCAATGATTTTAATTTTGTTTCTTGGCATTACAATTTCATATGGATATCAGTGTGTCTAGCTGTCCTAGACAAGCTCATAATTTCTACTGTGCGTACATTTTAAATAAGAAGAGATGAATTGTTCTACAAATACTCTAAAATTTGTTCCAAAGAATGAATAGTGGTGTGATAATTTCCCACTTTTAAACAGTTTGTGGCAGCAAATAATGGGGGTGTGTGAAGATTGAGACCAGAGATATGCATTTGGCATAATCCAATTATTCTTCCTTAAAAAAAACATGCTGTTCTACCTTCCTGCTACTGCCACAGGGGAAAGAAAGGACTAGACCTCTTTATCTGCTTGATGAGTCACCCATCTTGATCAAGTGCTTGGTCTCTTGGCCTGGAAACATCTTAAGTCATGTTAAATGCAGTAAAAATATTCACATAAACGTTGGCACTAAATCAACAGGATTTATATTAAAAGCAAAAAAAGTTACTGCTAATCGATTTTGCTTAGAAGAAGGTTAGAAGGTTTTGCTTAGAAGGTTGCAGTTTCTGTTTTCTTGTAATATACAACACCATCTCTTAGCTCACAGAATCACATTTGTCTCTTGAAATAGTTAAGCCGTAATACGAAAACTGAACTAAAATAAAATAAAATAAAAGTGGCACCAGATAAAAGGATCAGAGAAGAACAATCCATAGATTGTTTAAAGTTGTTGTGGTTTCTATATATTTGTCTGTGGTGAGGCTAAAATGCAACCATGTTCTTATGCCAATGGAAAACTAATAAGAACCAATTAAGAACTAGGTGATAGGATTCTGAATATTTCAGAAAAGAGCTACTGAATTAAATTGTGTTCTGGGCAGAAGTATGCAGTTGCTGGCCTCAGGGATGTATAAGGCTGTGTGGGAAGCCCTGGAAATTGTTTTGTAAGCCCCAGAGTGGCCTTAACCCAATTTAGGAAAGAAAGACAAATTACTTCAACCACTTCAGCTCTGCCCACTCATTTCCCTGTTCACTGTGGTTTCACCTTCCCCCAAATTTTATATTTGATTTCCCAAAAACCATAAGATTGCCCATTCCTGCTCTTAATGCTGGCTAAATACAGACTTATGCTTCCAGGAAAAGGAGCTTATCTTTCATTTATGAAAGAGACCAGGTTCAGCAAAATCTTACCAATAGAAAAAGTCTAAAGGAGATTTAATTTGTGAATTCTCTTACTGCCTTGCAGCCTTCATGCTGCTCCACAGTCCTCTGGAGCATCTCTGCAGGAAAATGGCAAATTCATCAAAAATCACTTGTCCTTATTTCTCTTGTGAGTTTAAGTGAGCACAATTTTGCTCATCTGGGATCCAGTCCAGTAGCTTTTGTATATTAAAATCTGTTTGATAGAATATTTTTCCAAAGTTCTTAAGCTTGCAAACCAGAGGTGGTATTCAGCAGGTTCTGACCACTTCTGGAGAACCGGTAGCAGAAATTTCGAGTAGTTCAGAGAAGCGGCAAATACCACCTCTGACTAGAGATTTTACAGTATCCTGCCACGCCCACCAAGCCACGCCCACAGAACTGGCAGTAAAAAATTTTTGAATCCCACCACTGTTGCAAACTGCTTAATATGAGCAGTAATTTAAATGTTGGCTAGTAAGAACTTAAAAAGTGTCTTGCTGGATTGGACTGTTAGTTAATCTGTCATCACAGTGGCCAAACAGTTGCACAAGAAAGTATTTGTCCACAAATTTGGCCAACCCTTTTTTTAATCCAACTAAGTTGGTAGTCACTATTATATATCATAGCTCCAAATTCCAATGTTTAATTATTTATGGTGTAAAAATACTTCATTTGATGTCTCTGGATTCTTCCAAGATTCTGTTTCATGAATATCTACTTCTACTTCTGCTCAAAAAAATAAAGGAAATACAAAAGTAAGACATCCTAGATCTGAATGAATGAAATATTCTTATTAAATTATTTGTTCATTACACAGTTGAATGTGCCGACAACAAAAGCACACAAAATTATCAATGGAAATCAAATTTAGCAACCCTTGGAGGTCTGGATTTGGAGTTACACTCAAAATTAAAGTGGAAAAAAACACTACAGGCTGATCCAACTTTGATGTAATGTCCTTAAAACAAGTCAAAATAAGGCTCAGTCATGTGTGTCACCTCCATGTGCCTGTATGACCTCCCTACATCACCTGGTCATGCTCCTGATGAGGTGGCAGATGATCTCCTGAGGGATCTCTTCCCAAACCTGGACTAAAGCCTCCCCCAACTCCTGGACAGTCTGTGGAGCAACATGGCGTTGGTGGGTAGAGCGAGACATGATGTCCCAGATGTGCTTAATTGGATTCAGGTCTGGGGAACGGGCGGGCCAGTCCATAGCATCAATGCCTTAGTCTTGCAGGAACTGCTGACACACTCCAGCCACATGAAGTCTAGCATTGTTGTGCATTAGGAGGAACCCAGGGCCAACCGCACCAGCATATGGTCTCACAGGGGGTCTGAGGATCTCATCTTGGTACCTAATGGCAGTCAGGCTACCTCTGGCGAGCACATGGAGGGCTGTGCGGCCCCCTAAAGAAATGCCACACCACACCATTACTGACCCACTGCCAAACCGGTCATGTTGGAGGATTTTGCAGGCAGCAAAATGTTCTCCATGGCATCTCCAGACCCTGTCACGTCTGTCACGTGCTCAGTGTGAACCTGCTTTCATCTGTGAAGAGCACAGGGCACCAGTGGCGAATATGCCAATCTTGATGTTCTCTGGCAATGCCAAACGTCCTGCACGGTGTTGAGCTGTAAGCACAACCCCCACCTGTGGCCATTGGGCCGTCATACCATCCTCATGGAGTCTGTTTCTGACCGTTTGAGCAGCCACATGCACATTTGTGTATGGTCACACTGTAGGTCATCTTGCAAGGCTCTGGCTGTGCTCCTCCTATCCCTCCTTGCATAAAGGTGGAGGTAGCAGTCCTGATGCTGGGTTGTTGCCCTCCTACGGCCTCCTCCATGTCTCCTGATGTACTGGCCTGTCTCCTGGTAGCGCCTCCATGCTCTGGACACTTCGCTGACAGACAAAGCAAACCTTCTTGCCACAGCTCGCATTGATGTACCATCCTGGATGAGCTGTACTACCTGAGCCACTTGTGTGGGTTGTAGCGTCTTATGCGACCACGAGAGTGAAAGCACCACCAGCATTCAAAAGTGACCAAACCATCGACCAGAAAGCACAAGAACTGAGAAGTGGTCTGTGGTCACCACCTGCAGAACCACTCCTTTTTGGGGGATGTCTTGCTAACTGCCTATGCTTTCCACCTGTTGTTTATTCCATTTGCACAACAGCATGTGAAATTGATTGTCAATCAGTGTTGCTACCTTAGTGGACAGTTTGATTTCACAGAAGTGTGATTGACTTGGAGTTACATTGTGTTGTTTCAGTGTTCCCTTTATTTTTTTGAGCAGTGTAGTTTAGGAAGAGGAAAACAGCTTCTCCTTATCCATATCATGTACAGCTTTGTACACCTTATTCATATCCTCTCTTGGCTTCCTTTCTGAAATAAATGCCCTCAAAGTTGCAACATTTCCTTGTAAGATCAGTCATTTAATCAACTTTGTTTCTTTCCTCTGAACTTTCTGTAGTTCCATGATACCCTTTTTAAGATGTGGTAACCAAAACCTATATTCAAATGCTATATTCTAAATGTGTCTGCAACATAGATTTTTTAAAAATCTTTATTTATTTATTCATTTGTTTCTTACATATTAAAGTTTTATGCCACCCATCTCCACTATAATGTGACTCTGGATGGTTTACAGATTATAAAACAAGTAGAAAAATACTTACAATATATTAAACTATTAAAACTATACAGATTAAATATTTAAAACTACACAAAACCAAAACTATGGTTTTATAATATTGGCTTCTCTATTTTCAGTACAAATTCTTATTATCCTTGACACGCTATTGATTTTCACAGAAGATGCACACTTTATTCAAATCTTCATTGAACTGTTCACCTGGAGAAATAAGATTGTTGTTGAGTAAATCATTTTGATAAAGCCTGTACGATTTTTCTAAAGTGTCAGCACTGATCACTTGTGGGAAGCCTGAAATCACTTTTCAAAATAGGATAAATGTGTATCAGTAATTAAAGAAGCTCAGGAGGTTGAACTCAAAAGCAAAAAAGAGGTTTTGCAACATGCAAATTGTTATACATCAGCCAAATATGTTTTTTGTCTACAGATTGTTCTACAGTTGCAAAAGCAGTTACACAACACTTGGTAAAGATACAGCTACTTTAAAGAATGGTAGACGTGTGCTAGGTGTGATTCCCAGCTGAAAGTCTTGGTGGCTTTGTTTGACACAATTCATTAATACCTTTTTTTCTCCACCAGTATGTCATCCTGAGAATTCACTGCTTTCTTTCTTCTGTGTAGCATTCTCAGAAAAAACAGAAGTACCACCAAAATTGAAGGAAACTGCCAAGGCAGATGGGCTTCATTTTTGTGAAAATTGTTTTCAGTCTGGAACACCAGTGGAGTTTGTAGCTGGAGAAAGAACTTGCAGCCAAAAATGTGCCCATCTGTTTAAAAACAAGTAAGAGTTAATATAATAAATACAATACAATATCATGGCAAGTACAAATTCTGTTGTCGCCTAAGGGAACACTGGATCAAAATACTTGCTGAGCTGTCAGTTGATTTTTTAAAAATGGAATCTATGTTATACTATTATTGCTAATTACTGCTGGATTGTGTGTATGTGTGTGTGAAGCAAAGGAGAAAAAGTATGGGGATATTATAGGTACTAGGTGCCATCATGCAGTACTGTGTAGTAGTTTGCAGGTGAAACCATCCACTCTTAAATTCCAGAGCTGGAACACAGATGATCTCACAATAATTCAAACATGTATTTATTAAGAATGCTTCTCTGTGACTTGATAATACCACTTGGAGATACTGTACATAGGTGTAGAGCTTTTGATACCGCATTATTGACCCCCTATTCAGTTATACAAAACAAGGCAAATGTTTTCTACAACTATTTAATTAAGTTTATAAATAAAAGAATCCCCAAGAAACAGCTTTGACCTTACACATCTCAGAGAAGCCATATATATTATGCTCACAAACAAACCACTGTTTGTGAGCATAATGTAAATCTGCCAGAATAGTCGCATGTTTGATTATCATTCAGTATAATTCATAGCTAAGTGTCAACAGGATGCACCTTGGGTGCAATCTTGTATTAGGGCAGTCGTATTCTTTGAAAGAGAACAGGAACATAAGATATTCTGAAACAGTCTTCAAAGAAGCAGCTGAAGTAAACCTGCAAAAGAAAAAATACATGGCTGTCAAAAGATAGCTGCTTCATTCACATTCCTGCGTGCTATAAGAATTTGAACAGTTCTGAAACAGATCTATTAAAAAATAAATCCCAATAAGTTTGACTTTGAGTTAGACATTGCAGCATCAGTATCTATTCGTAGAATTTTACTTAGCATATGAGCATGTGATCAAAATGTTTGCATTATTCACTTTGATTTTATAAAGATTCTATTTAGATGCAATCCAGTGTATTGGAATTTATGGCAGTAAAGACAAGTTTTTGTTCAGGACCATGCATTAACTTAAAAAGGGAAAGACTGCATATTTTCTGTTTTCTTTTCTGTCAGTAATAGTGTAGTTCAGTTTATCTCTAATGCAATTAATTATTGCACAGTTGCTTTTACTGTGTTCATTTGAGCAATTTGTTTTACTGCCTTACATAATAATCTCTTCAATCTTTCAACAGATTGCAGTCTTTCTGTTCCACTTCACAGCATTCAAAGTTGCTACTTCTTTTCTTTCAAAATCCCTTTTTAGATTATGCTCTTTGAGGAAAAAGGAAAGGAAAGGTTTGAAAGATGCAAAGTCTTGTTTTGTGAATCATAACTTTTTCCTCGTGGTAATTAATGCAATTCTCATTCTAGGGAATCCAAGGAGTTAAAAGACATGTCAGAATGCAGTGACGAAGACTATTCTAAGAGCATTCAAAAGAGAAAAAGCAAACTGTCATCCAAAGGAGAGGTTATTGAAGAAAAAGATAAAGAAACAGTCAGTACTTTTCAGTTGAAAGATGAGACCATTTCTTGTAGTTTTAGTACTATTCTGTAATTCTTGTGAAATCCATGCACTTTAAGCCTGTTGTGAATCAATTGAATGGTATGTTTTAATCTAAATTTAACTGATTTTGCCCCAATCTCATGAGATTTCTGGACTACATGATATTTCAGCAGTGTCAAATCACACCCCTTCCCCAAATTTTATGAACTTGATTTTTTATTAGAAATCTTATAAGATATAAGAATATTGAAATTTGTAAAATTCAACAATATCATGGCCTTCCAACCATTTGATTGATAGATAAACATTTGCCATTGACAAATGTTGTGAATTCTTACCCACTTGGATGTTGGAGTTGGAGATGTTGGAGTTGGATGTTGGAGTTAAAGAAATATGTACTACTCTTCTGACTATTGAATTTATTTTCATGTAGATAGAATGAGAGAATAGTAAACTATATATCTGCTCTACAGTGTAATCATTTTCTTAAAGAGTCTTACAAAGAGCATATTGCTATTCTCTCTTGTATTGAGAGAATAATTAGGAAAGTCCTATATTGTAATTCACTGTTAATATTGCAAATCAAAATTGAATTTTATTCATACATCTGGTTTCAGATATACTTAAGTTGCTCATAATATCTTCTAGTTTAATCAAATATCATTCTACAGGCTGAAACTTCATTCTCCATTGATTTTTACATGAACTGAATTAAATTCATATTTAAATATTCAAAATACACTCAGAACAGGAACTTCTTTATTTGATAATTATAAATCATAATTATCCTCATCGCAATATTTAATTTTGCAATTTAGGAAGAGCACTCTGAAGGAAGAATACTGAGAGTATCTCAAAGAGCCACACGGAAAAGGAAACGAGATGTGGCAATTTTGAAACAAAGTAAGTTGATTTATAATATTTTAACAGGAAGTATTTTTGGGTGGGGTCTTGTCTCTGCCCCTCAGTGTGACTGTGGTACTCTTCAGCAGAGTGTCTATCACGTTTTGTCCGGGTGTCCATTGGGAGCTTGCACCAGCCCAGTGTCTGATTTTTTTTTTAGCGTGGACCTCCCTGTGTTTGAATGGTTGGGTGGAATGGACATTGACATTTGAGCTACTATAAGTCCATGTATGTGCCATACGCTAAATAAATAAATAAACTTGAGCAGAATAAAGTTTTCCTTCAGTTCCTCAAAAAAATTAAAATATGTTTTGAGGTAAATGGATTGATTAAGTGTACAATCAGAAGTGAATAACCATATTATATGAATCTGTGAATTTTACATATTTATACTGTTTGCAAATATCTTCTGGTCATTGATTATTTCATAATGCCACAGGTGAACATTCCCACTGTATGTTTGATTGGTAAAATTGATATACCCCCCTCCACCCTCTGGAATATCATCCCCCCCATGCCCCAATTCTGTCAGTTTTCCAGAAACCTCTTAAAACAGGGGAGGGCAACTTTATGACCCTTAGACTTCAAGTCCCCTGATGGCTTCGGAATTCTGGGAGTTGAAGTCCAGAAGTCGTAAAACTTGCGTTAGTTGTCCACCCCTGCCTTCAAACTTCACTTTATCTAGCTTAGTGATGCTATGATATAGTGGAGCCTGTTAGATAGTTATATGACAGTTAATGGATGCACACTATTTTTATGCCATTACTTTTTAAAAATTGTTTTGTTTTTATTTTAATTTAAATTGATTGTTTCAATCAGCTTTTGTACATTCTTAATTATGATGCTGCCCAGAATCACTAAGTGGGATAGATGACTATAAAAATATCAAATTAATTAATTAAAATAATATACTATTATATTTAGTCAATGATATCCCTTTATTATAATAACTATGATGTATATAGCAAAACATTCAGTACTTTGTAAAAGAAAAAATTGAAGAGCATTGTCCTTTGAGTGCTTACATTTTATTGTTTTATTAAAAGCTTCAAATGTATTTAATGTTTCCCATTCCATAGGAGAGTTTAAACTAAAAAGTACAAATGAAATTAAAATTATTCTCTTTCCTGAACATTGATGGGGATTCTATTCTGCATGGGTGAAATTGTTCAGCTAATTTTTGGGAACCTGTAGAAAATTAAGTATTTTATGTTTTAAAAAGTGACAAATCCAAAGTGTTAACTAAATAATAAAATGCTATCTCTGTGGAGTTAGTTTCCTAAAAAAGTGAATATGCTTCTTTAAGGAAAATAATAAGATTAGGCAGTATTAGTTACTTGTAAGCTGATCTATAACTTTCACTTTGATGGTAATCATCTACTATCCCTGCTATCATAATTAACAGCAATCTGTTGCAGTGCTGTTCACACAAATACAGGAAGTTCTGGACTTAGAACCACAATTGAGCCCAACATTTCTGGGTTTTTCTGACACTTGTGAAGTGAGTTTTCCCCCATTTTAAGACCTTTCTTGCCACAGTTGTTAAGTGAATCACTACAGTTGACAAGTTAGTAACACTAACTTGTTAAGTGTTGTTAAGTGAATATGTCATCCCCATTGATTGTCAAAAGGTTGCAAAAGGTGACCTTGGGGCACAGTGAAGGTCATTACTGTGAGACAGTGGCCAAACGTCTGAATTTTGATCACACAATTGTGGGGATACCACAAAGATGAGTGAAAACCACATAAGTCACTTTTTTTCAGTGCTGTTGTAACTTTGAATGGTCACTAAATGAACTGCTGTAAGTCAAGGACTACCTGTATAGTAACATCGTGTTACTAGATTTGAAGTATATAGGATGATGATATCATATTTACCTAATAGCAGTGCAAGATTTTTCACCAAGATAATTATTACTTATGAATGGGACAGGGAAGATACCAAATGCAGATAACAGTCTTCTGAGAATAGATTTTATTTTCTAATTTTTAATTGCTTTGATTTCTAATTTCAGCTTTAATGTCAAAGGGAAAGAAAGCGTGGAGTTGGTCTTCATATTTGGAAGAAGAGAAGGCTATAGCAGCACCTCCTAAAATTTTTAAAGAGGTAAGCTCTCCTGTAAAATCCTAATTAATTAATTTGAGGAATATATTCTTTGCCAGATAAGACAGATAATTGTCTTAAATAAAGGTGAATTTAAAATTTTGACATGGCTGATAATGTTCCCTTACTTACAGTTCACAGATGTGACTATATATGTAATAACTGATGTAGAAATCCTCTCGGATGTTGTTCTGTTATAGGTAACCTGCATATAAGTGGGCAAGTTTTCATAGTGACAACATAGTTCTGGAGTTCTACTTGTATTGTTTTTAACTCTTCTATACATTTTTTTTTAACAGCTGCTGAAAACCTGTTTTTTTCCCAGCAGGCTTTAAATGTTGATGTTGATTTAGCTAAGTATGCTGTTGCCTCTGTTTAAAACTCTACTATGCATAATTTTTGAATTGTTATTTCATACTTCCTTATATTTTTATACAATTGATGTATTTCTGTATGCTACTAAAGTGCCCAATTCCAAAACATTGCAGTAAGAATTCATTGGTGTTATTACTCCTGGCAGTCTGAAGTTGGAGAGCTAGGTGTGTGCAATTGTGCTTGGCTTTATTTTACACACAGGTAAAAATAAGTTTTTAACCTGTTTTCTCTCTCCCAAATTCTGGGATAGGTTATCTATGTCCATTTGGAAGTACCTTTTGGTTTTGTTTTTTTTTGGTTCACCCATTATGTTTATTCCCTTTTGCTTTATTTTAGCAATTGTAAGGGTTTTTTTTTTTTAATGCATGTAGCTTATAGTCAGTAATGAGTTGGAGGAGGGGCTTATATATCTAAATTATATATTTAAAAAATTGAAGCACATAGTGTGAATAATCCTGAATAGAAAAGAAAAAATTCAATACTTGCAATAGTCAGATAATAATTAATGGCTTTTTAAAAGTAACATGTAGAATATTTTTGTATAGACTAAAATAAGAATCATGTCAAAGAAACATAAACATAAATCTCATAATTTTGCAGTCAGTTAAAGAATTCTAGATTATATCACTTTGGCATACAAAAACAATACTCTTTATTTGCAACATTTTTCTGTCTCTTTTTTCATATTGTATCCATTTTTGGTATTCTAATGCATATATAGATACTGTTATTATACATACAATTTTGGTTCTGTGAAAATAGTTATTGTGGAGCAACTTTAGTAAGAATTACAAGGAGGACTGTACAACAATGTACAATGTGGTTTCTATGTATTTTGACAGGATCAGTGGTTATAGCCTTGATTACTAGCAACCTCTGGTGATAAACTTCAATTGATGTAACAGTACATCAATAATTTTATGGAAGTAATCCTAATTAACCACAGTTAATATGGTTAATAACAGTTAAATAGACAAAAAATAATATTTTCATGGCATAAGTAGAAAAATCATTGTGGAAGAAGCAGATATTTTCCACAAAATACTTCATATAAGAGATTTGTCAAAATCTTTATATTAAAATTCGTTTTAGCAATGTGGTAGAAACATTTTGGCAATATATACTAACCACTGGAGGTGACCCAAAGAGTCATTTATTTTTCAAAGGTAGCAGGTTATTATCAGTTATTAGTTTTTTTACCCAGAGGAACCAAAAATAAGAACTACTAGGCTACATAAGTCTTAAAGAGAATGTTGATCACAGACAATTTGACAATGTGTATGTGTTAATTAGAGACCAATAGAATTATTTCACAATGGTTAAGGAAAACGATAACAGAAAGGAAGACATGAGTATCCTTCATTGTATAAAAACATAGAAATGCATTTTTTGAAAGGCAGCTTACAGATATATATATATATATATATATATATATATATATATATATATATATATGACTTATACAAGGTCTTTTAACAAGCAATTCCTGTGCTTTGCTGCAGAGAGAGATAAGGAAGCACAGCTGTACTCATCCCTGTATTTACTATCTCTGCTTAAGGCATAAACTGAATCAATTAGAAATTAAAAAGCATAACTGACACAGGAAAAAAACCCCATTCTTAAAGGTCATGCAGACATATATGCAATATTGTATTGTATAATGAGGCATATGATGACATAATTACTTAACCTAAGTTCAAAATACAACTTGTACAGCAGGAATGTAAAAGGTGAGAGAGGCAGAACCATTAATCCAGAAATAAATTAACTTATTTATTACTTAGGAAATGTATAATGTACTTCATCCTGAAAATTTTGATCTAGTTTATATCCATATAGTTTTTTCTTGAAAAATGGAGGTGGGGAAAAAAGTTTCATTGGCTGGCATCAGTGTGGCAAATCTGGATTTTCTTTTTAATGGAAAAAAGTAAGATATTGATTTTAGTGTATTTTAAAAATGCTTATGTTAAATAAAACTTGACTTTTTACTTCTAGTACCAGTCATTCCCATACAACAAAAATGGATTCAAAGTTGGAATGAAATTAGAAGGAGTGGATCCTGAGCATCAGTCAATGTATTGTGTGCTTACAGTAGCAGAGGTAAATTCCAGAATGATAAAACAAGAAACTTCATTTTAGCAATATTATCTTTACATTTATCTGTATTGAAAACAAATTATAGCAGGCAATAAGAAAATAACTGCACCCCATCATTTAGAGCGAGGTAACGTAGAATTATAAACTATAAATAAGAATATAAGAAGAGCTTTGTTGCAAAGGCATACTTTCTGGTACTTTTAATTATTCTAAATTTCTAAATTTATCTAAGTTCGTAACCAGTGTATCTTTTATTAAATGTTGTATGACTCAACTTCACTGTTTAGACCTAGATTCTAATCTTACAAGAAATGCTTAGAATGTTCCCATGGATTGTAGCTGAAAAGAAATAATGGATTTTTACTTATAAATTATACATACATACATATATATGTGTGTGTTGAATGAATCTTAATAAAGATGTGATACGTTTGAGCTACTGCATTGAATGATTATGCAATCTAAAGTTTGTTTGTTCCTCTATTCAATAATCGACTCTTAAGGCCTATTAGGAGATACACTTATACTCATATGTATATATTTTTATATACTTTGATTTTAGATTTGTGGCTACAGAATTAGACTCCATTTTGATGAATACCCAGATTGTTACGATTTTTGGCTGAATGCTGATTCTTCAGATATTCACCCTGTTGGGTGGTGTGAGAAAACTGGGCATAAACTTCATTCCCCAAAAGGTACTACATAAACAATTTATGACCTTTTAAAAAAATTGTATTAAAGCAGCTTAGGTACACTTCTAATAGTGAGAGACTACAAGTAAAATTTTATACTGGCTATAGTAAAAAAAATGGTACATACTTTCTTTTTATGATTTCTTACATTATAAAATATAAGTGAATTCTGAAACATTTAAATTCCAGGATCTGAAAATGTCTACTGTATATTTTTTATGTTCAAAGGCAGAAATTATCCTTTGACCAAAGCTTTAATGATCAAACAGTTAACAGATGAACAGTACTCTCAAAAGAAAGCCTCATGATAGTTTTTATAACTATATCAGTTTAATATCAAGATGCTTGATTAGAATATCAGTGGTTTCAAAAAGGTATAAACCTAAATATTTTCTCCTCTTCCTTAGAAGGAAGAAGAAAAAGAAATAATATACAGTCAAAAGCATTGTATCTTCATCATTGTCAATGTGCATCATATTCTGGTTTGTGCCTACCCTGAAGCCTTTTCTGGAACTCTTTGTAGCTGAAGAGATTTTGGAGAAAGTCTTCCATGCTGCACATGCTTACAGACAAAATTCTGGTATCAACATCTCAAAACAAAACAGTCTTTGTCCACCTATGCTTAGGCAATCCATAGAAGCCTCTACACACAGGTTAAGAAGACTAAAAAGCTAAAGGACACCAGGACACAAAAGAATTCCTGTTCAGAAAGATAAATGGGTTGAAATTGTCTTTATCAAAGTCTTCTGCTGTTCTTGGGCCCAAAGTGCCCCCAGTTAATTAGATCAGTGTATCCTTTGTCTTACAATGCTGTTGTCTACTCCTATGTAATCTTTGATCCTGAGGGTCTCTGGCCAACCTCAAAAGGTAGAATAAGGAACTTCTCTGGAGTGGAATTTTTCTGATCAGTTGATGAGACCATCCACATACTATAATAAATACATGAACACTGATCAAAATAAAGTCTGGTCATATCACTAGGTTAATGATTATTTTCCTTACAAATATTTATGTGCTTCGCAGCCAGCAGGACAACGAGCAGGAAGGTACTTTAAGTCGAATCAATGCCCTTCAAAGGAAAGAGAAAAAGACTTTTACTTTCAGTAAAAGTCCATGTTATTCCATGTTGAGAAATATGATGGAATATGGTCCATTTTGGATCTTCAAAATAGTTCTTCACTTCAAAAGTGAAGAATTGCATCCAGTTCAAAAATTCCAGATAGTGGCATTACAAAATATCTTGGCTTTATTCCATTAACAGAATTTTGCTTCCATAGATCTCAAAGATGTGATGTTTAACCTCATTCAGGGATTCACCTTTATTTCCCCCCAAATAATCACCACAGATTGATCAGTGAAGTGTGTCACTGTAATATTTTGGCCACAGAATTGCCAAGGGTCACCTCTATGTTAGCTGCCCAAACTTCTTCACTATTCTGAACATCTTCTAAGCTTTTGAATCTAATTCTTTGCAACCAGATCTTACAGGTTGAGCCCAAGAATGTCATTATGATGTTACATCAACAAGCAAATTACTGTGCTTTGCAATTTGAGAATTACCTAACATTTTTTTCCTTTTCTCATTCACCTTGTGACAGATCTAAATTGTGATCATACAAGACTCATAAAAGAGTGCTTTATCCTTCTATGACGCTCTTCAATTTTTTAGCTCCCAATTCTAGCATTGATAGCAATTCTATTTTCTTGTGCCATTGCAAGAGACATTTTCTGAGGTGTATTACTAATATTGATATAATCCCCTGTTCCTGCTTGGTATTGCTTTCATTTTAACAGGCAAATATTTGTGTGTATGTGTATATAACACACACACACAGACACACACGGATTTTTAGTGGCACTCTTCTTATAGATCCTAAGTTTTATCTTAAGAAGGTAGGCCTGCATTGTGACCTCATCTTGCTCCCTAAAGTGGCATCTCACTTTTGCTTCAGGAAACTATTCTCTTTCTATCCTATTCTATACTGAAATTGGAATTGAATTGTTCTTCGTCACGTCTTGGTTTTTTGTGTACTCATAGTAACTTCTCACAAAACCTTGTAGTTTTTTTTTACTCTTTGACCACAAAATCAAAACCAGAAAAATAGAGGAGCATTTGGTAAATAACATGCAACAGTTTTTAATCTTTAAAAATGGTTTGGATAGCAAAGGTTTTCTTACATGTAATGCTTAAGCCATGCTTTGTTACTGTATTCAACCTTGCAATAGTTAAGTTTTCTTGGCGTGCTGTTTTTTTTTTCTTTCTTTTTTGTCTTTGTGAACATTGTTACAATGGAGTTATCAAATATGGTTCATATTGTACATTTATACCACGATTGCAGACTTTTGCTATTTTCACTTCACAAAATGATAAAATATTAAAATTTTCAGTGTGTATTATCTGCAAATACTGCATTTGAAGCTCACCTCTGTAGGAAAAGATATATGCAATATATGGTGCCTGTAATTATATTCTCAAGGGACTTTTAAAAGTTAAATGTCTTCCATTTATTCTTAAAATGGACAGTTTGGCAGACACTGAACGGTGATACTGACAGAAGCAGGTGCAATTAAAGTAAGTGCATCTCAAACTAAAAGAATATGTGTTTTATTCTTCTTTATGGTTTCCAGGATATAAAGAAGATGAATTTAATTGGCCTGCATATCTGAAGAAATGTAAAGCTCAAGCTGCTCCTAAATCCTTGTTCGAAAACCAAAATACAGTAAGTTTTTTCCTAATATTTACCTCTGTGTTCACATTTATGTAATATATTGATATGCTCAATCTGGTTGAAAAATGTAATGGATTTTATCAATGTAATAAATCAACTTATAGTAAATTTATAAAATAAATGTGTACATGTACACTACCTGTGTATTATCTTCAGGAAGTATTTTTTTAAATTTTCTACATCTTTTTTCTTTGCCACTTTATATTAATTTAATTACTGGAAAGTGTGTATTAAAAGGTTTAAATTTTCAGTAAAAGCATTTTAAAAATAGGAATAGTATTTTCCTATATGGGTAGAGGAAAGCAGGCACTAAATTCTGCTTTGCATGCCTTTGTACTATATATATAAATTTTATTAAAGTTAAAGACAAGAAAAGAAAAAAAAAAGTCCAGAATTTGCCAGTTTGCTCTAAGGTTCCAAGCTAGAAAACAGAGTGTGAGTTCTAGTCCTGCCTTAGGTATGAAAGTGGCTAGGTGGATAAATTTAATAATTATTAAAATAATAATTGAACTTATATCAACTTTTCAGTAAGAATTAATGTGACCATGTAAGATTTATATGAAGGAAACTTTATCAAAGGCTTTTCTGACATCCTTTTTTGACAGAATGACATGCACTGTCCCCTCTTTCAATATCCAAGTGAATTAGATATAAAAGAAGATGATGTAGGGGATTATAGAATGGATGAGACAGAAATAAAAGAAGTCTGAATTCAATTTTTTAAAAATAATCCAACTATTTGATTGAGGAAATAAGAGTTCATCTTATTCCCAAGAAATGTGACACAAGATATAAGATACAGACATCTTTAATACATGGTCACACACCTCATTGACTTCACATAAGTCCTAATTTGTCTGAGTGATTACATATTCACTGTCAAGCGCAAAAAGCCAGCAACAGGAATAGAGTTCAAAGCAATAAAAGTTAATTTCATTCTACTTGTACACAAGAATCTGATCTACTAACACTCAAGCCAATTTAGCGCAAGATAAAGATCAGCAGAATTCATGGGAGTCTGGATTTAGCTCCCTTGTGGGAATGTAATGACTGTATGTTTCATTTCATAATAAACTAGGAAAGACAAACTTACTTTGAAAAGTCTGTGAAAGGTTACACAATTTCAGAAGTATACCATGTAGTAAGATAGAAAAGATCGAAAATCAGAAGAATTTGAGGGGGTAGAGCAGAGTTCCCCAACCTTTCCAGCTTTGTGGACCAGTGGAGGGGGGGAAGAGGGGATGGTTACACATGAGTGGCTGATAAACATGCAAATGGAGCACTCATGCATTCACCTGCTACTCACGCAAGTGGGGATGTGTGCATTTCCAAACAGTGGGCCACGGTCCAGGGATTGGGGACTCCAATATAGATGGCTTTTTAAAATTAATTTGCAGCATTATGTTTGATGTTTATCTTTTTATTGATCTGCAGCTTTTTGTCTAAGGTTTGTTTTGTGCTGTCTTGCTTTATGTGGTTCAATAGCCACCCTTCTACTCAACATTATTTTTGAACCTCTCTTTGATTAGACTGTGATCCCATCAGGATTTCGAGTAGGGATGAAGCTTGAAGCAGTAGACAAAAAGAATCCTGCTTTCATATGTGTTGCTACAGTAACTGATATTGTGGACAACCGTTTCCTGGTTCATTTTGACAACTGGGATGAAAGCTATGACTACTGGTAGGAGTGTTTTGATGATTGAATTTTAGCGATGCTACCCTTCCCCCGTCTTATATTGTCATTTTTCTATTTAATTAAGATGATCATTTTTTAAAAAAAGCATTTCTCTTCTAGAATAATTTTATATGTTACAGACCCTCTAAAAGATGTAGGTGTTGGTATAGTGTAAATAATAAAGGCATAATAAATGTGAATGTCAAAGAAAACAATCTGAAAGTTGGAAAAATATACAGGCTAGGATACACGAAAATATACTCAAAGTCATTGAAAACTTTTTATGTGGTCCTCTTTGGATTAAGAATTGGATGTGAAAATTATTTGTGCAAATACACAAATAATTAAGCTGCTGACCTTTTGCAATCTGCCGATGAAGCCTGGTGTATTGTGAAGTGAAAAGGGTTGAGACACATAGGGCAATACTTGAACCTAATGAGTAGACAGCCTTTGAGATTCTCAGTCCAGGTCATGGTTGATGGGAAGACAACAACTGAGAGTTATGTCTACCTCAGTTCAGATTATTTCCTTCTTTACTTCCATTTCCTGCATACTCTTATTGAGTAGGAATTCTAGGAAGGGCCTTTTCAGGACACAATGAACTGTTTGGGAACCCCAACCACATTACAGATAATCCTCAACTGACAACAGTTCATTTAGTGCCTGTTCAAGATTACGACATCACTGACAAAGGTGACTTATGTCCTTTTTTCTCACTTGTAACTGTTGTGGCACCCCTATAGTCACGTGATTTACATTCAGATGCTTGAAAACTGACTCATATTTATGGCAGTTGCAGTGTCCTGGAGTCATGTGATACCCTTTTGCAAGCTTTTGACAAGCAAAGTCAATGGGGGAAACCAGATTCACTTAACAACTCTGTTATTTCACCAACTGCAGTGATTCACTTAACAAAAGTGGCAAGAAAAGCCGTAAAATGGGACAAAACTCACTTAACAAATTTCTCACTTAACAACATAATTTTTTATTGCAGTCATAAGTTGAGGACTACCTGTACAGGAATTGCAGTGGAACAGAAACCAGATTTGAATTAATTTGCCAAGGGAATTGCTTTACCATGTATTTACCCCATAGAATGGCTTTAATTTATAAAAGAGCCACCTGGTAACTCATGGGTGGCAGAGTCTCACAGGTCTTTAATATGACATTGTGATAACTGGAGAACTTTTGAGATGCTTCCAATGCAAAGCTTTGAAAGGAAAAAGTCTATGACCTCATGGAAAACTATATTTTAATTTAAAAAATGCAAACAACCAGCCTATAATTTAAAGATTAAGCACAGCACTCTTAATGAAATGAGAACAGAAATAGAACTATTTTCAAGAGCCAATTAAAATCTAGGATAAATAGGGCCAAGCTTATTTCTTTAACAGAACCCCATTATGATAAGCTGGCTGTTTAAAAGCTGCAAAGGGCACCATGAAATGAACTCACCAGAATATATTTATGTTGTGCCATTAATGCTTAAATTTCTATTTCTGAATAACCTTCCTATCCTATTCTTCCTAGCCTTCCCTCACATTCTTCTCCTTATCTACAAATGCTTTTTCTTCTGGAAAGCAGTTGCAGGTACCTTCAGATTTAGGAGGAGGCAAAAGAGAGGTTTCTCCTTTAACCTTTCTCAGCAGTGTATCCACTCAAATTCCTTTTACTTTGCCACAATTCTCTCCCTCAGACTGAGGAAAAGAACCTTTGTTTTTTGGTGACTTGGACACAAATTAAAAAAAAACTACCTGGTCATAATTTGTAATTAATGTATGAGTTTAATTCAATATTGTATTTAACTACATTCCTGGTTGTGAATATATAGAACTCCAAAGTCAAAAGTCATTTGTCCGGTTCCAATTTACTCTGGTTCTTTCCTGGCTGCAAGTGAAGTGAGCCTTTCCCTCTTGATTGCAGCCTACAGAACATTCATCAAATATGCAATTTACTTGTAAGACAATACCTCCCATAAGTGAAAGAGAGGCAAAAAGAAAAAGAAAAACCTTTGTCAAGTTTTTTTTTTTTTAAACGTTTGGGAGATAAAAAGTAGATCGCTAACAAAACAGCTTCCTTTAACACAAAACATGTATTGCTTTTAAAGGTTCCTCATTTGAACACAAGATGGGGCTATAAGATGATCTGTATATTATAAGTTGGACATCTGATCCTAATAAAAACCAACAAAAATATTTAGTTGATAATATTTATGAACTATGCCAATTAAAAAAATGAACAGTAGCATGGGTAATAGAAAAACACAGGCAGAAATGTCATTATGTTTTATTTACTAATTCTGTAATCATATTTTATTGTGTTTATTTCTTTATTATCCTCTTAAGTTGTATCATTATCCTCTTAAGTTGTACTATCTGGGACACAGCTTTTTATAGAAAAAAAGACATATAACATAATGCAATTTTAATATTCATTTTTCACCTCTCTGTATACTTAAGGTAATTCATAGTATCTAAAAGATGTTTATGAAATATAATAAATAACAAAATTCAGTAACAATAGAATAAAGTAGTTTCAAGTAATAAAAATATTCAGCTGCATCCAATGATGTGTGAGGCATCCATACAGGGTATTTTTTTCTGGATTAAAAACTTTGAAAGTATAATTTTGTATGTTCGATTGTCTTAAGTCAAATGTTTTTAGTAACAAATATATATTTCAGCCTTTACTAAATATGTTTATGCACTCTCTCCCTCTCCCTCTCCCTTTCTCTGTCTCTCTCTTTCTCTCTCTCTGAAAAAGCATTCCAATACCATAATTAATTTATGCAGTGTCCACATTTAACAAGCAGTCGAGATGTTCATGTGTGCCCCATTGCCCTTGAACTATAATAGAAGAAAAATCTTAATTGCAATTAAGATAGTTATAGGAAAGGGACACAATTAATACAGTATTTTTCCTGCAGGTGTGAAGCAGCTAGTCCACATATTCATCCAGTTGGATGGTGTAAAGAACATAAAAAAACACTTGTAATTCCTCCAGGTCAGTATAATCACATAAGTTTACGTATTTATTTCCTTTGTTTAACATTTTAATCAGAAATTATTAGTGTGCCAAAATTTTAAAATATCTCAATTTAAGGGTGAGTTAAGCCCCTGTCACACTGCACCAACGGATGCAAAGAGGATGTAAAACGAACAGAAAAGCTTGCCATCCGTTGGTTAACGCGATGTACTCACTGCCTCCATTTTGCTTCCTCTCTATCCGTCCAGCATCCGTTTATTGACGTTTCATCCACTCAGAAAGTTTTGAGCTGCTCAAAACTTTTGTGTGGAAAATGTATCCAATTTGTCCGTTCTGCATCCGCTACGCATCCGTTCTGCATCCGTTACGCATCCACTATATCTGCTAGGCATCCGCTGCGCATCCACGCAACTCGCATCCACTCGGACGCTTGGAGGAAGCGGAAAGGACGCAGAACGGATGCAGAATGGATGCAGCACGGAAACAAAGCGTTTAAAATGGAAAAAACGTTCGCAGAGGGGACCTATCTCGGTTATTAAGGATGTCTAGAGGATGCCTAGAGGATGCCTAGAGGATGCAAAGGGACACCTATACTGCCTATAAAAAGGGGGAGCAACTCACCTGCATCTCACTTTCAGACCAGCAGCCTAGCTGTGCAGACCTCTGCAGCCTTCATCTGACTCTTGCTCTTCCACAGCATCCAGTTATATCCACCGTGGATCGTAACACAGTCCTTTTGGCAGCCACCATCCTTCTGCAACAGTACGAAGCCATCTACAGGCTCTGTGAATTCTACTACGGGAAGAAAAAGAGGCGGCCAAGAAGCGTCTGGGTCCGAAGATGGATCGGGAGAAGAGCAGAGTACGGACTGTACAACAAGCTGATGGTGGAGCTCAGGAACGAAGACACTCGGGCATTCCAGAACTTCATGAGGATGCCTCATGTTTGACGAAGTTGTGCAGCGGCTGACACCCAGGTTGACAAAGGCAAACACCAACTTCTGGCCCAGCCTGGAACCTGGGCTCAAGGTGACACTCACTCTGCGCCACCTGGCCTCAGGGACCACCTAGAGGAACATGCAGTACGGCTGGAGGGTGCCACACAACAGCATCAGCATTGTGGTCAGAGAAGTGGTGCAGGCCATCATCGAAGAATATCTGGAAGAGCTCTTCCAGTGCCCCTCCACTGAAGAAGGATGGAAGAAAGTTGCAGAGCAGTGGTATGAGAGGTGGAACTTCCCACACACCGATGGAGCCATTGATGGCAAGCACGTGGCCTGCAAAGCACCAGCCAAGTTGGGGTCCACTTATTTCAACTCCAAGGGCTTCTTCAGCATCGTCCTCTTCGCCATGGTCGATGCTGACTACAAGTTCATGTACATCGATGCTTCAGGCAACGGCTCATGTTCAGATGCCCAGGTATACAACGCCAGTGACCTCAAGGAGGGGCTGGAAGGCAACCTCATCATGGGCTTCCCAGATTCAGATCCCCTGCCCAACGACACGCAAGATGTGCCCTACTTCATTGTGGGGGATGACGCCTTCTCCCTCAGAACCTACCTCATGAAGCCCTACACTTCCAGACTCCTCACCCGTGAAGAGAGGATCTTCAACTACAGGCTGTCCAGGGCAAGGCGGGTGGTGGAGAATGCCTTTGGCATCCTGGCCAACAGGTTCCAGGTACTTCTCACCACCATGCAGCATCGCCCAGAGACCGTGAGGAGGATCATGGAAGCTTGCTGCATCCTGCACAATCTCATGTGCACCCGCTACCCAGTCTTGCAGAACAGGCTCGTGGACCTTCAGCAAGGCAATGGGGACATGGAGCCTGGGGAATGGAGGCAAGGGCAAAACCTAATAGACTCTGAGGATGTGCAAGGCCCCAACAGAGCCTCACGTGAAGGGAAGAAGCAGCACAACCTCCTGAAACACTGGTGCAACTCCCCAGCTGGAGCAGTGGAGTGGCAAGACAGTATGATAGATGATTAATGGGTGCTTCCTTCAGCCTGTCTCATCACACGGATGAGATTGGGCCATGTATGTTGGGTGGGCCTACAATGAACAGGGCGTTTAATAAAGAGTTGTGTTTGTGTTTACATGTGTGGATGATTGATTACATTGTTATTGATAAAAAAGGGCCAAAGGTCTGGCACCTGGGAGGGTGGACCATAGAGTCCCACTATGCTTGCACTGGAGGTTTATCTATCCCACAGCTATTACCCATTCCAAAGGTATCCCTGCACATCCCACTGCTATCTTAACCCATCGCACAAGCATGCAAACGCTTAAACCAATTCTAAAAATTTCCACCAAGACTTTATTAAAACAAAGAAATGAACCAAGTGTGTGAATCAAAGATAAACTTTATTGAACAACAAGCTGTAAAAGGAAAAAGACCCAAGTCAAGTGTCCAAATAAAGTCCACACCCAGTCTCTGGCAGTCTTCACGGTCACTCGGAAGTGTGCCCAGTCTCAGGGGTGAAGGGTCCAGGTTCTGTGGAGGTAGTTGCTGCTGTAGTGCTGGTCTGAAGCCCCACTGGGGTGCCTGGCCCCGAGAGGACAACAGGTGACGGTGTGTTGAGAAAGCTCTCGGATAGCTGGCTCAGACCCGTGATGCTGAGAGGTCCTTCCTCCATGCCATGGGGTGTCAGCCCCAGTACTGATGAGAGATGTACTGAGGCCATACTTGGCTGTGGGGTGGAGGAAGGAGTAGTGTAGTGGGGCTGTCTGGTCTGCAGCTGGGTGAGGACTGGCGTTGGTGGCATCAAAGGTGTGGGTGGCATCAGTGGCATCAGTGGAACCGGTGGCAACGGTGTCGCCTGATGACTCTGTGCCTGGACTGGGAAGGGCTGCTGCCTGTGCTGCTGGACCTCCTGGTCGCCGTAGCCCTGGTAGGTGAGGGGCTGTGGAAAGCCTTGGAATGGGAGGGACATCACCTGGGGTGGAGGAGCAGACCTGGGCTGGGTGGGAGCAGCTTCCTCTGGATCTGGAGGGTTGTGAAGCAGCTCGGTTATCCAGTCCTTCACCACCTGGTACTGGGCTTCCTCCATGTTCCTGAGGGTCTGGTTGACATAGGTGAGGAAGGGCTTGTGGTTGGAGGATGAGGAGTCATAGTGGACCAGCTGAGAGAGGAGATCTATGCTGGTGCGGATGGTGTCCCTGATCTCCAGGAGGACAGTGTGGCTCTGCCCCTCCTGCTGTCTGGCTCTCTGCCTTTCTGTGGAGGTGGAGCTGGGGGGGGTGGATGCGGGTAGGGCTGTGGTGGACTCGATGTCTCCTTTCTCCCACCGCACCAGGGAGTCCTCCACGTGCTCCACCACGGTTACAACACCTGCCCGCGGGTTCTCCGCCGTGACACGCTCCACAGAAACCTGCCTGGAGACAGGAGCTGACTCTCGGCCGGAAGAGGACTGGCTCTCAGCAGGCTGCCAGAGAGAGAGGGTTGTGAGAGGGGCTGCTCCTCAGTGGCAGATCTCACCCTCCAGGAAGCTGCACCTGGCCATGACGTAGGTCTCTCTGTCCGTCAGCTTGACCGTGGCCTGGCCAGATTTCTTGAGGTGCAGCTTCCCGTACCAGGTGTGCATATGTTTCCACCAGCCGAGTAGCACCTCCGAAGTATAACCCATACTCTCCGCCCTCTCTCTCCAAGCAGCCTGCTTCCTTTTGGTATCACTGTACAGCCGGTGTCCCTTCTGCCACAGATAGTCATTCTCTCTCAGCCACTCCAGCACCTCATCCTCGTGTTCCTCCTCAATGAAGTATTGCCTCCTCTCCCGTCCCCGCATACGCCTCTTCCTCCCTTTGGCAGGACCAGATGGGCCCTCATCAGAGGGGCTCCCAGGTTGTAGGGGTACTCCTCCACACCACCACCAGCAGCA
This sequence comes from Laticauda colubrina, assembly GCA_015471245.1. Lineage (NCBI taxonomy): Eukaryota > Metazoa > Chordata > Lepidosauria > Squamata > Elapidae > Laticauda > Laticauda colubrina. The sequence goes on along the minus strand of BLBF01000063.1, from coordinate 18,576,422 downwards.
GCACCAGCAGGATCATCATCATCAGTAGCAGCAGCAGCAGCACCAGCAGGATCATCATCATCAGCAGCAGCAGCAGGATCACAATCATCATCATCAGCAGCAGCAGCAGGATCATCATCATCATCAGCAGCAGCAGCAGCAGGATCATCAGCACCAGCAGCAGCACCAGCAGCAGCACCAGCAGCAGGACCAGGATCAGCAGCAGCAGAGTAAGCACCAGCAGCGCCAGCAAGACCAGGAGCACGAGAAGGACCAGCAGGACGAGCAAGACCAGGAGCACAAGCAGTACGAGCAGTACGAGCAAGTCCAGGAGCACGAGCAGGACCAGCAGGACCAGGAGCAGCTTCAGCAGAGTACGCAGCAGCAGAAGCACCACCGCCAGGAGCAGCTTCAGCAGAAGCTCCAGCACCAGAAGAACGAGCCTGAGCAGCAGAAGCCCCAGCAGAAGCAGAGTCAGGGACAGGGGGTGGGAGGATGGCCCTGTCCCTCTTGCCAGGGATGGCGGCAGGTTGCTGAGGCTTTCGCTTCTTCCCCATGGTTGTGGGGTTGCTGGCTGGCAGGGAGGCTGGCAGGCACCAAGGCTGCCAGGAAGGCTGCCACCAAGGCTGGCAGGAAGCCTGGCAGGCAGGCAGGCACCAAGGCAGGCAGGCAAGCTGGCAGGAAGCCTGGCAGGAAGGCAGGCAAGCAGGCAGGCACCAAGGCTGGCAGGCAGACTGGCTGGCAGGGAGGCTGGAAGGCAGGCTGGCAGCAAGGCTGGCAGTCAGGCAGAGGGCAAGGCTGGCAGGGAGGCTGGCCAGGAGGCTGGGAGGCAGGCTGGCAGCAAGGCAGGGCAGGCAAGGACTCGATGTATCCGGCAGCAGGTCTTTCCTCCAAATGCTGGCCACGTGCGAGCTGCTTCCCTTTATATCCACGTGGCTTACGCAATGCATCCCCCCCGCATGCGCAATTAACGCTCAACATCCGTTAGGCTTCCGCTCTACATCCGCTTTATCCGCTGTGCATCCGGTTCATCCGCTCGGCGTCCGCTCTGCATCCGCTCTTTCCCTTCTGCATCCTCTTTGTTGAGGCCCCCCGGAAGCCTTGCGGATGTGCCATCCACTCTCATCTGCTTCCATCCGCTGGGCTTCCGTTCCACATCCGCTTTCCATCCGCCCTGCGTCCTCCCCCCGTCCATGTTATCCGCTCTGGTTATGCAAATTTTTGCCCCTTTTGAGAGCGGATAACAACGGATGGAACATTTTGCTCGTCCGTTGTGTCCGTTTTGCATCCGTTGGGCAGTGTGACAGGGCCTTTAGGTAAAAACAAAAAAGAATTTAAGATTGGATATTACGATTGGACAAGCTAGTTTTACATGCATTTTGGATAATGGTTCAGTAAAAAGGAAAATATTTTCATTCCATGCAGAACTTACATGAGTGAAAAGTTCATATGGACAAATGATATGTGAAAAAAGTGAAAAAGTTACCAGGCAAACACTGTTAATTAGAAATCAACTGTATAAATTATGAAAAACATTTTGTAACTGTAAAATTAGAATGTAAATCCACTTATCAAACAACTTTTACATAAGCTATAAATATTTAACCTGAAAGTGACTTAATTGTAGTTTCTCAGGAACAAACTCTGTAATTTCACCCACACATATCAAAGGTGTCATTCATTGTCATACTATGAGTCACTTGGAAAGGTGATACATTGAAGATTGTTACCTATTAAGAGGAGACATTTTATCTACACAGGAAACTGTAGGCCTACCAGCATTAACAACTTTTCTCCCATTGTAGCATTTATTTAATATAAGTAAAACTTAAATTAACATTTATATATAGTCTTAACAGAAATTTTGTTCAGTTGAGCTTTGCTAAAAAATGGCTTTACCTGTGAATATCTATATTTAAAGACATGTATGTATGTATACAGGTAGCCCTCCCCTATGGGCCATAGGTGGAACGTGCAACTCGGTTTTAAGCAATACCGTTGTGAGGTGAAATGTTATGTGATCATACCAACTTATGATGTCAGTTCCATGGAAGTCCTTAAGCAAATCATCATAGGACATTAAGTGGAATGTCACATGACCATGACTTTTGACTTCCTGCTAGCTTTCCCATTGACTTTGCTTATGAGAAGTCAGCAGGTAAGCTCAAAAAATTGTAATTGTGTGATCCTGGGATGCTGCATCCATCATAAATGTACATGGGTTGCCAAGCACCGGAACTGCAACTATGAAGATGCTTGCAGCAGCCACAAGATCCAGCTACAAGTCCCCATTTTCAGCACCATTGTAACTTTGAACAATCGTTGAACAAGTGGTAGGTTAGTGAGGAGTACTTGTATTGGTATATGACCTAATAAATCCTTGAACTAAAATGTGTAGAACTCCTAATTTCTGTTGCCTAGGAAGTAAAAGTTGCAGCAAATTTGGGGGGAGTCTTTACTGTTCATTAAATTTTGTCATACTGGATTCCATTTGATGTGCACTGGATTATTTTATCCATTCTATCTTTGCCGTAAAGTCTGTTTTGTCTACTTGCATGCTATCCAAAGCTCGTTTTCATACTTGCTTAAATACTGGCTAAGAATAAATGGAAAGAAAAGTAGAGCCATGATGCTGAAATTTATCATGTATACTTGGTATAAAAATTAAAGAGATATTTATTTTATTTTATTTTATTTGGTTTGTCAATTGCTCACAATATAATAGGTATAAGTAAAAACATAGTTATGAATACATGGATACATATAAGAAAAATGAAAGAAACAATAGGACAGGGATGGTAGGCACGTTGGTGTGCTTATGCACACCCCCTACAGACCTCTTAGGAAAGGGGTGAGGTCAAAAGTAGACAGTCTAAGGTTAAAGTTTTTGGGGTTTGGGGAAGAAACCACAGAGTCAGATAGAGTATTCCAGACAATGAACACTCTGTTTCTGAGGTCATATTTCCTGCAATCAAGTTTGGTGTGATTTAGAGAGAGGGAGGGAGGGAGGGAGGGAGGGAGGGAGGGAGAGAGAGAGAGAGAGAGAGAGAGAGAGAGAGAGAGAGAGAGAGAGAGAGAGAGATGAGTTTGAGAGCAGCAAAAAATTGTTCCCTAGGTAGGTTTCTACTGTGATAAAGGAAAATATATTTTTACTTTAATACACTGTCTCAAAGGTAAACCTTGTTTTTACAGAAATTAAGTGAATAAATATAACTGCTCTCATCTTGTTACATACATTTTTTTGTCCATCTGGTTGATCAAAGAGTCAGAGGTATTTATCTCTCAAAATGTGAGAGTTCCAGGAACAACTTTTGGAATTTAAAAAAACTCTTTGTAAAGTACTTTGCAGTTAGAATAACATCCCTCCAATGTCAGTGAATGTCAATTCTTAGTACTCCTGTGTATTAACTATGTTGGCTAAATCTGCAATGAGTTGTAGATCATCCACTACAAGGCAGTTTAGGTCATGTTTACTTTATTCCTTTTAATTGAAGTCTGACGCACAGTGCTTTGAATTCATCCAATGTATGATATTTATATTTAAATCTTGTATCATTATTTATCAATTAGACTATCCTCATGGCAAACATTTTTCTTGGGAAAAATATTTGGAAGAAACCAGTTCTTTACCTGCACCTGCTAGAGCTTTTAAAGTGGTAAGAAACATCTATTTTTTCATACTTTTTCTGCTTATTATTTACCACCATTATTACTTCTGTGATCAATATTAATATCTAACCTTATGATCTTGTTGCTTTGATTTTAGATAAAATTTTCCCCATTTTTGGAATTCAGTAATAATTGGTCTTCAAGCCAGATCCAAAACCCTGGCAATATCTGGATATTTAAGATATTATGACAATAGCTTAACTTTATTTTTTTCTCTTTTTATGGGAAGGAAGAATGGAGGAAAGGCACTACCTAAACATGGTTTATTTTCAATGTATAGGTAGTTCTTGATTATGACCACAATTAAGCCCCAAATTTTTGTTGCTAAACAAAACAGTTGTTAAGTGAGGTTTGCCCCACTTTGTGACCTTTCTTGCCACTGTTAAGTGAACTATTAGTTGTTTAGTTAGTAATGGTTGTTAAGTGAATCTGGCTTCCCTATTCACTTTGCTTGTCAAAAAGTTGCAAAAGATGATCACATGACTCTAAGACACAGCAACTGTCATAAATACCTGTCAATTGTAACCATGGGGATTCTGCAACAGTCATAAGTGTGGGAAACAGTCATAAGTCTCTTTTTTCATTGTCGGCGTAACTTTGTCACTAAATGCATGGTTGTCAGTTGAAGATTACGTCTACCACTTTGCTTCCTGAACCAACACAAAAGAGGACTTGTTAACTACTAGATACATGGTTTATTTTATTTTTATTTATTTACTTGATTTATATGGCTTTTAACTGGATTAAAAGCAATATAAATATTTTTTAAAAAACCTGTGTGTTATAATTATATAAATGTTATCATAAAACCAGGAGAAATATTCAAAAGAATAAAGCAATTTCTTGCTAGAGAGGGATAATTACAGTAAACCAGCCTCGATGGCTTGATAGACAATCAAAATTTTCACTAATTTCCTGAAAGCCATAAGGGAGTGGCTACTTTGGTGTTTGAGCTGATATTTATTGATGGGAAGAGAGCAACAACTGAGAACTCATAATTTCATGGTCCCTGAAGATGGCAGTCTTTGATAGAGGGACACAATCTCCTACATGTTATCAGACAGACAGTTGATACTAGGAGAGATGACTCTGCAGAAACCCAAGCCTTGAATCATGTCAGATTTTTAAAGATGACAAGTAGTAACTGGAAGCTAACCAGTGTAGCTCCTAAAGTAAAGGTATTATGTGCTTGCCATGAAATGCATGTATAATTGCTTGACTTACTGTATTTTGGAACAATAGTAGCCACTAAATGCTCTTCAAGGGCATGTAGAGTGTATTCCAATATTACAGTCCAATTAAGAAATCACTAGCGCAATGAGTGATTACTGATGAATAATACTTCCCATTTCAGAAAAGGTGCCAGTTTGGGACACAAGGTTAAACTGTGCCATGGTCCTCTTGGCCACAATTACTACCTATTTTTTAAGAGTCCAAGGGATCCTAAATAGTCAATCAACTCAATAATAATTGTATACGATTAGTTAACATTTGCTAGAATATCATCATTGGTTCCTTTCGCATGAAGTGCAGAGAAAGCAAGCCTCTTCCAATGAATCCTATCCTTGGCAGAGAATATTGTGGTATAAATAATAGATATAAATTAAACTAAAAGTACTTTTTTCTGTTGTAGAAACTTTCTCATGGATTTCAGAAGAATATGAAACTTGAAGCTGTTGACAAGAGGAACCCTGCACTTATCAGAGTAGCTACTGTGGTTGAATCAGAAGATCACAGAATTAAAGTAATTTGTATTCTTTTTAAACAGGAACATCTATTACCTGCTGAACAATTATAAATGATAATACCTGAATAGGAGGAACATAGCTTCATCTTATTGAATTTGTCCCCTTTCAATTAAAGTCTATAACAATTTTAAGTTCCATGATTAGATATCAAAGTGGTATTTTTTTATTTATGGTAGGCTGATCTCAGATATATTAGCCACCAGTTTTAACAGAAAGTTTATCTGAAGCATAGTATGGTAGATGGATTCCCTAAAGAGTACCAACCTAAGATCTTGTTTCTGTTTAATTTTAATGGGCTTTCAGTCAACACTGGTGTTTAATTTTATAGGTATCTGCACTATGGACAATCTTTTTGTCAGAGTTGCATCATATAATAGTAAGCAGCATGTGAAATGATTACAAACTGTGATTGGACACGATGCTCTCACACATTCACAAAGCACCCTATAAATTTGCACTATAAATCTCCAATAAACAGATAATCAAGACAAAATCATTTTCTTTCTGTCTTCATCAGTTTGAGTGGATTGTGAGGTTTGCATCCTGTGGAGATACCATATTACACTTCACTCCAAATTGAACTATTAATTTGTGCTGTCAATAGTTGAAGAAAGAATCAGTTGTTTTCAGTGTTGATCCAAATGTGATTTTTACCAGCTGTTTCCACTGTTATATTAACATGAAGGAAGTGACACCTTAGTTTGCTAATTTGGTAAATTAACTATGGTTTGTCATTTCAGACCAAGAAGTCAATCAACATCATCATGACTTTTAACTTTCTGATAACTGGAATTTAATTTCTTGAGTTGTATACTTAGCTCATAATTACTAAATATTATGATTAGGATAAAACATAATGACAAATCACAGTGATTAGTTAGGATAAAGGGTTTTGATGCTTTGCTTTGGAATAGTTTGAGTACAATTTGGAACAACTTAAGAAAAAATTGCAAGTAGTCCTCAACTTGCCATTGGTCACTTAGTGACTGTTCAAAATTACAACTGACTATCCAAAAGGTACTTATGACCAGTTCTGAAGTCTGGGTGTGGGGTGGGGTTTGGGTATCTGTATTTGTAGCCATTTGTAGTCATATGACCATGGTTTACTATGTTTTTGCCAAAAATAGACATTTACTTCTGGTTTTTGGCTAAAACACCCCATAGCGAACCTTACACCATTTCTGACATTGGGTATACCCTATTCCAATGCTGAGCATTTGGCAGGCTTCAGAAAAAAATGGGCTGAGCTGCATTTAGCATTGGGAACCAAACATCATGTGAAGATTGAATTTGGAAACGCTAAACTCATGTGTTAAAAATTTTAAGGGTTTGTTAAAATATAACTGGAAATGTTAACTTGGCAAAGTAAATATAAAGCCATCATAATTAGTACAGACACGATATGCTTTTGTATCATTTGTCACACTTCTTCATAAAACTCTAACATAAAAAAAATAACCTACTAATTTTAATAAGAAAAGAAAGTAGCCTGAGACTACAAGGATCTCAACATTCTATATCTTTGTGTTTTAGATCCACTTTGATGGCTGGGATAGTATTTATGACTATTGGATTGATGCAGATAACCCGGACATACATCCTGCAGGCTGGTGTGGAAAAACTGGACATCCTCTTCAGCGCCCTCTTAGTAAGATAATAAAAATGCAAAAATACAATCAATATTTACGAGTCTATTTTCTTCTGCCTTGGCAAAATAATGTGCTGTAGCAGAGCCAAGTTGTGTAGTAAATCATTCCTAGAGCGAATGTTTATAAAATCTATAGAAATAAATGGATAGCTTGGGAAACACTGATAATTAAAACCTGTTATAATTGTGGGTATTCTGATTTTCAAGAAGAGAAAATTTATACATGTTTACTAACCCATGATAAGAATTCCAGGTGGATTTCTCTAAGATCGGAGAAATCATTGTTTTATCTATAGTCATACAATTTGATTGAATAGGGAGACACGTAATGTAATTCAAATATTAACTTGGACTCTTATTTAGCATTTAAAAAGAGATCATGAGAGGGGGTATCATCATATCTTAGTGTAGACTTGGGCATTTTATAGTTCACATCCAACCTTTCGTGTGTGTGTGTTTGGAATGGACAGGATGGCAGTGGCCCTCCACAATAGGCCATTTCTCATGTGTCACCTTAGGAAAAATTAATTGGCCACCCTTGTGATTTGAGGAAATATGAGGCTAATGTTGAAGTTGATTTTTGCATTATTTGTCTAGGTCCACTGGAATTAGTAGAAGCTTTAGAACAAGGAGGGTGCCCTACAGCAGGCTGCAGGGGATTTGGACACTTAAAAAGAGCCAGACATATGGGCCATCACAGGTATGTGTTATTAAGAACTGGTGCTTCAGTAGCTCAGCAAGAGGTGACCCTTTAGAATAAGGCTGTGAATTTGATTTAATTGCTGTCCATGAGACAAGATGTTGCAAAGAAAAAGGACAGTCAAGTATCCATTTATTTAGATTGTTTTGGTGACCATCACTCAATTGCATGACTTCATTGTGACCAGAATATAACACCTGATTAAGAGAGTGCTTACCACTCTCAATACCAATAATGTTTTAACTAATATGATGCTACCTTCTAAACAATTTCTCCTTAGCATTCAGTTAGGTATATTTGCCTGTTGAATGTGGCCCTTATTTTGTGTGGAGCTGTTAGTTTGATTCCTTAATGAAAATATCAGCCTATATTGGCATTAAAGCTTCAATCTTGTAGCCCCACAACATTGGTTTTTTTTTTTTTTTCATAATTTTGCTCTTAAGTTATAAACCAAATATTTGAAGGTTATTATAAGTCAGAGTTCAACAACATGTTTCAGTTGTATTGAAATTGATCAGTAAATATTATGCATTTGTCATTTGACTAAATCATATCTCAAGTATTTATCCAGTTTCAATATTTTACAATGAATATGAAAACTAATAGTCTTCTTTAGTCTTCAGTTTTTCAGGTCCTCTCATCTATATGGGATATTAGAAAGAATACATTTTTTAAAAATCTATCTACATTTGGTTTTCCTTCCCCTTGGATGGATCTTGACCAAAATACAAAGTTTACCTTTTGCCTAAACACATATTTATTTGTATTTGAATTATGAATGCCCGTAGACCAATAACAAAGAAAAGTACGTTCAATTACTAGGCATTGTATTGATTCTAACTAGCCCACTTGGCTAAATTAATAGTTTTGAGGAATTAGGTTTACTAGGTTTCATTTTTGCCTCTTAATGAATTGTGGGCTTAAATATTTTCCTTAAGATGGAGTGGAAAATAGCATGTATAGAGGGAGTCAATAAATACATACTACATTTATTGTTGTATTTTTTGATTATCAGTTCGGGGAAATGAGCAGAAAGGTGCTATTATCTTATGGGGTTCCTGTCAGCAGCTAGATGGCTAAGAATGAGGAACTAAACTATTAAAAGCATGCTTTTATTTAGACAACAAAAATAGTCATAATAACTTGTATTTGCTGCTACTGTGGTTTCTAATTTAAAGTGGTTACAAATTTGGTATACAAAAAGCATTGAAATATAAGAGTGTAAATATCTCTCAGGGAACTAACATAATATTGATATTATTGATATTACTCCCTGAGCAAATCCATATTGTCCCTGAACTCTCAAATTGAAATTCCATTTGAATTAATAGAGGCAGCATAAAATGGATATAGTCGTTCACACCTGGCTTCAGTCCACTGGTTTTTTTTTTATCTCTGTTGAAACTTTAGTTAAATATACTTTTGAAAATGTTCATGACATGGTGCATTTATGTTGTCAAGTAAGTGTCTGAAAGCAAGTTTAATCAGTCATTTTCTGATAGCACAACGCTTAAGTTGGATGAAAATTGCAGTGACAAAGTATGACAGGGCTAAAATGAATGTCTTTTTAAATGCAAATGTTCATAAGGACCTCAGGGTTCTATAATAATAAAAAAGATTCAGGCTTGCATACAAATGAATGACTCAATATCTTGTGTTTCTTTATGAGAACTCCATATTATATGCCTATAATGGAGTAGAGTAGACTTGCCAACTGTTTTGTAACTCAAGTTATTAAAGTTATTTAATACATTACTGTTAAGTTATTATTCAAGTTATTAAACTACAAAAACTCATGCTGATCCTCTAAACTATATGTAAGTGTAAATTGTTCACAAAGACAAAATGACAAAAAGAAGAATATTTTCAATCGTCTGGGCCCACCAGTAGTTAACAATAGCATATACAAGAGCCAACATGCAAGATGGAATATAGGCAATACTTGTACTGAGCTCAGAATTTTGGTCATAAGTCATTTGCATTGTAGGTCTACTCTCGTGATGAGACTAGACTTTACAACCATTTTTACAATGGTTCTTAAACAGTCATGTGGTTGTAGCTCCAAATCCAGCTCATCCAATGATTATTTTTTGCCCCAAAAAACCCCATGTAAAATCCCCCATAAAATGTTATTGCAGATGCTGCAATTGATTCTAAATGCAAGCCAGTTGCTAAGTGTTTCATATATAATCACGTGATCACAGGGTCAATAACTTTAAGTCTAGGTCAGAAGTAAATTTTTTCAAGTCTGTCATAACTTTGAACAGTTGTTAAGCAACTGGTTGTAAGTCAGTGATTACTTGTATGATATTATTTAAAATATTTAGAAAAAAAAATGGGCCATATCATGGATACCAAGTTCCCCTTTCTTGGAAGGACATTTCACATATAAAGCTTTATTAATAAACCTTTTAATTGCCATTTTCCTCACCTTATTTGATGGGGGCATGTGGGAAAAGGACATTCACTGAACATTGAGGCTTCAGCAAGACTAACAGTAGATAGCTCTTAATTATATAACTTGTCTTCTGAGTTTTCAGACTTGTACAGGAGCCCATCCTGAGGGAATTTCTCCCAATAGAGTGAGTGCTTTGGGCTATTCTCTGTGTTGGGCTATTCTGTATTCTGTGGATATAAATAGCACAAAGAGAATAGCCCAAAGCACACACTCTACTAGAGAGAAATTCCCTGAGGATGGGCTCTAGTATGAATCTGAAAGCTTGGAAGATTAAAGTTCTGGTCATGGTGACTGACCCATATTGGATCCTGCTATAATATTGATTTTTATTTTTCTCATTATCCTCTCCAATTTCTCATTTTGGTTCTATTCCTGTATTATGTTTTAAGGGAATCCCCCAACAATAAACTAGCAAGGAGTGAGTAGCTATTGTGTTTCCCTAAAATAAGACCTAACCGAAAAATAAGCTTCAATGTGTCTTTTGAAGCAAAAACCCCAGTTTTATTTTCAGAGAAACACAGTATAACAAGACTTCATTTGGTAGACTTCTAGACATTCTATTAATCTGAGTAAATAAAAATCTATGCATCAAGTTGCAAGAATCTTTCAAAATGCAAATAAAACCTTTTAGAATAAAGCCATTCAACCCAAAGCAAACAGACAGTGGACCATAATCAATATCTCTGAAATAGTAGTGGGTTGATTTCTTTTCCTTTTGTCCTCGATCCATCTGAGAATAAACATTGGTGACCTCTTAACATAACCATTAGAAAATATATTTGAATAATTTCATGTAGAAGTTGAAATTTCATTTTGTTTTGAGAAATTAAGTCTACATTTCAGTGAGGTTGGATGGGTCAGAAACAGGTATGGCAGAAAGGCTGGTCCACAAAATTCTAATACAATTGTAAAACCCCTGTCACACTGCACCAACGGATGGAAAGAGGACGTAAAACGGACAAAAAAACTTGCCATCCGTTGGTTAACGCGATGCTTCCGTTCTGTACTCACTGCCTCCGTTTTGCTTCCTCTCTATCAGTCTAGCATCCGTCTATTGACATTTCATCCGCTCAAAAGGTTTTGAGCTGCTCAAAACTTTTGAGCGGAAAATGTATCCAACGCGTCCATTCTGCATCCGCTAGCATACGGGGGACATCCGTTTGGCATCCGTCGGCATCCGTTACGCATCCGCTACATCCGCTAGGCATCCGCTGCACATCCGCGCAACTCAAATCCACTCCAGAGGAAAGCGGACACAGGAAGGAAGCGGAACGGATGCGCAGCATTAGTAGCACGGATGGAGAAAGGATGAAAGCGGATGCAGCTCGCAAAGAAAGCATTTTAAACGGAAAAAACATTCACAGAGGGGACCTATCTCGGATATTAAGGATGTCTAGAGGATGCCTAGAGGATGCCTAGAGGATGCAAAAGGACACATAGGGGAAAACCTATATTGCCTATAAAAAGGGAGAGCAACTCACCTGGATCTCACTTTCAGACCAGCAGCCCTGTTGTGCAGACCTCTGCAGCCTTCATCTGCCTCTTGCTCTTCCACAGCATCCAGTCATGTCCACCATGGTTCGTAACAAACTCCTTTTGGTAGCCACCATCGTTCTGCAACAGTGTGAAGCCATCTACAGGCTCTGTGAACTCTAATACGGGAAGAAAAGGAGGCGGCCAAGAAGCGTCTGGGTCCGAAGATGGATCGGGAGAAGAGCAGAGTACGGACTGTATAACAAGCTGATGGTGGAGCTCAGGAACGAAGACTCTCGTGCATTCCAGAACTTCATGAGGATGCCGCCAGCCATGTTTGACGAAGTTGTGGAGCGGCTGACACCCAGGTTGACCAAGCAGAGCACCAACTTCCGGCCCAGCCTAGACCCTGGGCTCAAGGTGGCACTGACTCTGCGCCACCTGGCCTCAGGGACCACCTACAGGAGCATGCAGTATGGCTGGAGGGTGCCACACAACACCATCAGCATTGTGGTCAGAGAAGTGGTGCAGGCCATCATCGAAGAATACCTGGAGGAGCTCCTCCAGTGCTCCTCCACTGAAGAAGGATGGAAGAAAGTTGCAGAGCAGTGGTATCAGAGGTGGAACTTTCCACACACCGTTGGAGCCATAGATGGCAAGCACGTGGCCTGCAAAGCACCACCCAAGTCTGGGTCCACTTATTTCAACTCCAAGGGCTTCTTCAGCATCATCCTCTTCGCCATGGTCGATGCTGACTACAAGTTCGTGTACATCGATGCTTCAGGCAACGGCTCATGTTCAGATGCCCAGGTATACAACGCCAGTCATCTCAAGGAGGGGCTGGAACGCAACCTCATCATGGGCTTCCCAGATCCAGAACCCCTGCCCAGTGACACGCAAGATGTGCCCTACTTCATCGTGGGAGATGACGCCTTCTCCCTCAGAACCTACCTCATGAAGCCCTACACCTTCAGATGCCTCACCCGTGAAGAGAGGATCTTCAACTACAGGCTGTCCAGGGCAAGGCGGGTGGTGGAGAACGCCTTTGGCATCCTGGCCAACAGGTTCCAGGTACTTCTCACCACCATGCAGGATCGCCCAGAGACCGTGAGGAGGATCATGGAAGCTTGCTGCATCCTGCACAATCTCATGCGCACCCGCTACCCAGTCTTGCAGAACAGGCTCGTGGACCTCCAACAAGGCAATGGGGACATGGAGCCTGGGGAATGGAGGCAAGGACAAAACCTGATAGACACTGAGGATGTGCAAGGCCCAAACGGAGCCTCACGTGAAGGGGAGGAAGCAGCGCAACCTCCTGAAACACTGGTGCAACTCCCCAGCTGGAGCAGTGGAGTGGCAAGACAGGATGGTAGATGATTAATGGATGCTTCCTTCAGCCTGTCTCATCACATGGATGAGATTGGGCCATGTATGTTGGGTGGGCCTACAATGAACAGGCCGTTTAATAAAGAGTTGTCTTTGTGTTGACATGTGTGGATGAATGATTATATTATTATTGATAATAAAGGGCCAAAGGTGTGGCACCTGGGAGGGTGGACCATACAGTCCCACTATGCTTGCACTGGAGGTTTATCTATCCCCACAGCTATCTCAACCCATCCCACAGCTATCTTAACCCATCCCACAGATATCCTACCCATCCCACAGGTATCCCTGCCCATTCCACAGCTATTACCCATCCCAAAGGTATCCCTGCCCACCCCAATGCTATCCTTACCCATCCCACAAGCATGCAAAGGCTTAAACCATTTCTAAAAGTTTCCACCAAGACCTTATTTAATAAAATAAATGAGGCAAGTGTGTGAAGCAAAGATAATCTTTATTAATAACAAGCTGTAAAAGAAAAATGACCCAAGTCAAGTGTCCAAATAAAATCAACAGGTAGCCACCCAGTCTCTGGCACTCTTCACGGTCACTCAGAGGTGTGCCCATTCTCAGGGGTGAAGGGTCCAGGTGCTGTGGAGGTGGCTGCTGCTGGAGTGCTGCTCTGAAGCCCCACTGGGGTGCCTGGCCCCGAGAGGATAACAGGTGACGGTGTGTTGAGGAAGCTCTCGGACAGCTGGCTCAGCCCTGTGATGTTGAGAGCTCCTTCCTCCATGCCATGAGGTGTCAGTCCCAAGACGGACGACAGATGTACTGAGGCTGGGCTTGGCTGTGGGATGGAGGTAGGAGCAGTGTAGTGGGGCTGTCCGGTCTGCAGCTGGGTGAGGACTGGCGTGGGTGGCATCGGTGTTGTCGGTGGCATCAGTGGCGTGGATGGCATCAGTGGAACCGGTGGCAACGGTTGCGTCCGATGAGCCTGTGCCTGGACTGGGAAGGGCTGCTGCCTGTGCTTCTGGACCTCCTGGTAGCCGTAGCCCTGGTAGGTGAGGGCCTGTGGAAAGCTTTGGAATGGGAGGGACATCACCTGGGGTGGAGGAGTGGACCTGGACTGGGTGGGAGCAGGTTCCTCTGGTTCTGGAGGGTTGTGAAGCAGCTCGGTGATCCGGTCCTTCACCACCTGGTACTGGGGTTCCACCATGTCCATGAGGGTCTGGTTGACATCGGAGAGGAAGGGCTTGCGGTTGGAGGATGAGGAATCGGTGTGGACCAGCTGAGAGAGGAGATCTATGCTGGTGCGGATGGTGTCCCTGATCTCCAGCAGGAGAGTGTGGCTCTGCCTCTCCTGTCTGGCTCTCTACCTTTCTGTGGAGGTGGAGCTGGGGGTGGATGTGGGTAGGGCTGTGATGGAAGTGCCGCCTCCTTTCTCCCACTGCGCTAGGGAGTCCTACATGCGCTCCACCATGGTTACAACACCTGTCCGCGGGTTCTCCGCCGTGGCACGCTCCACAGAAACCTGCCTGGAGACAGGAGCTGATTCTCGGCCGGAAGAGGACTGGCTCTCAGCAGGCTGCCGGAGAGAGAAGGTTGTGAGAAGGGCTGCTCCTCAGTGGCAGATCTCACCCTCCAGGAAGCTGCACCTAGCCATGACGTAGGTCTCTCTGTCCGTCAGCTTGACCGTGGCCTGGCTAGATTTCTTGAGGTGCAGCTTCCCGTACCAGGTGTGCATATGTTTCCACCAGCCGAGGAGCACCTCCGAAGTGTAACCCATACTCTCCGTCCTCCCTCTCCAAGCAGCCTGCTTCCTTTTGGTATCCCTGTACAGCCGGTGTCCCTTCCGCCACAGATAGTCATTCTCTCTCAGCCACTCCAGCACCTCATCCTCGTGTTCCTCCTCAATGAAGTATTGCCTCCTCTCCCATCCCCGCATACGCCTCTTCCTCCCTTTGGCAGGACCAGATGGGCCCTCATCCGAGGGGCTCCCAGGTTGTAGGGGTACTCCTCCACACCACCAGCAGCAGCAGCACCAGCAGGATCATCATCATCAGTAGCAGCAGCAGCAGCACCAGCAGGATCATCATCATCATCATCATCACCAGCAGGATCATAATCAGCAGCAGCAGCAGCAGCAGCAGGATCATCAGCAGCAGCAGCACCAGCAGCACCAGCAGCACCAGCAGGACTAGGATCAGTAGCAGCAGAGTAAGCACCAGCAGCGCCAGCAAGACCAGGAGCACGAGCAGGACCAGGAGCATGAGCAGGACCAGCAGGACGAGCAAGACCAGGAGCACAAGCAGTACGAGCAGTACGAGCAAGTCCAGGAGCACCAGCAGGACCAGCAGGACCAGGAACAGCTTCAGCAGAGTCCGCAGCAGCAGAAGCACCACCGCCAGGAGCAGCTTCAGCAGAAGCTCCAGTACCAGAAGAGCGAGCCCGAGCAGCAGAAGCCCCAGCAGGAGCAGAGTCAGGGACAGGGGGCGGGAGGATGGCCCTGTCCCTCTTGCCAGGGATGGCGGCAGGTTGCTG
>BLBF01000063.1:18528442-18560480 GCA_015471245.1 Laticauda colubrina | reverse complement strand
ACCCTTGCTGTAAAATCTCCAGTCAGAGGTGATATTTGCTAGTTGTCCAAACTACTCAAAATTTCTGCTACCGGTTCTCCAGAACTGATCAGAACCTGCTGAATACCACCTCTGAATAGACAGGATTGAAAAAAAGTATATTGTGTGAAGAAAATCCCAGGCTAAGCATTATAGTGGGGGCAGTAAACGTACTGCACATGCATGGATTAGCAGGGAACTATGGAAGAAAGAAATAATATAATTAATGATATTGGGAACTTTTATACTGGTTGGCTAATTGAAGCCCACCACATAATGCATCTTATAGCAGGTTCTATAATACCCTCGTCTCAGGGTATGTATATTCAAGACTGCACACATGTTTGTGCATATAGATATGTGAACCCCATGTAATTCATACAAACATTGGGCTGAGTTGCTGTATTCATGTTTATTATGTTGATTTTATATCTCATGAAGAAAGTTAGCTTAGCAGAACAAAGGCAAGTTGCCAAAGTCTTCGTCTAGTCTTTATCCCTTCCAGACTTGTGATACAATACCTGACTTTTCTGCCTTCCTCCTTTCCCTCCCTCCCTCCCCCCCTGAAATTTATATGGCTACCTACTCACTAACTATGACTCTGGGTGGCCTACAAGAAGAAAAACACAGTATAAAAAAAAATATCTCTCCACCCCATACAACAATACACAGTCAAATAAACCACTTGATGGGCTCCACCCCACTTTGGGTTTCCAAGTCTTCAAGGCCTTTTGAAGGTGTCAGTGCGAGCTAGTCTAATTTCTGAAGGATGATGTGCCCAAAGGGAGGGAGCAACCATCAAGCATCACAGGCCTGCTTGACTTAGGAGTCTAACAATTTAACATCTGACTTTCTGCATGCAACTATGTATCAACTAGTGATTTCCATGCCCTCATTCATATTATTGAATTTAAATTAAGAGGCACATCTGTTTTGAGCATAGGATGAAAAGGATCCACTGGCTTGTAAGAAAGTGACAAAATAACCCTAGCTGATGAAAGTCAGTGAAATGATAAATATGTCTTATTTGAAAAGAACACATAATGCTTAAATCTTCAAATGGTATGAACAAAAATAAATTTAATATTAGAATGAGGGTTGTTTTTTAATTCACAGCTTTAATTTAAACCTCAAAAAGCTTAGTGTTATGGACTATTAAAAATGAGCTAAACAATACACAAACTAGATTGTTTATGGGTAACATTTCATAATGAATAGGCATTTGATTAGGACTCTCAAGAGGTTTGTGATAATTTTGTTACAATGAGTGAAATGTGAGACAGTATGTGGAAAAATGGCAATGGCTTTGAAGAAAAAGAAACAGCAGATAAAATATTAGGAGGGTTTTTAAAAACTTATATGAAGAAAGGCCTTGGGTGGAAAAGAATTAACATATTTCATGAAGTCAGATGCTTCAGTTTATTGATAAGAAAAACTTAAATTTTTAATAAACCCAGTGAAAACTAATGCAAACTAAACTGGGAAAAGGTCCAGAAAAAAAAAGGAAAAAAAGGAAAAAACAACAACATAGACAGTAATAAAGAATTGGCTTCCAAACTTTATGACATTAAGCATAAACTAATTTGTGCTCATTTTTATAATTTCCTGACTTCAGAAAAGAATATTGAAGGAAGGCAAGTAGACAACAGTAAAATCTTTGGATTAAGTAATATTATGATATCTTTGCTGATTTCATAAACAGGGTTATCTTTTCAAAATTTCAGAGAAAATAAAGCTGGCTGCTTTTATCTGAAGAAGCTAAATTGAGGAATAGAGATACTGAAGATATGAAACAATAAGATGGAGTTGAGATTTTTAAACTGTCTTTTGGGGCACCTTCAGATTCCTCAAGCAGTTGATGAGGTTCCATGAAAGACTAAAAAATGTATTCACTTGAACATTGCCAGTTTTCTATTAAGAGTTTTGCCTCTTGATCAGATATAAGTGTTTTTTTTTAAATGAACAGCTCCACAACCTGAAAGTTTGAAAAATCTGAAATAGACTGTGATCCTCACACTGATATTTGTAATTACTTTTCTTTCCTCTTATGAAAACTTATAAAATGCAAGGCTTCTGTTTCATATATTTTTCTAGACAAATAGTACAACAGGGCAATAATATTTAGCTAAAATAAAAAGCTACTATATATACTGTATATTGTCTCAATAGTATTAATACTCCAATAAAAAAGAAAGGAAAAGCAGAAAAGGAGAAAAAACTCATTTTTATTCATAAGTCTTGCTATCCTGTCAGAGTACTGCATTACTTTGCTCATTCCCTTAACCTATTGACCCTTGAGAATATGGCTTTCTTATTTCTAATAGTAAACAAAATATTTGTCTTTAAATTATAAATATACATCACAAATTAATATGTTTCACAACAAGCTTCCCTGAAAATAAACATTATGTGCCTCAACATACTTGGCAGAAAGTGATTATTAGAAATTGCTATTAGGAACCCGATATTTATGCTTCGTCTGTTAATGAATTCCAAGTAATTGAAGAGATATTGTAACCAATATGATGTTTGTTTCAGCTAGGAACTGCTTTAGTGTCTAATCTTCTGTTTTTTCTTCTCTGTCTCTAATTTTCAGTGTGGTCAACTGCCCATATTCTGAAATAAACCTAAACAAAGAGCATACTCTTTCGGACCGTTTAAGTGGGGAGACCCCTCTAAATAATCCACCTATGCATTGGAATCGAAAATCAGAAATAAATGAAAGATCAGCCTCTCCTATAATCAAGTAATTATGTCAATGAAATTATGCTCAAACTTTATTATACTATGTGTTTTATTCTGGCTGAACCTGAAGCACATGTTATCTGTGTGGTATTTGTTTCAGGATACACTTAAAAGTCTGTGACTGATATTTTTTAAAAATGTGAATTTTTAAAGTTAGTTTATTTTGTACTTGTGAAAAGAACTTGGAAGTTCTTTTGACTCATCAGTATGTATTTCTTAAGACTGAAATTTAGAGAAGTGCTTTAGGTCTCCATTGTAAGGCTCTAGTTATTCCCAGGGGATTTGGGCTTTTTTCTTCCTCTCGAGCAGCTTAATCCCATATGTCATCAGAACATGTGTTTGAATCTTTCTACAATTCGGAAAAAAACCAATGGGGATTTTTTTAACCCATGTTATTTCTTATTCTTCAAGAAATAACAACCCCAAATTCAATTGGGCATTGGAAACAAATCTCAGTGATTTCAATTCTGATAAGTATAAATGTCTTTTGTTGATGGCATATATCGATTATGCACATTTTTGTATTTATATTGCTTGGTTTTATTGAAGATAAATCCTTCAACCAGAGGCACACAAAGCTGGGGTATTAGGTTACAGATTTTCTCTCTTTTGTGAGAGTAAATGTATAAGTTAAGACATTGGTTCTTCACCGCAGACCCTCCTTAAATACCTTTGTGACCATGTACCGTGGCCACGGACCACCAAGACTTAACTCAAGGTCTAAATCATAAATTTTTTTCAAGTCTTCGTGAACCGTCTATGATGACTTTGCAGACCCTCAGGAATCTGCAGGTCACAAATTGAGAACCACTATTAAAATGGAGAATCAATAGAGCAGAGCTGCCGAGGCATAGTGGTTAGAATGCAGAACTGCAGGCTGCTTTTGCTGCTTGCTGCCTGCCCGCAGTTCGATTCTCACTGGCTCAAGGTTGACTCAGCCTTCCATCCTTCTGAGGTGGGTAAAATGAGAACCCATATTGTTGAGGGTAATATGCTGACTCTGTAAATTACTTAGGGAGGGCTGTAAAGCACTGTGAAATGGTATATTAGCCTATCAAACACCTGAAAATGAGGTTTGCATGCATTATTAATATATATATTATTAATGTCTTCAGTAAGCAGTAGAGAAAACAGACACTTTTGTATAAAGGAGGGATTTTTAAACTAAACTTTCCAAAACAACTGTAAAATTCAACATTTTATCAATTTTAATAATTTGGTTTTGAATAGAATTAAATAATAATCTAATCCATTTCAGAAACAAAAGGGGTGGAGTTTATATTTCATTGGAGCAGTACTTTTACTATCTGCTCCTCCTTGCAACCTCTCATGGATGCTCTGCTTAGGGAAACAGGGACAGCCTAGATACTGTTGTTCCACTCAACCTAGAAAGGTGCCTTGAGATCACTGTAATGCTGCTTTTTTTGAGACCAACTTTGCCATTGATCTAAAAGCCGCAGCAGATAACAGTTATGGCTGCCACGTTACTGAGTGGGATATCTGACAATGTTAAACCTTTGTTGAAGTAACCGCAGTAGTTGTTAATCAGATATCACATCAGATACAGCATTTTACTTATGATTTAAGGGCTTTCAGCTGAAGAGAGTACCTGATGTATTTCCTTTGCTATTAAACAGAAGGGATCCTACTGCATATTCCAAGATTCTCAGTGGCCATTGTGCTTCCTGTTGGGTAGATCTTCTCAGTGGTGGCTCCTGTTTTCTAAAATGGTCTCCATCTTTCTCTTTATGAATATTGGACAAATGGTTCTATTTTGCTTTGTTCTCTTATATCCTTTTTCACTGAATTTGTTTTTGTTATCTATATTTCAGTTTGCATTTATTATTTGCTTTAACATTTAGTTAAACATTTCTTAACTATGATTGAATTTTCTTTTATTACTTGCATTTGTTTTTAAATAAAATAAGATGCAAATGAAAACACAGAAAATGATACATCAGGCCTTGAAAAATCTGACTAGGTAGCAGTGCCTGGAGCCCCAAGTGTGTAAAGGACCCAATTTTCTATTTATATTGCCATGAATGGATTGCAATATCTCCTGGATGCTATATGTATTTAATTTCTGGTTTTGTATTGTGTTTTTAACCTTTTTATTGTTTATATGATTCTTTGCCACCCAGAGTCATTGGTTTGATATGGATAGCTATACAAACTGAATGAATGAATGAATGAATGAATGAATGAATGAATGAATGAATGAATGAATGAAAGAATGAATGAATATGTTGAAGTTGCTCTTGCTGAAAAAGATAGCTGTAGGTCACTTTCTGAGATCTTAGATTTATAAATTCTTTAAATAAATAGCTAATTAATAAAAAGAGATACTCGGTAATATTCAGTTTTATTTTCCAGTTTAAGTTTTGCATCAATACAGGATTTTAAATAATTGTTTTTTTTAATATATAACAGTAGCAGAAAATGTCCCTGTCCCAGTCCCAGTCATATTGGAGTAAAGCCTGCACCTCATTTACAGACTTCAAAGGAGGAAGATACAGATTTGAAACTTCTTTGCAAAAAGCCTTTAATGTGTGATGTCAAAGAAGAAAACTACAGGTATCTCTAGGTTTTTTAAAAAATACTATATACTTTGGCTATGATCTATATAAGCTGAATACCATTATTTGCTATTTCCTAGAACAAAATATTTTACTCAGACTCTTCATTGTATCATATAAATGATGCAGCCTACAATCCATTTGCTAAACTCTTGAAAGTCATTCCTAACATTTTGCTGTATGCTGATAATGAGATTGGTATCATTCACTACTAGATATTGTAGTTTTTCTAGTTCGTACAGAAGTTTAAAGGATTTTGACTGGAAGAATCCCAGAAGAGAGCCTTCTCTGTCATTGCCCTTTTCCCCCAGGGGTGAGAGGGGTCCCCACTCTCTAAGCCTTCAGAAAGAGTGTTAAGACCTGGCTCTGCCAATTGATATGGGAGTCAAACAATGATTTGCAACCTTGGGGATGTTGGTATCATGAAGATGTTCTCTCCGCCATTTTACTTGTAACTTTTAATATTTTCACCCTAAACTTTTTAATTCTGTTTTTAACTTTATTCTTACTTATGCTTTTATAGCATCATAGCTTTTTTATTGTAAACTGTTCAGGGTCACTTAGATGAGTTGGGTGGTCTAGAAATGTGATGGATGGATAGGTGGGTGGGTGGATGGATAGATGGATCTATGAATATAAGGATAACTATCAAATGCTTATCAAGTACTTAAGAAGGAAAGCTTGGCATCACAAGAAAACAACAGCTAATTACTTGATAGCCAGCCATCAACACCCCAGTCGAATTCTAAAGACCCACAGGCACCATATAAATACCACACACAGAATAGCCTAAAGCACACACTCTGCTAGAGAGAAGTTCCCTAAAAATGGCCTCCGAAAACCTCACCTCTGGTCTTGATGACCAACCCAGAATGGATTGTGAAATAGAAACCTTGAAGATTGAGAATACTTACATTTGCCATTTAGAATTATTAATTATAACCAGTAACAACTTCAATTGTGTGCTTGTAGAAAGTCAGCGCCACAAATGACCTAATCCCTTAATCATTATAAACAGTGCCAGATGTAGTCAGACATTTAGCATATGGGGGGGGGGGGAACCTCTTTCCTAATATTAATCATTATGTAACGATAGAGTGCAGTGCAGTGCATTGAAGTGATGCAGGAAACTCTATAAAGACATTAGCAAGTTTTGCAAATAAATATTTGTTAAAAATAGCTAAAATTAGACTCCTAATAATGTCCTTAACATCAGTCTAGATAGCAGGAGCAATCAGAGAGAGAATCATAAAAACCAAGGGTGCAGCTGTGACATTTGATCAATCGTATTAGCAAAAAGTCAATTTGGTGTTTGTGACCTTATAATTTAAGCATCATTCTATTTTATGTTTATGAAACATCAAAAAAAAAAAAAGAGTGGGGCTTCACTTACCAGGTTGTGAGTGTCACTTTGACTTAGTTGACCTAAGTTTGAACAATATTATCATGTATAAACAGAGGCATAGAATAAAGAGACTAAACCATACGAAGAACAGCTGCAGGTTTAGGTCTGGCTAGTCTAAAGAAAAGAAGAACTGGGGGCGACTTAATAGTAGTATTCCAGTATTTGAGGGGCTGCCACAAAGAAGAGGGGGTCAAATTATTCTACAAAGCACCAGAGGGCAGGACAAGAAATAATGGTTGGAAATTAGTCAAGGAGAGAAGCACCTTGGAATTAAGGAGAAATTTCCTAACAGTGAGAACAATTAACCAGTGGAACAGTTTGCTTTCAGAAAACCTCACTGCAGGTTTTAAAGAAGAGATTAGACAGTCACTTGTCTGAGATGGGTATCGATTCTTTTGCTTGAGCAAGGGGCTGGTCCAAAGAAACGTATGGTAGTCCTTCATTTACCTATAGAAATTCTTCTGCCTTTTTTTCTGCAAATATAACGGCTTATTGCTTTAATTAAAAATACTACTACTACTTGTGTATGAAAGAAAAAACAAAATAGTATCAGAGAACTAATAGCAATAAAGACGGAAAATCACTGTTTGAGAATTTGATGTGGGGATTATGCTACAGATAGTATAATGAAATATCCCAGAGTTAATATTAAAATGTACTATATTCATAACATCCATAGTATTTACTAGTTATAACAACATATGACTAGGGAGAAAGCATAAGGCTGGGAAAGTTAATTGCATGTAGTTCATATTTCATAGCACTGTCTGGATTACTGCAGCATCCTACTTAATTAAAAAGCAGTTCAATCCCTTGAAACCTGGATCAAATTATTTTCAGTAATTGTAATGTCTAGAAGCTTATTTTTCAATATTATTGTCCTCCTAGAAAGGAGAACAGAAGAACCAAAAATGAATATTCAGTCTTTTCCTAATTATTAGGAAATTCTGCAGACCAATGACAAGTATTGTCACAGTAATTTTATATCAATTTTAAAACTTCAGTAAAAAGTGTCTTTACCATTTTAATGTTAATATTCTATTTATATCTTTTATTTTTGCATTTTCTGCATTCAGAATGTACAGTATCTCATTCTTCCTGTCACGTTTATTTCTTGAGTCCAGACTTTTTTTAAATGAGCATCAAATATTTTTGAAAGCTGTAACACAGCTAGAAATAAGAAAAATATTAGAGATTAATTTAGTACCTAAAGTAGTAGCGGTTTTAAATTAATAGAATCTTAGTTAACCCAATGGCTTAATAATGACTGCATTTTCCTGGAATATGTGTCTTAGTCTCCAGAAGTCAGACATTTCACAAATGTGAAGAAGTATGTAGAAAGTTAGCACCCACCCTTCTCCTAGAAAAACAAAATATTCTAGGAAATGTTTAAAAAAGGCAGAATATTATATTTTCCCTAAAGGAGAAACATGTTTCTAAAGACATAAACTCAGAGCCTCAGCTCTCTGCCCGCCCCCAGCATATATTTTGGTGTCAGTCTATCTACAAGAGAAAAGGCTAGGCCAGCTCATCTACAAAACAAAAGACCTTCATCCATGGGACATAATAGGATTAGTCCTCTACCCATCTCACCACATGGTATCTGGGAATATTGTATCACCCAACAAGATTCAACCAAGCCCGGGACTCAAGACAGTCTACAAAATTACTTCTGCATGGCTCCATGAGAGTTTCACAACCAATCAGAATAAATACCCTTCCCACAGGAACAGGAAGCAAATTCAAAGCCCAAGAGAAGGTATAAATTTCTCTCTCACACACATCCATATGCTCAGTTGCCCAGGACCTCAAAACCATGTTGTCCTGTACACCATTAAATCATCTGTCCAAAGAGCCTTATGTTTCCAATGTCTTTCTTCCCACTTGGGACTGAACCCAGATGGACATTTCTTCCAACAAGTGCAACCTAAATACTTTGTTCGTTTGAACCAGCCAAAACTTTTGACAGGTTCATGTGCTGCTTAAAAAGTGAAGCGTCAGAAACTGAAGCAGACACATGAGTCTTGGCTACGTTGAAGGGATGAAGAGGGATACTTTATTTGCAGTTCTCTGTCCTGCAAAGTCCAGAGAGCTGCAAATAAAGCAACTGCCCAGTCCTATTTCATGGCTGAGTAATACCATTTTTTCAGGTGATTCCAAATTGTTTTGCCCTTCCCAAGACACAAGGGAATGCGCCAGGGATGGGCTTCAAAAATTTCAACAACTGGTTCTCTGCCTGGTTGAGTATGGCCTAGTCTGCCTTCTGTACTATGATGGGGGAGGTTTTGCCCTCCCCGGGCTCTGGAGGCTTTCCTCGAGCCTCCAGGAGAGGAAAACGGCCTCCCTTGGCTCCAGAGGCCCTCAGAAGTCCGGAAATGGACCCATTTCCAGAACTTCCAGGAGACCTGTTTTTCACCCTCCCCAAGCTCTGGAGGCTTTCCTCGAGCCTCTGGGGGAGGGAATGGCCTCCCTGGGCTCAGGAGGCTTCCAGAGCCTCTGGGAGGCCAAGTTTTTGCCCTCCCCAAGCCTCCACGCAGGCCCTGGCATTCAAAACAGGTTGCATGGGGACTTCTCGGAGGGATGGGGTAATTAAAATGATAAAATTAGTTACCAGTTCGCCAAACTAGGATGAACTGGTAGCAGCCCACCCATGGAATGTGCTTAATCCTCTTCATATATACATAACCAGAAACTGCTTCCCTGAAACTGGAACATGTAAATGTTGAGTGGCTGTTTGTCTGTGATACCATTCATTCATAGATCACATTAAATCATATTAGATCATATTAAACCATGCTTTAAGAATTAGGTAGCTTTATAACACATTAAGCCACAGTGATTTATAGTTCATGGTAGCCAACTTCACGCCACATTCTAAGCAAAAAATCAAAGTCAGTGAAATGATACTGAAGTTTCCTTCACTGTATTCTGAACGTAATTGAATTAACTATTAAAAATAAATTTGATCTTATGTTGACACAAATGATAGGGAGCATCATATTTAACTGTCTAGGTACAGTAGGTGAATCTGCATTTTGTTTTGACCAGTTTCTCTTAAATGTTTTCATTGCTCCAGAATATAAATACTGAAAATTCAGTCACAACTCATTGTGGTCATAAATTAAGGCATCCACCAGTCCTGATCAATTTTTCTGACACTTTTCAGAGTGATTAAAAAAAGTTCAGCAAATCCATTTTTTTGAATGGGCAGGAGATTTTTTTGCCAGAAACTGGCAAAAATGTTGAAAACCAACAAAAACATCACAAATTAATCACATGACATTGCAACTTGTAAAGTGCAGTCACGTGTCCACTGGGAGGTGTGCGTGACGTATTTCAGTGGCCAGAAGCAACCATCCTGAGGTCTTTGTAACTGCAAACTTTCATAAAATGACTAGCTGTTTGTTTAGGACTACCTGCTTCATATTTTTTAAATATGCACATTTCAATATTGCAACATACTTCTGATTCTAAATGTAAATAATGGATTTATACTGACTAGTTTCTACTGCAGTTATTTCTTTAAAACTGAACCCAATTCTTTGTCTTATTACTGACATTAGATAACTGTTAATTATCATCTATATTTCAACATGGAGCATCTAATAATTAAAATTTAAGTGCATTTTTATTTGCTAAATTCGAATTGTTGGTCAGTCTGCCCTTAATTGTGTTTTTTTGTTTTTTTCACATAATTGCAGTTGCAAAGGGAGATATAGCCAACCAGTTTTATTTTTACTTAAAAACACAGGAAAATAAAGTAAATGAATCTGAGGAGCAACATTTTTTTATATGAGGAGTTCATGTCCTAATGCATTTTATACTCCTTACTTGCTTTTATCACAATTAACGTTTAAAAATCAAAGGCATTTCTGTTGATAGCATATATGCCAAAAGTGAGATGATAAAGAGTCCTGCTGTTGTACAGCTGGACAGCCTGCTATTGAGATTTTTAAAAATGTCTTCTTTTTCAGCACATTAATCCATTTCTGCGTTAAATGAAGGACACAGAACCCTTAGGGCACTCTCTTTTCAGGTTGAGCAGCAAATGGTTTCTTTATCTAGTGACACCTTGCTATAGGCTCATTTGTGGAACTTGCAAATAAAATGCGCTGCATACACAGCAGTGCTAAGCCAAATTTGTTAAAGAAAAAATATGGCCTCATTCTGATGTAACATAATTCCCTAAGGCTAGACTAATCTATAACAATAAAAATTGCTTTTTTATTATTATTTTATTTTTTATTTACACTCAGTCTTATGTGTCCACCGGATCTATTGATAGCAAACACAGATTTCCAATATAACTTGCCTTTTTTCTTGATATGTTTGAAGATAATTTTTTTCTCTCCAGATAAACATAAATGTACCACCTGCCAGCAAATCCTAGCAAGAAACTGCCTTTTGCCCACATTCCTACATCATCTGCATGGCTAATTAAAAAAGAATGACACTTCAGTATAATTTCCCAGCCCTGAAAATAGTTCAGTCATTTTTCTGGAGTATAATGGGATACTGTAAATTTAACTGGAGGATCTGAAATGTCTTACGTTTGACAGCTGTGTATAGAATATATTGTGTAAAAGTGGCAGGAAAATTATTATGTACAAATTATCCTGAAAAATGCTAGTTTTTCCTTGCTTGTTTTCAAGGTTGTCAACTCTGCATCTTTAGTAGTCAGACACCAATGTTTTATGTTTGACATTCGTTATGAAATTACTCATTCAGAGAATGATAATGACTTTCCACTAGTTTCAACTACTTTCCAGTAGTTCCTCCTTCTGAAACCAATTCCAGTTAGTAGTGATAGGATGGAGAGACATCCAGCCCTAACTTTCTCCTTTGTAGGGTGCCACAGGACTTGATTCTCTCCGTTCCTGTTTTAACATGTACATGAAACTCATCCATCCAGATCATCCCTCAGCATTGGGATAAATGTCATCAGTGCAATCATCATCTCCTTTTGATGACCCCATAATCCCTTTTGGGGTGGAGTCTGAGCAACTGAATGGAGCTGTGTATTTACTGGCCAGATGCCCTTCCTGTCGCCAGTGCAGAGTTTTGTTCAGCAGATATATTCTCATTGTGCTCACAGAGAGAAATATCTGCCTCTACCGAGGATCGAACTCACAGCTGATTGTGAGGTGAGAGCTTCACCTCTAGGCCACGGCAATGTGACTTCTTAAATGTCATCAGTACAAGGATAATACTTAATTGTACACCTCCATCTCAGATCATCTACATGAGGTGTTTTCTGATCCCTGGAGGAAATATGGGTCTGGTTGCAGAAATCTTGGCTTCAGATCAACCTAAATTGGCTGTACAATCCTTCAAATCATTGGTTTTCCATCATTACCTCTGAATGGGTTTACACTGCCATGGGCAAAGTTGATGCACAGTGAGAACCAGATTCATGGCTCCAGCTTGAGGAGCTTTTGTATAAATGCACATTGTTCACTTGTGGCATCTGTTCCTAAATTGAGAGGCATTGCTCGCAGCCACACATGTTTTAGATGATTCTTGGAAATACTGTTGTAATGTATTCCATGTGAGGCTGCCTTTGAAGACTGTTTGGAAGCTTCAGCTGGTCCAGGACATAGCAACAGATGTAATTTTGGGCGTACTATGGCATGCCCATATAACACTGCTACTATATAGATTCCATTGGTTCCCAGTAAGCTTCTGGCTCATGGTCTCCTTTAAAGACCTACATGGCATGGGACCAGATTGCTTGCAGGACTCCCCAATTCTAGTGGTTTCTACCCATCTCACAATATTTGGCACAATTAGTATGTTTTAGGTCCCCTAGTGAAGCAGTGTCCCTGGTGGGTCCCAGAAAGTATGTTTTTTCTGTCATGGCACCAGCTCTATAAAGCAGCTTCCCTTGATATATGAATGGTTGTGACTGTTGGTCTTTTAGAAGGCTGTGAAGACTGTTTCTCCAGGCATTGGAATGGGATATTAATTCTGGACTTCTGGTGTGAATATATGTGATAAGTGGAAATTAAGATTTATTTATTTTTATTGAAACCCCAATTGGTTTCTTTTTAGTTTTAATAGAATGCTAGAGTTTACTTTGTTCACTGTCCAGAGGTTGATTTTTTTTAGATGGAAGAGAGGTCATATATATTGGATGGATGGATAAATTTCCTATAATTTCTAGATTAGGAATATACAATGCTTCTAGTTTTTGACTGCTGGGAACAGTCTTTTTATAAAAAAAAACTCTTACGTCTACAGCTCCCTACTTTTATTGAATTACTGCATCTTTTCAGACAGTCTCTCCAATGGCTTTGGATATAGTCATATTATCACTTGGTGACCAGGTTTTTTTAAATTTCTTACATGTCTGAGCAAGTAATATGGTTTGTAGATCAGAAGGTGCTGTCAATTCCATTTGCTAGAGCCATGATATTACATCCTTGGGGATTTATATGCCTGGTGTGCATTCGGTGGAATCAATTATCTTCGGACTCATCATTTTAACACTTAATAAAATTGTAGAAGGAATTCAAAGTAACTTTATATGATGCTCCACGCTAATGAAATCATCTTGCCTTCTAGAGATCTAAAGATATAATTGTTCTGGGGATTTTTTTATTTATGGAAGACAATGGAGTTGGAAATATGTTGGGTTTTGGTTTTGTACCATTTTATATAGTAACCAGCAAAATTGATTTATGTAAGTTGATTATTATTGATTATGTAATATTACTTTATGAAACCAGATTAATTGTTATTGTTTTGTTTTGATTTAAATTTCTATATTTTATTTTATATATGATACTATATAATAATTTGTATTATACATCTTATAAAATGTTTAGCTAGAGGTGAAAAAACCCTATATTATTATCATTACCAGATAATTAAATGTGAAGCTTTTGTATTACTTAGGGGAGAGCACGCCAAGGAACTCACTGGGAAAGATGGCTGTGAAGAAAGAAAAATGGAAAATGAAGTATTATCTATAAATGAAACCAAAGGTAACTGTTATTTCATGCTATATGTGCTGTACAAGAGTTTTAACAAATTAGTGACATAAATTAATACTTTCAATTGGCTTTATGGAATAATTTCATTAATGAAACATTTTATTAAAAAAACAGAACCACACTTGCCTTCATAAGACTGTTTGGTTTTAGATTGTCTTTAAGGATTCAGGCTGTGTCCCCCTGAATTCTACTATGGAGTTCATAATGGCCAAAAAAAAAGAGATATATTAGTAAACATACAAATAATGATTAATACTAAGTGACTAAGGATGGAATTTACTTAATTATTTTTCATTTAAAGACATAGGATTATTTTAAATCCCAGGGGGTGGTAGGCAGCTTACAGAACACAGAAGTTTGTTACTTGCTAACAAAGTAGATGATGTCATCATCTTTATTATCATCAAACTAGTAGTTGTAAACAAAGAAAGAATGCAGAATTTGATCTGTAAAAATGGAAGGAAAAGCAATCTCATGTTGGAGAATGTAGAGGTGTTAGGTGGGTTGTGAGTGACCAGTTATAAATTGCAGTAAATTGTTCAGCCAGGACTAGTGTGTGGTGGGTTTGTGAAATTGGCATTTTTGGACAACCATAAAAAGGAGATAAATTGAACAAAATATTATACAGGAGTCCCCAGTGAGAAATTTCATGCTTAGGATTTTAAAAAAAGAAAAACAGTGACAATCACAGCATTATACACTGCCCATCTTATAACAAATTCTAGACGGCTTCGGAGCAAAATTTAAAACAACACAAAAGCTGTATTAAAACTATTAAAACCAAAAACAAAATCCTGGCACCAAGTCAAACTTCTGATGTGTAATCCCTTCATCCCAGTGTTTGTGGGTCCGCCTAAATTCTCAGTGCTTTGCAGAAGACTAGGAGGGTAGAACTTCAGGGGGCAAAGTGTTCCATAGTGCAGGGGCTACCAAATGAAAAGATACACTTCACTTCCTAGCTCCCATAAGATGGCAATATTTAAGAGAAGGAACTAGGAACATCCCACCTACCATTGGGAGCTGAAGCAATGATATAGTTTTTTCAAAATACAGGGGGAAATGATGGCTGAGCAGTTTCCATTGTTTTTCATAGAAGGTAAGTACATAACGTAGTTTAAACTGTGTTCAAGAAAATGTAGTTATATATCTATTTCAGACATAATTAGTACAGATTAGAGTATTTCTGATACTCTATAGATATATTCTTTAATTAATTAATAAGTCAAATGGACCAAGTATGTTATCCTGAACATACCTTTCCTTTACAAGTGTCGTAATATCATATGTACAATAACAAAACTTGTTTTATTATTGCTTGCAGACGGCAAGGAAACCAATTGCAGAAGTTCCCATCTGCAGCCAGTCATTTTATCTTCCAAGCTCACAATTCCTGCATTTCCATTGCGGTGGGAACAGCACAGTAAGCTCCTTCCTACAGTAGCTGGGATTCCTGCCAGTAAAGTTTCTAAATGGAGCACAGACGAGGTATGTCTTAAAATGGAATTTTCACTTTTAAAAAGTGGAAAACTTTAATGGATTTTTTGCTAAAGAAAAAAAAAACGAAACAGTGATTTATGGATTTAATTATTGAGAAGAGTAAGAATTAAATAAAAGGATGAAGGGGTTTCTGGAAGATTTAAAAGGCAGGGGAGACAGTGTGTTTGTTAATAAGGTCGGAAGTCATCTATTTTAATTTCCTTGGTTGTTTTCCTTCCTTCCTTCCTCTTTTTTTCTTGAATGTTTTTATATATTTAATAAAAATATTTTTAAAAATGGAATTTTTATTCACCATCAGCTAATATTACTTGATAGAGTTCTATTAGAATAGGAGATATCATAATCCATTGTGTTGATATATTCATTGCATATTTCTATTTTGCCTTTTTATATATTTTAGTAGTGATTAGGAGGGGATGCTATTATCTATCATAATAAAGTAGGCTAGTGAAAGTGAATACTGATCTATTTATAGGGTATTTTTTCTTCCTTTATCAGGAGAAATGTATTTTGTATTGTCCTTTTTATTGATTTGCTAAATTTACTTTCCACTGGTCATTCATCGCCTAAGATGGCATACTGTATATAGCTTTCCCCCTATTCAGATACAGCCTAGTGAAATAGGTCAGACTGAAAATGAGAGCACACTCAACTCCACTACTGACCTTGTATGGCAGGGGTGTCAGACTTACGGGCTGTGGGCCAGATGTGTCACACTGGCCACATCCATCCCATTTAGTGAAGGAAAAAAGGTCATGACATGTCATGTGACTACATGACGCTGCAGGTTTGACATTCCTGTTTTATGGTGTCCTTCTGTTCCTAAAACCTCTGCAATCACATCCGCTTTCTGAATGGGCTTTTAAGATAGCTTGCTTCCATTTTTCCCCCTCTGTTACTGCCATAGAAGTTAGAGAATAGAGATTCCAATGCCTGATTCCTTTGCCTGAAGTGCACAATCTCACAGATGATGTGTGTTAATGCTTTGGCTCTGCATTTGCCTCCTTATGGCTCACCCTAATTTCAATAAATTGAATTTCAAGTTTAATGGCAGATTATATTCATCTTGTAACTTAGCTTAGGATAATTTTAGTACATGTCTTCTTCAGGAGATTCAGCCTTCTATATATGTCTAACCCTATTCTCGAGATATTTTAGGGAATCTTGGAATGCTCTATTTCTCCTTCAGCCAATTTTACTCTGAATGTTAATCCTGCAAATTGGAAGCAATTCAGATTGTTCTTTTCATGGTGTTTTGGATGAAACAGGCTTGTTTTGTTGCTAGACTCTCTGTAATTTTCTGTTCCCAGACTTACTCAGTTTTCCCTTCCTATCTATGAAAGCAGTTTTCCTTTTCCTATCTTCCTATCTATGAAAGCAACATTTTTCTTTCTTTTTTCATGTTTTGAATAATAAACAGTATGATCTTCTGATTGAAAGAATCCATTTCATTTTGCTGGTGCTATAGATGTCAACATACAACCCATTCCTTTTATCTTTCATTGTATTCAGCTTTCTTATGTTCTTGCTTCTTAAATTCCATGTTTCTACCACAGTTTTTTGCAGCTTTGAATTTCTTTTCCTGAATGTCAGCATCAGCAACTAGAGTCCTGAAGGCTTTACTCTATCTGTGGTATTAAATAACATTAATTCTTGAAAAGATCTTCAATGCTTCCTCAATAGTGTATTGAAGGCCATCCAACCTGGGAGGCCATAATCCTGCATTATCTCATCAATCACTTTATTTTGTGTATCAGTTTAATATTCTTGGTAAAATATCATTTTACCAATTTTATTCTTGGTAAAACTATCATTGCTTTCTCCCATTCTTTATGGCTTTGCTATTGTCACTAAAGTGAGCCTTCATCTCCAACATCTTCCTATATTGCTGCCCCAATGGTGCTTTTTTCAAGAGGCAACTGGACTTTCTGGTTTTCCTTTGACTGGATGGTGGGGAATGAAAAGATTTGGTCATTTGCATATTTTTAGCAGAAGAATGCAAATGACTAGCTGTTTGCAAGGAGTATAAATCCTTCTATTCCCCACCATCCAGTTAGAGCTGAAGAAGCTTCTTGGTGAGAAGTGAAATGTCTTCAAAGAAAAAACAGAAAGTCTAGTTGCCTCTTGAAAAAAAGCACCTTTGGGACAACCATGACCTGGATGACTGAGAATCTCCATAGACATTCCCTATATTGCTGTTACATGATATACAGTAGATGCCTGTTTGTCTTAGCTAGGCAGAGGGATGACTTTCATGGCTTGAATGATCCCACTAGAATTATTTACTTTCAGGATATAACTCCCATTTTTCTTTGATCATTCATCCCAGGAATATGACCGTGCTGCAGTGAAGGAGCATTGATGGAGTTGCGGTGGGGCTTAGAGTCTAAATAGCAATCTTGCTTCATTGACATTATTATTTACTCATAAAATGAGTAAATTTGAAGAGGTGGAATGCATGATATGTAGACAAAATGCTATTACAGGTAGTACATCTAGAGCTCCCCAGTTAGGGTTGAATAGCATGGGTTTGTTCAGAACAGATCATGCCAAACCAATCTTATTTCATTCTTCAACACAGTGATTAAATTAGTAGACAGTGAAATACTGTGGACAGAATATATTTAGATTTCAGCAAGGCATTCAACAAAGAGGACCACAACTTACTTCTTAGTAAGCTAGAAAAAAGTAGAATAGATAGCACCATCACTAAATGGACTCACAACTGGCTAGCAAACCATACTCAACGAGTAGTCCTTAATGGGTCTAAGTACATGGAGGGAAGTAAGCAGTGGGGTGCTGCAAGGTTTTGTCTTAGGCCCAGTACTCTTCAGTATCTTCATTAACGACTTAGAAGAGGAAATAGAAGGGGAACTTACCAAATTTGTAGATGATACTAAGCTGGCAGGAATAGCTAACACCCAAGAAGATAGGCTCAAAATCCAGATGGATCTTGACAGGCTAGAACACTGGGCCATATCTAACAAAATGAAATTCAGTGTAGAAAAAAATAAAGTCCTACACCTAGGCAAGAAAAACCAAAAGTACACATATAGACTGGGTGAAACCAGGCTCAACAGCAGTAATTGTGAGAGGGATCTTGGAGCCTTAGTGGACAACCAGCCTAATATGAGCCAGTAGTGTGCTGCAGCAGCTAAAAAAGCTAATGCAATCCTAAGTTGTATTAACAGAGGGATACAATCAAGATCAAGGGAGGAATACTAATACCACTCTATAAAGCCTGAGTAAGACCACACCTAGAGCACTGCATCCAGTTTTGTTCACCACATTACAAAAAAGATGTTGAGTCTCTAGAAAAAGTATGATTGGGGAATGATTAGGGGACTGGAGACTAAAACATATGAAGAACGGTTACAGGAACTGGGCTTGGCTAGCCTAGTAAAGAGAAGGACCAGGGGAGAAATGATAGCAGTCTTCCAATAGTTGAGGGGCTGCCACAGGGAGGAAGGGATCAAGCTATTTCCTAAAGCAGTAGGCCAGACAAGGAATAATGGATGGAAACTGAACAAGGAGAGATTTAACCTGGAAATAAGGAAAAACTTTCTGACAGTGAGAACAATCAACCAATGGAACAGCTTGCCCTTAGAAGTTGTGGGAGTGCCATCACTTGAGAACTTCAAGAAGAGATTGGACTGCCATTTGTCAGAAATGATGTAGGGTCTCCCGCTTGGGCGGGGGGTTGGACTAGATGACCTACAAGGTCCCTTCCAACTCTGATTATCTGTTATCTGTTATCATTGGCTCCAAATTTTCTATTACTAAATAAGGTAGATATGTCTCATTTTATGAACTTTGCCACAAGTAAGTGGATCACTGAAGTTGTTAAGTGAACCATGTGATTATTAAATGAATCTGGCTTCCCCACTGG
The DNA here is from genome assembly GCA_015471245.1 of Laticauda colubrina. Classification (NCBI taxonomy): domain Eukaryota; kingdom Metazoa; phylum Chordata; class Lepidosauria; order Squamata; family Elapidae; genus Laticauda; species Laticauda colubrina. Next base: position 18,541,355 of record BLBF01000063.1, on the reverse strand, counting down.
CTTGGCTTGGCGGAAGCCGGCTGGGAAGGTTACAAATAGTGAACACATGATCACTCACAGGAGTGTGCAACTGTCATAAATATATACCAGTTGCCATTTGAATTTTCATCAAATGACCATGAAGAAATGCAGTGCTTAAAAGTGAGAAAACCAGCCACAAGTCACTTTTTTCAGTGCCATTGTAATGTCAAATGTCACTAAAAATAGTTCTAAATCAAGGACTTTAAACAAGACTAAAAAAGATTAAGCCGAATATAGAGTTTAGACAGTTTGACCATTGCTATTTATAAAATTGGAAGAAGCCATAGTACCCTTGCCATGTTTGAAACAAGTATTTGCTGATCCCCCCCTCCCCCCGTTCCTATCACTTAGAAGCAAGATGAAGAGCTAAATGATCAGCTATTCTATTGTTCTTACTTTTTTATTTTGTTAAAATTGCTTGGCAGGTCTCAGAGTTCATTCGGAGTTTGCCAGGTTGTGAGGAGCATGGCAAAGTATTCAAAGATGAGGTGAGTATAGTAGATCAGTCCTTTGGGTGATCAAGGTTCAGCACTTTTACGGGGTTTTATATGATGTTTAACTGGTACAAGATAATATGTCTACAATAAATCAGCCCTGTTCTTAATTTCATTTCTGAAGAGAGTCTCTCAGCATGGTTTCACCAAATTGTCTTAAAAGTGACTTCAGTGAAATAAAATGTGTAATTAATTTTGCCCTAGAAATTCAACTGGAATTGGAATTATTCTTTCCCGAATAAAGGCTGCATTTTTTAAAGGCATTGTTTGTTAGAATATCTAAAATATTGCTTTAAATTATGTGACAATGTTATATGCATATGGCAGTGTGTAAATGCCTTGCAAGTTCAAATTTCAATGTGACATACATTTCAGAGAGTGTAATTCTTCAAAGCGAGGTGTTCAGTAAAAAGAAATTGGGCATTAATACTAACCTCCTTTTTTAATCAGTTATGCCCACTTAATATATTGGGATGTTATTTACTGCATACATAATAGATGTGTGAATTTTTAAATATTGCTAATCTAGTTCCAGTCCAACCAGCATGTAAGCAGTGCTCATAATTGTAATTCAATGCTATCAGGAAGACGTCAAGTCCTCCATCTATATTTATTGCTTGTAAAGAAATGAAAAAAAGGGGCAGACTAAACTAACCCAGGGGCTTTGATGCCATTGTTGACTTGATTAAGATAAAGAGAACATTTAGGAAAACAATATTTCTATAACGCCGTAATTTAAAATACCAGGATTTCTCTGAAAGATGGGATATAACATAATAACTTTACTGCGGATCCTATTTTAACTCAACTAGTGACTTATAATTGGCATGCAGGAATGTGGCAGATTTCCAAAGCTGTATATGAAGGCTGTGATAATCCTTTGAAAAGAGGCTTTGGAACCAATGCAAATAGCTCATCCTGAGTTTTCTTGAAGTGATTGTGCCTGCTTACACAGGCAAATTACCTTCAGTGATGCAATTTTTTTCAGAATGTGAGCAGAGCTTTGTACATATTCCAGCATATTCCAGAGTACTTCTTCTGAAACTTTTTCACAGACCTTCTATATACTGCAAACAACATGCTTCTGCTTGCTTCTGTATTTTAGGAGATAAATTATTTCTAGTAGCCTCACATCCCTTTAGTCCTTTGATACAATTTAAAATAAACTTTTAACTAGATATTTATTGCCATGAGCTGAACAAGTGCTCAAAGAATTCTGGAATAGTTTTGTTTTGCTTTTACAAAAGCCATCCTGACCTCTGTTCTTATAGCTGAATCGCTTATGCTAACTAGAAAGGCAGGAGCAATGGCAGTCTTTGGGGTGAAAGTTGATAAGCATCACTGAGGGATATTTTTTATGCAATGAACAAGGTGAATTCAATTCACTTTTAAGATTAACAAATTCCATTTTGCTATATCTGTCGTGAATAGATTGATCCCATTTTAAATTATTGTTAATTAGTTGAAAGTACATTCATAACTGTGGAGTCATTAACATGTAGATTTGTTTTTTCCTTTCAGCAAATCGATGGGGAAGCTTTTCTTCTAATGACTCAAGCAGACATTGTCAAAATAATGAGCATTAAACTGGGACCAGCCCTAAAAATCTTCAATTCCATCCTGATGTTCAAAGCTGCTGATAAAAACTCTCATAATGAACTCTGATAAAAGGTCTACAGGACAACATCTGCACTCCAGCCAATGTTTTAGCCAAAGCACAAAGATATAGAAAGATAACCTAGGATGAACATTTCAAAGGGAAAAAGTCTTAAAGTGCATGAAATAAAGATACTTTCCAAAAACTAGGGCAACTGGACACTTCTGAGAAGTGCTTAAGGTTTTTAGCAAGATAAAAATTTCATAAGAGCAGGTACGTAAAGTTTGTCAACCTGGTGGTTTTAATTTTTCTACAATTAGCCACCTTAATTTAACTAAGGGAACATATTAGAATCATGGTTATATTAGCCTTTTTTAAGGAATCACAAAATATATACTTTGTGGATTTATCCATTGGGCTTAATTAATCTCTTTGTCCTATTTGACCATTTTCATAAGAAACTTTACAATTTAAAAAATATTGGGGATGCAATTAGTTAATGGAAATGGTTAACTCATTAATTTTGCACTACACTGAAAATTGCTTATTCTAAGAAAACATTGCTGAAGATCAGTGCTGTTTTTTTTTTAATTATTTTTGCATGGTTAAAAGAAAAATACTTCCGGTAGCATATTTGGTATGAAATTATTAATAAGAACTACAAAAGGTTAATGTAATTATATTTCATGTTGCATTATATTACTTTAGTTTATTCTATGAAAAGAGATACAAATTAAATGTGCACATGCAGAATAAAAATAATCCTGCACTGTAAAAAAAACCACCTTTTTATAAAGAATTAAATTGGTTGAAAAGGAATATTAACTCAATAATCTAAAAATAGCAGTAAGGGAAAAGTTAAAACAGTTCTATCCAATTTAAAAGGAATTTGTAAAAGTTAAGTCACTTGACTTTAACATGTGCAATAGAAAGCAATGTGAAAAAAGATCATCAAGGGTTATATTACATTGTTCTGTTCAGTCTTTTTTATAAATGTTGCATCTTTTATATTTTGTTCTGACTTTTTACACTTAAATTGCATTTAAAATTGTTACGCTTCATAACTGCCAAAATGTGAAAGAACTTTTGTATGACTCATTTTTCATGCAGTTGGTTTGTATCAATATTAGTACAGTCATATTTTTCCATTTGTCTTAGTTTTCACTGAAAGTTGTGGTGAACAGTTTCCTTCAAAGATGAGAGAAGCCAAAATGCTTAAGTGTGCTGTACAGTTTTTCGGGAAATGGAATTCCAAAGACTAATTGGAAACAAGAAGATCAGCAAGAGCTATGGCTCAGCTTCTCCCCTTCTCTCAAAGAACATCTACACACACAAACATACACACACACACACATATTCAATGGGATTTTATTTCTAGTGCAGCTTTTTTACACTTTCACCTGGTTTAGAAAAGTATCCATAAACATATGTTTACACAAATCTTGATTTGCATAGATGAAAAATGAAAAATTAGGAACATCATCATTCTCTCAAATCATCATTTGAGAGCATCATTTCTCTTAGCAGAGAAATAGTCGCCTACCCCACCTTTAGCCCATGTCATATACTTTGTGAATCTGCCTGCAAAGATATATGAATTGGTCATAACTTTCTCCTGCCCTGCTGTTTGGAAAATTCCTGGCATGAGATGATTCAGGGAAAGGAGAATAGCATGCAGATAGCTGTTTTGCCAGGAGGCTGCATTTTCAACCTACAAAACAAGGAAGCAGATTCAGGATCTTACCTTTATTCCCCTAATTCATTTAGCAATTATGGTTATCTGTGCCTTGAATCAGTTTTAACTCTTGACAACCTTCATTTTTCATGGCAGAAAAGAGTTTGCCTTGGACTTCTTCCCAGGGCTAAGAGAAAATTATTGGCCCATGCTTAAGACAAGATCAGAATTCACTCCGCCAATTTCTAGCCGGATGCTATCAATGATTACACTAACCTGGCTCTTTATAATCTTTCCTTTTGGGGAAGGGGGTGATTTTGAGTCAGTGTTGGCCCCTGCAGATTTCCTGACGAGGTTTCTCAGGAGTGGTTTGCCCTTGCCTGCTTCCTAGGGTTGAGAGAGAGTGGCCCAAGGTCACCCAACTGACTGTGTGCCTAAAGCAAGACTAAAACTCAGGAGTCTTTCAATTTCTAGCATTATGCCTTAAGCACTGGTAGAAGATATTTCTGGATTTATATCTAGGCCAGGCTCTCCATAGAACACAGGGAATAAGTTACTTGGAACAGAGGCAGACGTTATTTCAATAGCATAACATGAAGTATAGCAGTCAAAAGATAGGCTAGGAACTTAAAATTTTGAGGTAGTTACCTTTATAGAGAAACCTTTCCTTTGCTCCTCTCCCAAGGATAGAGTCTGACCTCTAGGGATTGATAAAGAATATTTGTAGCTCAGGGATGAAATGAGGGGACTTTGCTCAGAGAGCAGAGCATCATGGACCCATCTAAGAAATATTAGAAACTAATTAGCTGGGTGGACAAAAGGGGATGCTTGGTTAGATACCCTGTTGAGCTTGTGTGGTTTTTCCACTCATTTACCCTCTCAACCAGCTTTCTATTTAATTAACATTGCAGCAGGAGGTGGCGGTCACATAGAGGAAAGTATTTTTTGTTTTTAAATAGGTATAATTTATGGTATCCTGAAAGAAATGTTTACCTGAATGGGTTGTCCCCTTGGCCAATTTTATAATATTTTGTGTTGACCTTGGGTGATGGATCCAGGTTTGGGGAATCTTGCCTATGTTTGTAAAGGATTTCCATATCCTGAGAGGATTTTGTAGGATTTGGTTGATTTACTGATTTCTGCCAACTTCCTATCAGTTTCCTCAAAAAAAATGAAGCTTGGCTAAAAAGTTCAGGTGAGTTTTTTTAATTTTGTGACTGGACTTTCCTGGAGTCAGACATGGCCAATTTGGCCAGATTACAGGATTATCTGGCTAGAACAGACATCGGCATTTTATGGTCCGTGGGCCATAACCAGGCTTATATCTGTCCCTATCCAGCCCACCATTGGGCTAGGTGTTGAGCAGGCTTTTACCTTCTAACGGTATAATTCTATATGTTCTAACAGCAACTGGCTCTCTTTAGAATTGTTTGATGCTTTGTATTTAATGAATTATTACTACACACACACACACCCTAAGAACAATTGCATTCTGAAATGTCAGAAGCAAATGCAGTCTTTATGTCAGAGAAAGCTTTTTCCTTGGTGCTTATTATTTAACCCAGAAATGACAGCACAAATTGAAAAAGCTGGCTAAGTAATAAGATCATTACCAAACAGGAGATTGAACTGCTGATCCTTGTATTTAATACTAAGCAATTAATTATTGCTTAGAATTTCAGAAAGGTTACTTACTGTCAAAGAGCATAAAAGGAAAACAATCACATATTTTTAGTAATTTTAATGACCAATACCTTTTATCAAAGATATCTAAGGAAAAAAAATAGTTTATTGTTCTCTGAGGCAAGGGTTCCCAATCCCCCAGGGCCACACAATTAAAGGTGAGTGGCGAGTGAGCAAAGCTTCATCTAAATTTGCAGCTTTTCCGCAGCACCAGCAATACTGCTTCAGCTCCACCTCAGATCATCAGATGTAAGATTAAATTAGAAGCACAAAGCCTATTGTAAAATGCACAAATATGCAAGGGATCTAAGTTGCAAGTTGCTCCCTGGTCTGTGGAAAAATTGTCTTTGAGAAAACTGCTCCCTAGTGCCCAAAAGGTTGAAAGCGTTGTCTAGGCTATCCACTAGCTCTTTACATATCTCCTAATTAATACCAGGTATGAAAAGAAAAGCTACTTTTCCCCCAACACATTAGAAGTGAAGGCATGCCTGTCATCTTCATACATGGCAAAGATTTTGGGGGGGAGGAGGGAGAGAAATTCCAGGATAATATCAGTAGTCAAAAATTTTCAAGAATGTCATAGCAGAATAAATTTGGAATTTCTCCTTAGTGCTTGATATAATAATAAGATGGGAGATAATTTCCATATATTGTTAATGTGACACATGATGGTATCTTTAGAATGAAAAATTAACCACCACCCCCAATTCTATAGAATCAAGGTTTTTCAGATTTAGCAACCTTTAAGATGTCTGGATCTCAACTCCCAGAATGCCATTCTGGGAGTTTTAAGTCCATCCATCTTAAAAGTTGCCATGTTTGAAAAACACTGGTTTAGATTCTACTTAGAATACAACATAATGAATCTGGGATGAAAAGTGTCCCAGTGTCCTTTTGGAGGTGAAGTTTATTAATTTTAGTTTAGATTTTGTAAAATTATGATTGAATATTGTTCATTTAAAGTTTTGAATTCCAAACTGCTACACCATCTCCAAATGTTTTCATACATTTCCAAATATATTATTTCAGACTTGTTTTTTTTTTCCATAAACAACATCAATTTGAGTGTTCCTCACCTAGTATGTTGTTAATGGTGTTCTCTGCATATAGTTCCAAATTCTCAAGGGCTTTCTTATAAACATCCTGGTACATTAGAAACTAAAATTCTGTAAATAGCTAAAGGGAGGGAGGAAGAGAACATAATTCAGAAAAGGGATTTAAAGAATCTTTTCCCATTCAAGAAAAAGGCATGGTTAAGATTCACTCTTTGGCTACTGTTTTAAGCAGCAGACAAAACCTAAATGTTAGCTGAGAGGTCACAAAAAGAAGTTATATTAGGATCACTATCTTGGCAGGAAAACATATAACTCTTCAGGATGAAGGTGGATGAAGTTTGCTGTGTGTAGCACATTTTTTTGTTATCTAAAAAAAACCAGAAACAGAAAGTGTGGCCAATACGTGTGAAAGTGGTAACGTAGGGACATAATTATTTTTGCACTACATTAATCAATGGGAAGTGTGAAGCAATGATCACTAGTGCAAACCATTTATGTTGCCAACAATGAAATGGAAAGGTAATAAATACGACTCCTCTGCTAGAAAAATCACAGTTGGAGTCTACATTATTCTAGTAAGTACAAATGCTGTTTTTTTAATGAACATGCTGAAGCATGAACTGTTCAGTAATAATTAAGAAGTGCCCTTGCAGATTTCTTAAAGTTGGAATACTCTGAAGGTTTATCATTTTATTCCTAGTTATGGCCATTTTATTATCCTACTCTTCTCTCTTTCATCTCATGAATTTCAAACCAAGCTTTCATTTATCCCAGTGTCGGATTCCTCACTGTGAACACTGTTAATTTGCTGGGCTGTGCATTCATTAATTTTACCAAAATGCATTTTTTGAGAGTGGTCATAAGTGGGAAAATAGTAATGTACCCCTAAATCAAAAGAAGCTCTGTTAAATGAAATGAAGTGTTATTGTGGCTCTAAGCAATGGATAGGTGCCAAAGTAGGATCCTGCCACCACCAACTGCCTTTCTAATCTACTCCTTGGATATGTATTTATGATATTTACATGTTGCCCATCTCACAGAAACATGACTCTGGGCAATGTGCAATAAAATAAAAAACAATAATTAGAAAAATAGTATTAAAACATAAAAATTATTGTAATTAAAAAAAACTTAAAAGGTAAAAATAGCATAGTTGTTACACTCAAATGTAGCCACCTCATTAAAACTCCATTTTGGTGAAGCCTCCAAGTCTGTTGTCCCAAAGCTGCTTTTTAAGGTGACAACTGGACTTTCTTGTTTTTTTTCTGTGAATATGTTTTGTATCTCATCCAAGAAGCTTCTTCAGCTCTGACAGAATAATGGGGAATAGAAGGATTTATACTTCTTTCAGACAGCTGGTCATTTGCATCCTTTTAGAGCCAGGGTGTCAAACTCGCGTAGTCACAATGTTGTCACTTGACACATCGTGACTATTTTCCCCTTCACTAAACCAGATGTGGGCATTGCTAGCGCATGACGCATCCAGCCCGCAGGCCGCAAGTTTGATAGCTCTGTTTTAGAGGATCGTTGAAGCACTTGGTGGTTTATCTGTGTCCACTGACATAACCAAGTTTTTAAGAGACTTGCAGAAGGACATCAAGAAGGGTGCCAGTGTCACTGGGGAGGCAATATGATCTTCCAAAGGGCTGGCACCATCACAACAGAAAACATCTCCTGGATCCTGCCAAATGTGGTTGCTTAGCAGACAAAGGCATCCCTTTGTGAGCATATTTCCATCCATAATTTCAGTGGAAAACTGGAAACCTTAAGTACATTACAGAGAATTAAAAAAAACCTACTTATTTATATTTAATTCCTGGACCAGAAATGCCTTATTTGATGCCAATTTGGTGCCTATTTAGTTATGTATTTAATTATCTGGAAAAAGAATCCCTCCTTATAATCACCACAATTAAGTAATTTAAACATTGGTTTGAGCAGTTGTTAAAGCTACTAAAAATGGATTATTATAGTGTTACTAACTAAATATAATCTCACCAGTAACTACTGGATAATACAACTAGTAATTATCAAGAGTAGCTTTAAAACTGAATTAGCATACGTGAAAAAAACAGGATTAAGTTCCTTAAAACTAGAGAGAACTATGGGGTTTTTTTTAAAAAAAAAATAAGCTAAGACTAGATGGATTCTTAATGTACACTGCAACCAATCAAAGGTATTAAGAGCACCATTTCATTCAAAACTAACATGATTAACCCCAGTTTCATTTTAGCTTTTTTTGTAGAAATCAAATTGCAAAAATCAAGGATACACCAGGAATATTTTAGCAGAATCTGGGTATCTTCCAGATGAAGATTGGAGTTTCCAAAATTCCCTGTTATTTTAGCCATTGTGGAAGTACTTCCCAAACCTGTGTAGTTTATTCAAAATTCTGTACAAACCCATTACCCAATCATAATAGGGATATTTAAATTCGTAAAGTGTTTTACCTACATTGAGTAAAAAGGACTTTCTAATCAGCAGATTTGGATAATAAAGGAAAATGTTTGGGAAGTACTGTATTAAGGCTTCAACACACCTGGAAATCACCAGGTAGGGGAAGGCTGGGCTCTTTTCCATTCATTATCTCCAGGACCTTATTCCATATAATATCTTTCTATGAAAACGTTATCATTTCTAAGCATTCAAACTTCAGTTGCCTCATCCCTCAGCTCAGAGGTATTCTATTCATCAAACACTTCCCTTATTTGCACATATGCCATTAAAATGAAGTTATGCACAGCCATTGATAAATAAATATCTACTAGAAAATGTCGAAGAGTTCCAGAATATAGCAATACCTGCTAGATCTTATCTGAGCTTGAAGCTAAAAGTTTAGCTTTGTTGGTGTTTGAGTGGAAATTCTCCAGAAAATACCAGGATACAGTGGAAACTTGAAAAATATGCTGGGAAAGGCCCATGGCAAACCACTGTGACCAAGGAAATAGGAATAAGAGTATTAACCAGGGACAAATTCAACTCTTCAGAACAACCAAGAGCCATATATTCAATTACTGTCCATGCAGAGTTAATTAAGAATGTTAAAAACATTACAGGTCAAGTTTATGGGACAGAATGTCCTCTTTGCTTTGAGGTCCTCCCCCTTCTGAATTCTCTCACAAAATAAAATTTGGAGTACTGAAATTGGGTACTGGGTGGGAAGAAATAATGATTCCAAATCAAATATGGATAAAAAATGTAATTTTGTTTGAAGACATTTATGGAAGAAATGTAATCAATTTTCCACCTACTTCTGAAGTCGCTCTGTATCCATCCCTTTTCATTTAAGGAGGCTTTCCTTCCTGAGTTTTAAATTATTATCAGAAAGCTGATCCATTGAAATCAATTGAATTTTAGGATTCAATCTTGAATTCCTTTTAGAAATTAAAAGAAGACTCATCATTCTCAATTAGTTGCTTTGGTTGGAGGTAGTTTTTATTTGGTTCAATAAAAAAAGATCCAGCCTTTTCCTTCTTCAGCACAGACAGTAAAAATGGGTTTGACCTAGGGGTTAAATTCAATTTTTTTCCCTACAGCTCTGTGGGCTTGGCTTGGTGGGTGGCGGTGGGGGAGGGGCTCAGTCTCTAAAAGGAAGAAAGCGGGCAGGTGTGAGTGGGGCCAACTGATTCAAATTATCCCTACCACCTCTCCAAACTGATTCAAATCGTCCCTACTACCTCTCCCAAGGTAGTGTGAGGTGGTTGAATTTAACTCTGACCATTAGTACTTTCTATTTTCTGACCCCCTCATGAATGAGAAGAGCAAGATGTCTTCTCAGTTCCCACCATTATTCTCTCATTTACTTCTGAGCCTCTTTCTTATTAAGATGAGCGAGCAAGATAGATGTAGCAGTTTTATCATTCACCCATAGTACTGTATCCTCAGGATCCATTCTGGGCATTCAACAGAACCCAAGCAGATTAACTTCAATTACTCTATTCAATTCCAATAGAGTAGGGTATCAAACTCATGTCGTCACAACATTGTCATGTGACATATTGGGACTTTCCCCCCCTTTCCTATGCCGCTAAACCAGGCGTGAGTGTTGCCAGCATGTGATGCATTTGGCCTGCAGACCGGGAGTTGGACAGCCCTGCAATAGAGCTTCAACTCAACTTCAGGCTATGGGTTGACAAAAATCTAGAAAAGGCTAAAGTACTTGTTTTAAAGGAATGTAATTCCAGCCCATTGACAAACTGCTAGATTACTTCCTACATTTAGTGTATTCCAATTTTAAAACTGAAGGTTAATGTAGAACGTATGTGGGGAGGGGGAATATAAATGAATAAATTAAAACCCAATCTTTTGTATCTCTTCCATAAAAATGTAATTGCCTATTTAATTCAAGAGAACAACCATAAAATAGAACTGCATTCATTTTAATATTCAGAAATCCACTTTTGTCATTATCAAGGAAAGAGTATTCTTGCAGAAAACAACTCACCACATTGTTCTACTGCTAAATGATGGGATGTATATATTCATCTTGTGTGCACAGACAACTTGTTTAAAATTCTTTATTTTATTAACTTAAATTTATTTAAATTAACTTAAATGCGAAAGAAAAAAGAAAAAGAGAAATAGCATTAAAATCAATATTTTTTCAGTCTGTCTGTCTTTCTGTCTGAACCAGTTGCCAGGAGAACTGCCGGGAATCTCAGTGACATTATTGAACAGAAAGAATATATATATATATATATATGTTTTCTTAGGTTTTCGCGGGTACTTACATGTGTGCTGTTCAGCTTCCTTCGGGTATTATCCCACGTCATTGTAGTTCTGTTAAAGTTGTAGCAACGTTTCAGCAGAATCTCATCTGCCATCATCAGGCTTCTGTATGGATATGGGTCTTACAGCTCCTGGTTTTAAATTTGAGGCTGGTTCATTCTGATTGGCTGGGAGCCTGGACCTGTTTCATTGGACTTGGAGTTTGATTGGTGTTCCTGATTTCTTCTGTCTGTTTTGTGGCTTTGATTGGCTGGCAACAGTCTGTTCTTGTGTTGGAGGCTTTTAGTGCAGCTTGGCTCCGTGTGAAGGGACGGCTGCTCTTCATTAGCAAGCTGGGTTTCACCTGGGTGCCTGGTGGGGGGGTTAGGTTGGAGCTATCAGAGGGAGTCTGTTTTTGCCCAGGTGTTTGCCTGGCTTGTGGCATGGAGATCTTTCTATTTGAGAGTGCAGGCTTCCAAATGATTGACAGTCTGCTGGAATCATCTCTTCTATTCATGCTGTCAGGTCTTTTTTCAATCTCTATGGCTTCTCTGATGATTCTGTGGCTGGGGTTTTCTATAGTGGCCAGGGTTTTAGTGCCATTGAAGTTGATGTTGTGACCTGTGGTTTTCATGTGTTGGACTGGTGAGGAGGTGTGTTCCAGCTTTTTTACTGCATTTTTGTGTTCCTCTAGGCGGGTACTTATTCTTCTATTGGTCTGTCCAATGTATGTGGCCGGGCATGATGTACAGGGAATTTCGTATATGCCTTGGTTTTCCAGGTCAATTTTGTCTTTGGGGTTCCTCAGGATGGCTGCTATTTTTTTGTCTGTTTTGAAGGCAGTCTTGATGTGATGCCTGTGTAGTATCTTACTGATTTTATCTGTGGTACCTCTTATGTAGGGCAAGACAGCTGTTCCATAGATCTGTTGATCTTCTAGGTCTCTGTTATGTCTTGGTGTGTTTTTGTGGATCAAGTTGGTGATTTTGTTTTTGTGGAAGCCATTGGCTGTCAATACTTCAGTCAGGGTGCCTAGTTCAGTCTTTATATGTGTCTTGTCTGCCAGGCATTTGGTTCTGGTAATTAGGGTTTTCGCTACGGAATTTATCTGTGCTGGGTGGTGGTGGGATTGGGCGTTGAGGTAGCGGTTGGTGTGTGTTTTCTTTTGGTATATGGTGTGTCCCAGTGTGCCATCTGTTCTTTTGTAGATTAGTACATCTAGGAATGGTAGTTGTTTGTTTATTTCTGTTTCCATGGTGAACTTGATTTTGGGGTGTGTGTTGTTTAGGTGTGTTAGGAAATTGTTTAGGTTTTCTTTTCCATGGGGCCAAATCACAAAGGTGTCATCGATGTATCTTAGCCATAGTTTGGGTTTGTGGGTGGCATTAGCCAATCAAAGCCACAAAACAGACAGAAGAAATCAGGAACACCAATCAATCAAACTCCAAGTCCAATGAAACAGGTCCAGGCTCCCAGCCAATCAGAATGAACCAGCCTCAAATTTAAAACCAGGAGCTGTAAGACCCATATCCATACAGAAGCCTGATGATGGCAGATGAGATTCTGCTGAAACGTTGCTACAACTTTAACAGAACTACAATGACGTGGGATAATACCCGAAGGAAGCTAAACAGCATATATATATATATATATATATATATATATATATATATATATATAT
>BLBF01000063.1:18494949-18528342 GCA_015471245.1 Laticauda colubrina | reverse complement strand
TTTGCTTAAGCACTGATTTAGCTTCTCCTTTCAGAGGGGTCTTCTAGTCAGAATAAATTATCTAAGCATCCAGACTACATCTATAAGAAGCAAGTTTTAAAAAAACTTTTTAATCTTTTTAGATTTTCCAGGACTGTTGTAATACAATCTTCTGAAATACTTTGTTCAAGGTAGCTTTCAGACATGTGAAATACATTTCTTATAACTCATGCCAGCCAGCAGGTGTGGAGACTAGCAGATGGTAAAAATTATCATAAAAAAATAAAAAGTGATGGAAAAGTTATCATGATACAAGATTAGACCATCTTCTCATGTTTCCTACATGTTAAGCTTATTATTTCCTACATGTTAAGCTTACTTTTAATAATACATCATATTTCCTCTACCAAACATCTCCATCCCAGTTGTCGTCAGGAATCTTTCAATTCACCTGACTGCTGGTGACTGCAGGAATGCATCTGGGCAAAAGTGGTTTGCCATTGCTTCTTTCAAGATGACTCTTTTACTTCCTGGTCTAATCTGCAACATCAGTATTCCCTAATTATCTTCTGTCCAACTCTATTTATTTCAACTTGCATTTATCTTCTATCCAAGTCCTTACTATCCCAGACCCTGCTAAGATTCTAGATCCAGATAAATTTAGGTAGGGCAATGTTGTCAACCTCAGCTACTTTAAGATGTTGGCTGAGAAATTCTGGGGTTGAAGTCAACATATCTTCAACATTCCTGAGAAACATTGGGCTAAGTATCAACTGAATAAAATTTGTTCTCACTGAACTTTCAGTAAGATATTGACTACCATGCTGCACATCTTTCAGTGATTTCTGGAATAATTATACATTTGTCAGGTGTTACTGAAGAAATATTTTGGATACTACCCATCAACTTTCTTCTTCAGGCCTTATTACTCATGTTAATTTAAAATCTAACAAATCTGGCAACATTTGCAGAATGACATGCAGGATGCCAATTATCTCAACATTTGTATGCAGGATGCCAATTAACTCAACATCTGTGATAGATAATAGTTAGGTTATTCTTCCATTCTTCCTGGCTATCAGCTCGATATTTTTACCCTAAAGGAAGGGACCCTGTTAGAATTTGAGTTTATATGTTCCTTACATTTCTATGTTATCCTTAGATGCTATATTACTCAAAGCATAAAGCAGAAATGATCAAATCAAATAAACACGATTGTTTTATGTGATAGTTACTGGGGAGTTAGCAGTCAGGTCTCTATTCTGGACTACAAACAAAACCCTTTATGTTTGGAAGTTCAGCATTTCTAAAAAAGAATCACTGTTGTTTGGTCATCCTGCAAAGCAGTTGGGAACTTTCTTCATGTCCTTTGATCATGCTCCTGTCCAATCCAACTGCTGTAAAAATTGGCACTTATAAGGTTATACATACTTGCTTTACCATAGCTGCAGAAATCACATTATACTTACAAATATCTTGGCATCCTTCAGTCTCAAAAGACTATGGCATCATGCTCTGAAAAGAGATCCTAAAACAGCATCTAGTGTGGCTAAAAAGGCCAATTGGAAAGTGGCAATCCCTTCCACAATGAGAACAGATACAGTCTGTCTACTTTCCCGTCCCCAGATTTTGCTGGTTCCTGGTTCTTTGCCTCAGCCTGCCGAATGAGTGTCTCTTCGAATTGGAGAAGGACATGCTGTGTCTTTAGCCTCCAAGCTGAACGATAAGAGGTCAAGGTTTCCCAGCTCTTGATGTCCTTTCCCAAGGCCTTTAGATCCCTCTTGCAGATATCCCTATATCGCAGCTGTGGCCTCCCTCTCGGGCATTTTCCCTGCACTAATTCTCTATACAGGAGGTCTTTCAGAATCCGCCCATCAGCCATCCTCACGATATACCCAACCCAGCATAGACATCACTGTTTCAAACTTACAAATAAAAAATAAAATAAAATTTAGCATTATTGAATATGTTAATACAATGGTGATACTTTAAGGCCCTGTCCCACTGGCCGATGGACGCAAAATGTATGCATAAAGGACATAGCGGATGAGCAAAATTTCGGGGGTGGCTCCATCCATTGTCATCTGCTCCAAAAAGTGGTGAAAATTTGCATAAACAGAACGGAAAAGAACGGAAAAGAATGGACGTGGGTAGTATGTAGCGGGGATATTAAACAGATGTTCATAGGAAGCCTAGCAGATGTATATCAGATGCAAACCGTTCACTGCGCATCCTTTCTATTTCCGTGCTACTAAACGCTGTGTAGATGTTCCATGTACCTTTTGTTTCCTCCCTCTTTCTGTTTTCAGCTGCAACGGATGTGAGTTGTGAGGATGCCCAGAGGATGCAGAGAGGATACAGCGGATGTTTAACAGATGATAAACGGACATAGAATGTTTGTTGCCCGTATATGTCACGGATGTACATCGTACGCAGTGGAAAGTTCATCCGTTCAAAAAATTTTGTGCAGCTCAAAACTTCTTGGGCAGATGAAATCTCAGTGGACGGATGCTGGAGGGATAGAGCGTATGAAATACGTATGCAGTTAGTACACAACGGATGCATCGCGTTTTCCAATGGATGGCAAGCTTTTTTTCACGTTTTACATCCTCTTTGCATCCTTTGGTGCAGTGGGACATGGGCTTTAAAGAATACAATGCACTCATTTATTTTCCCATTTCCAAAGAAGGAATATATATTCTACCTGTTAGAATTAAGCTAAACAAAGTGATCCGAACTCTCAGCTTAATCTTTCTCCACTTATTTCAACTTGCTGATCTATACCACAGACAAGTCAAATCTATTCACCACATTGTTAGGGGCAAATACCCTTCAACTTTCCTATGAATGGCACCTATTTCTTATCTAGAGTTCCACTTTACAGGTAAAGAAAAACATTATCTTTTTCTTACCTTCTTTCTAGTCCAGGACGTATAGTCCTATTTCTCCTTCCCAATGTACATTGATGAGTAGGAAATTAAACAAACATTTGTAGGCCATCATTCCCAGAATTTACCAAAGTAGCTTTACAAAAGAACAGAAGTAACAAAGGCTTCCCCACTTGATTCCAGTTTCTTGGTAGCTCATAATGATTAATTATCTCTTACCTCCGAGCTTTTCAAGATAAAGTTCACAGCAGGCAAACATCAATTTATTATCATCCTTATAGAAATTCACCTCACATCAGGCTTCTCCCGTAAGGCAGAATGTTAAAAACAGCCATACTTACAGCAATCCATCACAGTATTTCATCATGCCAGCTAGCAAGAATTCAATTATCCCATATTATGGTCAGGATAGTTTCCCTCTGCTAATACATTTGACATCATAAGGAAACACGAGCAGAATATGTGAATGGATTAAATGTAATATTTGCTATCTTGCTAAAACATGTTTCATGATTATTATTTTTCTATTAAGGGAAAAGGACACAACTCTTAATAGCTGTTTCAATGCTAACACACTGTGGATTTTTAAAAAATCGTCCTGTCAATTGCTTCTTTATAATCTAGGACAAACCAACCTTGATTATAAAACCAGATCTTTATGTTACCATAATTTGTTCTGCAGAAATAATATTCCACAGATTCTACTCAGTCATCTGAATACAACAATGCATTTCTTTTTCAAGTTAATGTTCTTTAGAAGAAATCATGCTTTCCTGTCATGCAGTTTGGATATGAAGTTATTAAAGCACTGTGCATTCATATCATGGATTTAGCAGAGTATTCAGCATACAAAGGTCAATATACAGTATAATCTAATTCAATAAAGCCATTAGTCCAGAGTTAAAATCAGGTGTAGAGATGGCCTTAAATTTCCAACATTTGTATTATTTTAAATGAATGCTCTTTCAGGCCTGTTCCTTACAACCCATATGTACCTCGATTCAAGGCACAATGCTATCATGATTATTTTTTTCACCTTTCTCATCCCCAAAGTATGAATATAAATATTTCATTCTGCTAGGACATATCTTAGGGCAGGGCTGTCAAATTCCCGGCTTATGGGCTGGATGCATCATGTGCTGGCCATACCCGGTTTAGCAAAGGGGAAAAAAGTCCCAATACCTCACATGATACCCCTGCATTAGGATAAGATGTCTTAGAGTCAAAAAGTCACTATTCGACAATCAGCAGTAACATATCAGTTTAAAATAGTTTAAACATAAGGTCTTATGTTAATCCTCTTGACAATATTACAAATATTCAAATACGTTTACCTACTTTTATGTAGACTCAGCAGATTTTTCTCATTAATTCACTTTTGCTTCTTTGGTGTTTTGTTGTTTTCATTAATAAGAATGTATTTATTTTCTCTACAGCTGGCTGAATGCCAAGAATCCTATAATAAAATCAAATATTGTTTATAACTTCTGTTTAAACACAATGATATAATTATGTTAATTTTTTATGGTGAGGAAGGCCTTACCTTTTTTTAATTTAGTAATTTCATCACAATTTCAGTAACTTATCACCTTCTCTTAAAGAGCAACAAATAATTTCTTCTTCTCATATCCTATCTTTTATCAGTAAACAAATGCATAAAACCTCTCAACTTTTCATTCTTGATGTCAACAAAAGTTTCATTAGGTGTTGCCAGAGAGAACAACATATCTAGCCTTGATTAAATCAACCAACTGTCAGCTGTTCATCTGATATTGAGGGGGTGAATGATAAGATACCAATTCACTCGTGTAGCTCCAGTGAAGTTTTTATTCATCTCCCACACCACAAGAACAAGTAACAGCGATCAAATTATGTTTAAAGTCAGCTCTGGTTTTCGTTGCAACCCACAGGTGTATTTATATATGTTATATCTTAGATAGTGGCATAATTACTATAACCACCTTCCGGCCGTCTTTGCTGCCTAACATCTGACATTCTTAAATTAAAGAAACATGGTAACTGTACCTTTCCCCTGCTCGATGATTCCATGCACTCCAGTGACAATTCACCCCATCCCCCATTTGCCCCACACCATTATTACATCACCACCCTCTTGACATCCAGCCATGAATCATCATTATTGCACCACTCTTTGCCAGGAAGTCGATGTCAGTCATTGGAGGAATTTTCATCATAACGCCAATGTGGTAACACAGTCAATGTAAGGTAATTAAAAGACTATGGTCGTATTGCATGTCAGCTGTCTCAGCTCCAGTCCATTCCTCATTGGAGTCATGATATGCGGCTCCTTCTAGCAAGATTCTTCCTTGAATACAAGAACACATTAGACAAGGGGATAATGGTGTATAGGGGTTATACAACGGCCCCTGGCTTATTGGGATGAAGGTTGTGGAATCTTTGCCTCAGTCTATCTGCACAGATATCCAACTCGTTCACCCAGGATGACTCTGATTCGGGATACCCTTTCCATCGCACTAGGTATTGAATAGTATGTCTTCGTATTCTAGAATCTAGAATTCTATCTATTTCGAATTGTTCTGGTTCTCCACGTACTGGTTTCATAGGTATCTCGTCATTTCTATTGACACTTGTTTTCAGTAAATTTGTATGAAAACTGGGATGAATCCGCCCTAGCCATGATGGTAATTGGAGTTTAACTGTCACAGGGTTACTATATCAAAAGGGCCTAAATATTTTGGACCCAGTTTCCAGCTGTTCAGTTTTAATCTGATATATTTGGTAGAAAGATACACTTTATCTCCCACCTGGAAGGGATTAATATGCTGTCGTTTTTTGTTTGTTTGTGTTTTATCTTCTCTGGAAGCTTTTTCTAAGGCTTTTTGTACATTATTCTTCTAATACATCCTTGTATTTTTTATGACCATTCTTTAACATCAGGTGGGTCTTCTTCTTGACAGGTGAACTCCAGAATTGGGCCAAATTCCATAACATGTACTATATAGAATGGACTGTACCCAGTATTGCTATGCAGTGCATTATTATAAGCAATTTCAGCGAACGGTAATAAATCTACCCATTCTCTTTGTTGATGTGAGATATACGATCTTAAATATAATTCAACCTTGGCATTCACTCTTTCTGAGGCTCCAGTTGTGCTCAGGTGGTATGCCAAGCTGAATCCCTGAGAAGAACCCATCAAAATGAAGAACACCTTCCAAAACTGTGTCATGAACTGCTATTATATTATTCTTCTGGATATTATTCTTCTGGGTGCCTCATGTAATCTATACACTTGTGCCACAAACATGTCTGCCAATTGTCCTGCTGATGGTAGGCCTTTACAGGGGACAAAGTGTGCCTGTTTTGAAAATAAGTCAACTATGGTCCATATTACAGTGTATCCATTGCTGTTTGGCAATTCAACAATAAAATCTATGGCTATATCTTGCCATGGATGTGTTGGCTTTGATACTGTTTGCAACAGTCCCATTGGTTTGCCTACTCTAGGTTTAGATATTGTGCATACATGGCATGTCTTTACATAGTGTTCAACATCAACCCTCATTTTGGGCCACCAAAACTGACGGCAGGTTAGATGTAATGTCTTAAAAATCTGAAATGCCCTGCCTGTTTTACATCATGACAATTTGCAAGTATTTTGTCTCTACACTTGGCTGGCACGTACACTTTATTTCCTCTCCAAGCTATCCCATCTTTAAATGAACACAAATGGGATTTTTTTGTTTTCAGCCAATCATCCTGTACAGTAGCATTTCATATGGTGTCATGGGTTGTTTCCTTTAAATGAGTCACTTGACCAACATTTTTGGATGAGTTATCAACAATTGGGGTTGAATAATAATATCTCATGTTGATTGATATTGAGGCAACTGGGACAAGGCATCCACCATGAAATCCTGTCCTTTTGGTGCATATTTTAATTTGAAATTAAATCGATTAAAATACAGGGCCCACCTGACCTGCTTAGGAGACAATTGTCTTGGTTTTTGTAATGCTTCTAAATTTTAGTGATCTGTCCACACTTCCAAAACCTCCTGTGCCCCTTCCAGGAAATGTCTCCAAGTACTTAGTGCCCATTTTATGGCAAAGGCCTCCTTCTCCCATATCACCCAGCCTCCCTCTGTAGTAGTAAACTTCTGTGATGTATATATGCATGGCTGTAGTGCTCTGGTTTCATCCTTTTGTAACAGGACAGCCCCTATGGCCGCATCACTCATATCCACCTGCACGATGTACTTCTTTGTTGGATCAGGATATTGTAAAATGGGTGCTTGAGAGAATAACGATTTCAATGTTTCAAAGGCTTGTTGACATTGCTCCAACCATTTAACTGTTTGGCTTGGCTTTGGTTTTTCTATTTTTCTTTGTTTTTAGCAACTCAGTTAATGGCAGTGCAATGTGGGCAAATTTAGGTATAAATTATCGATAAAAGTTTGCAAAGCCCAAAAAACTGCACCTGTTTTCTTGTTTGGAGGATTTTCCATTCCATTGCAGTTTTTACTTTCATTGGATCCAACTCCAATTCTGCATTAAAGATTCAGTATCCCAGGTAGTCTAGTTTAGTACAATGGAACTCACACTTAGATAATTTGATATATAATTTGGCATTCAATAATTTAGTTAATATGCTCCTCACCAATTGGACATGTCCTTCCATAGGTTTTGTGTAAATAAGTATATAACCACCTTCCGGCTGCCTTTGCTGCCTAACATCTGACATTCTTAAATTAAAGAAACATGGTAACTGTACCTTTCCCCTGCTCGATGATTCCATGCACCCCAGTGACAATTCACCCCATCCCCCATTTGCCCCGCACCATTATTACACCACCACTCTCTTGACATCCAGCCATGAATCATCATTATTGCACCACTCCTTGCCAGGAAGTCGATGTCAGTCATTGGAGGAATTTTCATCATAACGTCAACATGGTAACATAGTCAATGTAAGGTAATTAAAAGACTGATCGTATTGCATCTCAGTTGTCTCAGCTCCAGTCTGTTCCTCATTGGAGTCGTGACGCCAACTTTATATTTTTGTAGATAAAACTTTCAAAGTTCAGCAAACTCATGAATCTGAAATTATCAGCAAATGGAAGCTTAATTTAATGATTCTGTTATTCTATTGTTCTGTTATATGTCAGGGCATTTTTCTATTTGAAATCTACTAAACAAAATACAAACATTTCTGGTAATTTTATCAAGGAATTGTTATTAAATTTTTATCAAAAAACTACCAATGTCCTTTAATCAAATTTTATGATTAAATTTCTCTTAAGAATATAACTGCCAAGCTGGGGGCCTATCAACATGTTTTGAACAATGCAAATGAAGAAAACTGCAATAGGAAAGAGCATATTAAAAAGTATGTGGACTTTACAATACTAGGATTCGTCCAACAGAGAAAGGTAAATATTTAATTTTGCTGCTATTTAATAAATAAACATCAAGAAGTAGATGTAGATTTATATCGATAATTGGGTAGCTTAATTGAATGGTCTATGTGCTTGCTCTGATCTAGGTACAGGAATTGGTCAGGAATATGCTTAGAGTCAATTAAACTGGAGTTCATATAAAGTGTTTGTCCCACAACAGTGACAAAGTATTACTAAAGTGCCTTATAAAACAAAGGAGTTGTTTTTTTTTAAACTGTGTTCAAGTACATCAAGCAAAGAATATTCATTACATGTTTCACTAAGCTTTCAAACATATGGCTTTGTGACAGTGGTGGGATTCAATTTTTTTACTATCAGTTCTGTGGGTGTGGCTTGGTGGGCATGGCAGGGGAAGGATACTGCAAAATCTCCAGTCAGAGGTGGTATTTGCTGGTTCTCCAAACTACTCAAAAATTCCACTGCCGGTTCTCCAGAACTGGTCAGAACCTGCTGAATACCACCTCTGCTTTGGGAGGATTCTGTGAATGCAAATGAATGAGCATTGCAATCCAGAATGATTTGCCTGATGTGCCATTATTTCAACTACTTTTTATAAGAAACTTCCCCACTATCTGCTCCTGGTGACTCAGGAGAAAGCTGCTCAGAGAGAAGAGTCAACAGTGTCTCTCCCCATCCCCCAGTTGTCTGTTGTTTTAATCATATCCATTGGCATTGCCTTCTTGACCACCCTATCACTGAATGCCAAAAACACCTCTGCTCCCATCTTCCCTTGAGTAAAGAATCAAGTAATAATTACTTTTCTATTCCCTTTTGCTTCCAGTAGGCAGATGTTTCAGACCAAAAGACATCAAAAGTCTTTTTGCAGCAATTCAGAAACAGTGCTCTGAAAACTTTGCCATAAGCAATTGTTTGGGAAAGCATATTGCAGTGGTGGCTAACCTTTTTGGGCTCCTGTTCCAAAAATTGTGCATATGCTTGTGCTTGCACGCTCACGTGCCAGCACCCAGAAGGCAATGTGCGCATCTCCCACACCCCCTGTACATGCACGCACAATCCCTGCCATGCCCTCTTATCTGCACTGTGCCTCACAGCTGATGTTTGGCCCATTTGATGCCTTTTTCAACCTCCCAGGGGCTTGAGGAAGGCCTCTGCAGACTTTGTAGGTCGAAAAATTGGCCCATTTTGTCACTTCCAGTATTTCCAGAAATACAGGAACTGATGAAATGGGCCTATAGTTTTGGCCTGCAAGGCCTGAGAGGCCTTCCTCAAGCCCCTGGGAGGCCAAAAAAAGGCCTCAAACAGGCCGAAAATTAAGCATGCCATAGGTTTGCCATTACAGTTCCTATAGTTCTTATAGTTATTAGCTTTTAGACTCAATGAGCATAATGGCCAATATTGGCCAGGAATCTGGCAAAGGTCCTGTTTTGTTTTTGTAGAACACTTTCCTCCAATTCATAACTACTAGGCTCCACTTATCTAAATAAAGTGAAAGTATATGAAGATGAATACCATGTTTACACTAGCTTCAAATACTTTGTGGGTGAGCTTCGGCAAAGAAAAAAAGGCTTTGGAGTAACTGCTCCGCATACTTCACCATTCAAGTTTGGAAACATAAATGTCTTTCCCAGACTCAGAAACCAACTTTCTCAGGAGGAAAGCTATATTTACTTACCAAACGAATAATTTCAAACCAGGTTATATACAATGGATTATTCAATATATATGACTTATTTTATTGAACTTGATTTATGGATAAAAACATATATACTTTCTACATATTCCAGAATAAAGTACACAGTTACGAAGAGAAAGAAATAGGGCATACCAATCTACCATTAAAATTAGGAACCAGGTCTCCCAAATTCATCTCATTGCAGACTTGGCAATGACATCTATTTCCATCTTCAGATAGTTTCATGGTAGCTTGAAGAATGATATATATTATTTTTAGTACCTCAGTTCCCCCTTTGTCCAAATAATTTGCATAGGAACTCTTTTTTTGTAAGGCTAATCAAAGCTTCTGTCCCACAACATTAACATAATCCATGTCATTCATATTTACATAGTACAATTATGTCTACTGAAAGCAGCTAGTTACATGATGCCTTTTTCATTTGCTCTTAATATTTCACTCTGGTTTTTGTCTGTTCCAGACAGGAAGCATAATACTTCCCAATACAGAGAACTTCCAAAGCCCACACTATTAACACTCAGGCTTCTATGCAGAAATGAGAAACATGTGAAATTCACCACCACTACCATACTCATTAAGAAATGGCTGACATTTTACAGAAAAAAAAGGAGAGGGGTGGGGAGAGGGGGAGAAAGCGAGAGAGCACAAACAAGTGCTCTTTCAAGTACAGTAATTATTTATAACAATCTTAGTATAATAACCTTGTCTGCTCCATAAAGAAGTTAGTCAATTCTTTGGTCTAGAGAGAAAACACAATGAGTCACATGCAGTTTTTCTGAAATCTTCTGCATGATCTATTTCAAAAAGCTAAGAATCTTTGTGGGTAATCTTTCTACTCCTTAAAGGACTGAGCTGTTAGGGCCCAGTTCTTATCATGCCACCACTTGGAGGAACAGTCCAGAGGAGTTAGAGAAAGAAAGAGTCAGTTGTCTCTCTTATGATCAGTTTTCCAAAGACAGTCAACAAATGTACAGTGGTGTCTTTGGTATGGAGAAAGTAGTCTCAGCCTAATTCTTTTTGGCCTGATAATGTAGAGACCAAGTAGTAGTAGATTCTTATCTGGTTTGTAGCTCAGAGGGGTTGTTACCATAGAGAGAAAAGGAGGATGGTGGGAAGGGGAAAACCTCTTGGCAAGAAAGTAATCTTTTCTTATGGTTCTGGAGAACGTCTCATTTAATGTTTCTTTGGCTGAGCTGCATGGCATCCCGGACAACAGACCAGTGGTTTACCTGGTGGTTTCTACAAACCTAACCTGTGGGATTACTTTATGGGCTAGAGCATCATGCCAACTCAGAACATTACAATTGAAACACAATTGAAATTGTGTTTCAATTAATTGTTGTGCAAAGAGCCTCGGTGGCGCAGTGGTTAGAGTGTTGCACTGCAGGGCGCTTCTGCTGACTATCAGTTGTTCAAATCCCACCAGATTCAAGGCTGACCCAGCCTTCCAAGGTGGGTAAAATGAGGACCCAGATTGTTGGGGGCAATAGGCTGACTCTGTAAAACCGCTTAGAGAGGACTGTAAAGCACTATAAAATAGTATATAAGTCTAAGTGCTATTGCTAAATACAGAACATTATTTTATGCTCCAATTCCTTCCAGAATGCAGCTACAGATGTAGGACTCCATTTATCTAAATTTGCCCATGTTATACCTCTGTTGCATGAGCTGCACTAGCTCCCAGTTTCCTTCTACAGACAATTCAAGGTGTTGGTTATCCCCTTGAAAGCCCTAAATGGCACAGGAATAGGTTATTTTCAGAACTGTGTCTTTTTGATAGTGTTCAACTTACTTTTATTGATCTTGACATATTCAGTCTGATTTCCAAATAATAAGATGGGGATAGCAAGCTGTGGTTTTTTGCATCATTTGGCAAATATTAATTGTAATGTGCAACTGGCTACAAATAACTCTTCTACCATCAGTTGAATATGTTAACATTTCTCCAGTATTTCCCCAATAGTGAACATCCTACCAATTAACCTCCTGACTTCATTTTTTGTATTATGTGTAACTTATCCAGATTCACAAGGTATTTATTTATCATTCACTCTCTGTACTATTTATTCCTCTTGCATTCTAAGTTACACCCTTCAATATGCCAATGATAATGAGTCCGTAGATGTTGACTTCCACCATCCAATTTGCCCTATCCAAACTTCAGAATACTATTGCATATGAGAGCAAATAGGATTTCCCCTTCCTTTCTGCCTGCAGTTTGATCTTATCCATGATGGAAGTAGGGCCAGGGTGGGGAGGATAATATGCAGGAAGGACAGCTGTGAAAAAATATTGTCACCTTGGCCAAACCACCTACTTACCCAGTACTGCCACACACTGTCACCTACTTAGCTTGATGGGAAATATATCCATAATGCATATCATACTACACATTGATATTAAAAACCTTATAAAGGTCTTTCTATGATGAATATGTATCATAAAGAATGCTATGAAAGCTAATTACAGCTCCTTGGGGAATATAGATTCAGAAATCTTCCACAGCCAAATTTTACTGGGGAAGACAAACTGAGATCACTTTAGTTGGTTTACCATTAAGAAACCTCTCATCATCTCTGATAGCTCAAGAGGGAGAATTTGAAAATCAGCATTTTAAGATCACCTCCTGCCCAATCTGTCTACCAGGAAGACTGATTAAGAAACAATTGTTACCTTCTGAGTATTAGCTGTTCTGTGTTATTATAATTCTTGCAACAGTTGCTCTCTGTCTCTATTTTTCATTTTTCTGTTCCTGGGATTTGAGAAAATTTTTGTAGTTCGATGAAAACCCGATACTTTCAGAAGAGCAAATGTTTTTCTCTGAAGCTTAGAGGTTTCAATAGGGCAATCAACACCCACATGCTACCCACTGAAAAATGGAATCATTGGGGAAAATAAAAGTGGGAAACCTGCATTTATTAAAAATATGTGGTTGGGAATACCAAATCATAATTACATCTTGGGATCCTGAACAGCTGGTCCCTTTGAAAAAAAATACTAAACATTTAAAAGCCATCAGAAAAATGTCCTCAATCAGCAATACATTGCAACATTTGGCATATATAGAAAACATGCTATATGTGCTTACTGTTTAGAAATAAATTCCATTGATTTTGATGGACTTAACACATTTAAAAGTGGGCAGAGAAATGTGTTGCATTATTTTATCTGCGTGAAGGCATCTGGGGTGACAATATGTCTTTACTGTCACCTGCAGCCAAGATAATAAGATAATCAGAATGGGGAGCTTCTGGTTTGAGTTTCTTCAGTGACAGACTGAAACCTTGTCTCTGCAAGGCTTCGATCCATGCTTGCTGCTGGAGCGCCCCGAGCCGGCTGGTTTTGGGGCTAAGCCACCTAATAGAGGTGGCGAAGAGAGGGGAGACTGCCTGCAGGGTTGAGGAGAGCCGCATCTCTCCTCCCCAGCTGGCTATTACTCCCTTTCCTGAAGGCGCTTGCAGCGGTGGTCAGAAATGGCCACCACAGAGAAGAACTCGACCGGAAAAGAATGTGCAGGAGGAAGATAAGAGGAGAAAGTTTTGGTTGGCCAGGTCAAACAGCAAAAGCAACAGATAAGGTACCCTGGAATTGAAACTATTAAAGAATAATAACATTGTTCCCTAAGAAGATTTTTAAGCTGCAAAGGAGAGAGAACAGGGAAAAGATTTGGTTTTTTTTTCTCCTTTTCCGATACTGACAGCTAAGAGACTTAAGTAAGAAATTGGAAAAAAATCCACTTTGACATCAATAGCCATTTAATGCTGAAAATAAAAAGTCAAAGGGATAATAAAGATTTCTGGATAATTAAAAGCTTTTGAAAACAGGAAAGAAGAGAGGAAGAATAAAAGGGCAGGATCTGGAAGGGAAGAGACTGCCTGAAATTAAAAAAAAAAAACTTACAGCAAAATCTCAACAACACTTCCAAAAGATACATTCTAACTGAAATATCACAACAAAAACCCCAGGAAGAGAAAGTTGAAAGAGAAATAAGAAGATATAACTTGGGACTATCTGGATTACTTGATGATTTCTGGATTCTTGGTTATTGTTTTGAATGACTAAAATCAATCGGGTAGTTGTTTAAAACTGTTTAAAATGGCTCCACTTTTAGAAGAACTGAAAATAGAACTTAAAAAATACAAAGAAGATGCACAAGAAGGGAAAGGTTCTTTTTGCTTCATATTTCAATTTTTAGAAATGGAGATTTGGAATTATGAGAAACAACAAGAAATGCCTGCAGAATAAGAAGACTGGGACAAAGAAGAAGCCATCTTTAATGAACAAGTAATCTTAGATGGGGGGCAAAAAAAAGGAAAGGGGGGAAAAAGAGAATGGAAAGTTTAAGATTGGGAAAAACAACTAAAAAAAATAGAGTGAAAAATAAGTATAAAATCAGAAAGCAACAGAAGAGGGAAATTCAGAAGAGAGAAGTAGAACTAGAGAGACAAGGGGGTAAAAAGGGGAGGGAGAAGATGAGAGGAAAGAAAGAACGGAAAAGAAGTCATAAAGAACAGAAACAAAATACAGAGAAACAAGGCCTATTTAGAGATCATGGGTGAAAATTTAATGGAAAAAGGGATTCTGCAAAGGTACATAAGATACTATGGTTATATTCGAAACAGAAATAATTTCAGAAAATATGAAACAATGTATGGTTAAAATGTCTGATAAAATAGCTATCAGAATTCAGTGGAATGCTTGTCAATAAATAAATGTAATAAAAGGTATATTTAATGATTTATAAAACATATGTGAAGAGAAATAAAGGGAAAAATTAATTATGGAGATTATATGTGTTTTTTAGGAAATATGATATTTAATTGAAAGGAAGTGTTAAAGATGTTAAGATTTTAATGATTATTAATGATAGAATTGAACTGGAACGGAATGAGGGTTTATAATTACACATATTTACAATCTTTTTTTTTTTTAAGAATATAGTGTGTATTATAAGAATGTACCAAGCAGAATTTGATTGGAAGTTATGTATTATGTATTATATTGAAGGCCATAACCTTAAGGTATATATTGAAGTTTATAAGGTATATATTGAAGAGTTGAATGGATGTAATTAAAAGATATAAAGGTTTCATACTCCAATTAGTAACTACAGGAGAAACTTGTTTCATGAGAAAAGATAATATGAAATTGAAACAGAACAGACAAAAGTATAAATATAATGATTTGAATTGAGATGAGGTAATCAAATTAAAATTGAAAAAATCTAGAGGGGAAAAACTATATAGAAAGTGAAAAATAGTAAAATAAGATATGTAAGTCCATATATAAGACATGGAATAGAATACAAAAAGGAGCATAAAATTGAGTTTTGTGTCTGTATAAAGAAGTTCAACCCGGGACCATGCTATTTTCAAAAAAGATGTTTTACTTGTATTTTGTGTAAAAACCCAAATAAAACTTTATTTAAAAAAAAAAGATAATCAGAAGAAATAAAAAGATGTTTGATCTTGAATTGGGAGGGAGAGACATTAACAAGTAAAGAAAATAGTAACTTTGACAACTAACTGGAAAACTAATAATTGTAAGAAATCTGTTAACTATTTATCCTTTGTGACATATTGTTTCTTATTCTATTCCCCCAAAAATCATACATTCTATTGTAGTTATAATCGGCTATAATGCTTTATTTTTGCAGATTCTAATAATTTGGGCAAATAATACTAGTTAATTTGAATTTCTAGTTTGTTCTGTTTTTCGGATGTTTCACTCTACTGATTATTGTTTTAATTTAGCAAAAAGTTCTATTAATGATCCCCTTACATAGTTATTGCTTCTCTATATCTTGATTCTGCCTAGTTAAGTGTCAGTACCCACTAATTTTGGCTGTTCCTTAATGGTAATAATAATCTGGTTAGCAGTTAGATAGGAGTCCCAAAAATGCTTTTTCAAGAGCAACCGAACTTTCTTGTTTTTCTTTGAAGATGTTTCACTTCAAGCAGCTTCTTCAGTTCTAACTGGATAGTGGGGAATGGAAGGATTTATATTTCTTGCAGATATCTGGTCATCTGCATTCTTTTAGAGAGTAGTTGAGGCCATCTGGAGGAATATCTATGACATCAGGGTCACCTGAGTAATGTAAATGAGTGTGGAATTCAACAGTTCTTGGAACTGTTGAAAGGACTATGTTGTAGATCCTTCCATTCCCCACCATCCAGTCAGAGCTGAAGAAACTTCTTGGATGGGAAAAGCCACTAAGAAATTACAGCGATTTAGGTGGACAAGATAGTTGGAAAGTAAATCACATAAAGTATTTGCAAACAACCTTCCTCATTTAACCAAGAATACAACATGGTAATCAAAAGTCAAACTGAATTGAGAGGTCTGTTCCTTTTTTATTGAGATCATAAGGAAGCATAAATTGCACAGATAACTGCTTTTATGTTATGCTGGTGGCTAGCTCCCCTTTTCTCCCTTCTTCCCAAACTTTCAACATTCCTTGGCATGAAGCCTAATATGCACAGCTGGGAGGAAAGATAAGAAGCATGATGGAATTCTACTGCCTGCCATCATTGACACAAATGCAGTCTCAATTTCCTTACTCAAGAATTATATCTGGTCAAAATAGAGCAATCTGTAAATGGGGCAAAATACATTTTACATTGAGTCCTACTCTTCCCTACACTGATCTGAAGGCTTTGATTTCATGAGCCGCAGATCTAATCATTGGTATGAGTTTGATCATCAATGCACTATTTAAGAAGTTCAAGAAAGTATTTTGACTAATCAGTCCTAACCTAGTACTCCAAATTTTCTCTTCCTTTTTTTTTTTTTTTAACTTCTTCCTATGATGTCTACTCCATATATAATTTTACAGCTTTATGCCTGCTTAATACAACTGTCACACAAGTAAGAGCATTTAATAGCAGCCTCCATTGACCTTTTCCATTCCAGGAAGGTTTGAAATAACTGAAGTTGGTGGGACCTCTGAATAGCTATGCTTTTAGTTTTTGTTTTTGTTTTCTGTTTATGGAATTGGCCAGTAGTTCCTGCAGTTCTAAAATAAAAACAATCTCAAGTTGAATTTAACTGTTGGTGATTGCATCCATGTAATTCTTCAGAAGAGCACATAGAGGTGATTTGTCACTGCCTTCATCTCAGGAGTTTTAATTTTCCTGGTTATGCCAACAGCCCTGAAATTTCTAAATCAACCACATACAGTTTGGGGCAGTGGGTTAGATGCTGGCTTAGAAACTAGTCATGCCTTCTAGTCATGTCTTTAGCATGAAAATTGTCTGGGAGATTTTGGGCCTGTCACCCTCTCTTAGCCCAATTCACCTCACAAGGTTTTTGTTATGAGGAAAATAGGAGGACGAAAGATGATTGGGTATGTTTGGCACCTTCGCTTATTTCCAAAAATAATAAAGGTGGAATAAAAATATAAAAATAAATCCAGACACTGGTGTATGCCTGCTTCACTTCTGAGATGAGACACAGTCACTACTAAGTCAGAGGTGTCAAAATGGCAGCCTGCAGGCTGGATGCGTCACACACAGGCCACTCCACCCCAGCTCTGCGAAGAGAAAAAAACATACATTATGTGACAGCAACATGATGCGGCAAGTTTGTCACCCCTGCACTAGGTGATGTACCTGTTAAGATATTGTACTTAGAACTGCATTGCTTGTTGTCAAAATGCCTCACTGGGAGTGAAATTAAAGCAACTTCTTGTGTATTATTTTATCTGCAGGAAAAGTGCTTCTGATTTAGTGGAACTCATGACTCTTTTTAAGAGAATGTTTTTCAATCTATTCAGAAAATGGCGGTAAGAGTAAACAGTTAGCATTTCTGTAAATCACTTTTCAAAAAGAACTATAGGTGCAGGAGAACTGAGTGTTCTGATTTGGGATAGGAAAGAATTAACACAGAGTTGGAATTTAACCCCCTCCCTCCAAAAAATTACTCATTTAATAATTTCAGCTCAAACATTTTCATAAAGATCCAAAGGGAATTCAAAAGATATTAAAACATATTTTATTCATTACCACAAACATAATACTGAAACGGAATCTCATCCTTGGTTGTTATATACATATTCCTAGCTACAAATCTACTTTATAAAGACACAGTTCAGCCAAGAATATTTATATCCATATGATTTTGATGCTTCTGCAATTTGTCTCCCAAATAAATTAAAGTTTAAATGGTGTTCAATTTTTACTGAATTGTGGTCTATCTATTCAAAACATTCTTGTATGGAAGGAGAATAATTACAAGTGACGGTCAAACTGTTTATTTTGAAAACAAGTGTTACAAATATTTATGCTAACATATCCTTGGAATATTATCAGCCTCCATCCTCAATAGATTTGCCTCAATTGATTATGCACTAAAGCAATTTGTAGATTTGTTAGAACTAATGAAGATAAATGTCATGATTGCATCAATTTTTACTTAATTTCTTTTCTCAACATATTCCTGCTGAATCATGAAAAAAATGCATTCCACAAGTATATCAAGTGTATAAATAAACATAATGGAGGCATTATTTCCTAAAGCACTGAAAAGATGGAAATTGTTCCGTCTGGAAACAAGCGCGGGAGACCGGGTTCCAAACAACAACTCTTTATTTCAAACCACTAGGTAAAGAAACGGAACATGGTCCAAGCCACGGCAGCCCTTTATATACCGGCTAGCCTGCCGGCTTGTGGCCAATGACAGTTATTTAACCCTTCCCGCTGTTTGGCGGCTTTCCAGATTGGTTCCTAGCGAACCAATCAGTAAGTAGCCTTTTCGGCCAATCAGAATGAAGTATTTGGAACCTACCAATTTCCACACAGAACACCCCTCCCCCTTTAGTTCAGTCCAACGTGGGTGACGTAGTCTTGCAGGTTGGTGGGGCTTTTCCTAGCTCTAGTTGACCTGCGTGGCTCAGTCTTGTTTTGGTCTTCAAGCAGTTCGGTCAGGATCATTGCCTCTCTCGATCTTCTCCATGGAACCTCCTGGAAGGGTGAGTCAGCCATGCCACTCCCGCCTGAGTCTCTCGGGCCGGTTGAGATGGCTCTGTCGCTCCCTCCTGGTTTAGCCAGGTTGATTGAGCTGGCCTGGTTGATACCTTCCAGGAAGGCCTTGATTCATTCTCCTGCTCCCGGGATTTCTTTCTTGGGGTTCATCTAACCGTGAGTGCTCTTTTTGTTTGGTTAGATTGTTGTTTTGCAGAGTTTGTAGTCTTGTTATGGGAGGTTCGTCTCTCCCTTTTTTATTTATTAGTACTTCACCCCTCTCCTTGGTTGTTTTTTCGTTGGAATTTATTATTTTCAGTTCTGTGGCGGTTTTTCTTTTGAGGTTGTGGGAACGAAGCTGGTCTATGTGCCGCTTCCATTCTCTCCCATTGTCTAGCATTAGTCGGTAGGACCGGGGGCCTGTGACTTGTGTGATGGTGGCTGGCAGCCATAGGGAGTTCCCGGTAAGGTTCTTGGCATAGACCAGGTTGCCGATTTCGAAGGTACACTATGTACTAGAGGAGTCGGGGACCTTGTCCCATGTATAGGTGGGGTGTAACCTGTCCAGGTAGGACTGTAGTTTCCTACCCATTAATAATTCAGCCGGGCTTTTATTTGTAGTGCTACTAGGGGTAATATGTTGCAATGTTAGTAAATGGTTGAGTTTGTCTTGCACGTCCCCCTTGTCCATTCTCTCTAGGCCTTCTTTAGTATATCTAACCATGCGTTCGCCCTGCCATTTGCAGCCGGATGATCTGGTGCGGTTAATGCATGATGGACACCCTGGGAAGCCAGGTATTGTTCGAACTGCAAGGTGGTAAACTGAGGCCCGTTGTCCGAAACCAGTACATCTGGTAGCCCGTGTGTCGCAAATAGTTTGTCGAGCTGTTTCATGACAGCCTTGGTGGTTGTGGAAGCCATGAGGATGACTTCCAACCAGTTTGAGTATGCATCGACAACAATCAAAAAGGTGTTCCCCTTCGTTGGCCCCGCAAAGTCAATGTGCACCCTAGACCACGGGCCCTGGGGAGTTTCCCAGTCTCAATTTCATGCTCCTTAGGTGCCTGTGGGGAGGGTAGACCTCGCTTTCTGACAGGCGTGGCATGTTGCAACCCAGCGTTCTATGTCTTTGTCCAGCCCTGGCCACCAGACGTAACTCCTGGCCAGGGCTTTCATCTTGACTATGCCTGGGTGACCTTCGTGCAACATGCCTAGGACGGTTTCTTGGAGGCTGCTTGGGATTACCACCCTGTCACCCCATAAGATGCACCCCTTTTCGACAAACATCTCAGTTTGTCTGGCATGGAAAGGTTTAAAAGTCTCAGTTTTTTTATTTTCCTCTGGCCAGTCTTTACCTACCCAGTTCAGTATACGTGTTGTCAATGGGTCTTTGGCTGTGGCTCTTGCGACGTTGACTGCAGTCAGCGGTAGTTCCGGGCAGGTCTCCAGTTGGAATGTGGAGGTAGTTCGAGCAGGGTCGTCATTTGTGATGGGCAACGGGGAACAGCTCAGGGCGTCGGCATGCGAGATGGCTTTGCCGGGTCTGTGGAGTAGCGTGTAGGAGTAGGCAGCGAGGAATTCAGACAACCTCATCATTCTAGGAGACAGAATGTTTGGGGTTGGCTTTTTTCCTGCCAGGATTCCAAGGAGAGGCTTGTGGTCAGTTATGATAGAAAGAGGTCTCCTGTAAAGGTATTCATGGAAATGTTTGACCCCGGCAACGATTGCCAGGGCTTCCCAATCAAGTTGGCTGTAATTGTGTTGGAGAGCGTCTTTGAGTAAAAGGCGACCGGTGCCTCTCTGCCGTCTGGAAGCCGGTGACTCAGGATGGCGCCGACCCCAAAAGGTGAAGCATCTCATGTGACCGTCAGAGGCAGGGTGTTGCTAAACTGGATAAGAATGGTGTCTGACGTTAATAGGTCCTTAATACCTTGGAAAGCTTTCTGTTCGCCTTCGCCATTTTGGATACGGCTGGTCCGCAGTGTGTAAGGAAGACAGCCCTCTTCCTTTGATCTGAGATTTCTTCCATCTCATTGCTTTCTAAGAACATAAGAAAGTGATCAATATACAATTCCCAATCCTCTACATCTGGATTGAAGGGTGCGGGCGGCGCGTTGTTACCAGCCATCTCTTTCGCTCGGTTCAGATCGCTGCGTGCTTTGGTCTCTGCTTCTACGATGATCCCACCCTCGTTGCCAGTGTTCTGGATGGAAAGAAGCGCGGGAGGCCGGGTTCCAAACAACAACTCTTTATTTCAAACCACTAGGTAAAAAACGGAACATGGCCCAAGCCGCGGCAGTCCTTTATATAGCGGCTAGCCTGCCGGCTTGTATCCAATGACAATTATCTAAGTCTTCCCACTGTTTGGCAGCTTTCCGGATTGGTTCCTAGTGAACCAATCCGTAAGTAGCCTTTTCGGCCAATCAGAATGAAGTACTTGGAACCTACCAAGTTCCATACAGAACAGAAATGTTTATACAATTTCAGATAAAACTTTATGGGTATATATTTTCATAATATCTTCTGATTGCAAAAGGAACTGCAGTATTTATTGCTAGACATTTAGGAAGGAAGGAAGGCAAGCAGGTAGGCAGACAGGCAGACAGATCCATCATACTAATCCTGTTCAGGATAAACAATATTATGCAAAATGAGAAATTGTGTAATTATCCATAAGAAGTCCTGTGGAGCTTTCAAACACCCTGTTGGAAGACCAGAGAGCACCCAAGAAAATTAGCTCACAGATTGATAAAGTATTTTGTTACCCATGGCAGCTATTTCATGAATGGTTGTCTTTCTGAGAGAGACTTTTCAACATCAACATTTTGATTGTGGCATGGAAACTCCTTCTCTCTTTCCCATCTTGAAGAAAATTAAATCAACCACTGATATTTGTTTTTAAGGCAAACTAAAAATGAAAAAATAAATGCAATCTAAATTAGATATATGTCGATAAAATGCAATATATATAAAATGAATATAAAATTATATAGTGATGTATTTTTTGTCATTCTTCCTGAAAAATGTCACAACATCCAATTTCTAATCATTGAGAAGCAACTACAGTTCTTGCCTTACATTTATTTACAGATATATGACAGGAAGCTCTTTTTGTATGTATAAAATCAAAAGGAGAACATATCATTACAAAAACAGAAGCCATTCTGCTCCCAAATACCTTAAATGCTGGTTTAATTTTCTCTGAAAGCTTTTCAGATAATGCAATGTCCCATATTCAATTCATCTATTATAATTAGAGAGACTGGAAGCCTTGTTGACTGCAATTTCTGTAGAAATAGCCATGAACAAAACACAACATCCATCTTACAAGCCTCGTATTTAAATATATATATTATCTTTTCCAATGGATAGCAAAAACAAAGTTTCACACATATTATATGTTGGGCTTAGAACTTAGTTCTAAGAATTGACACAGATTGCTACATAGACCTATTTCTGGGTAAATGGCTTAGCCCAGTTTTTGTTTGTTAATGGTACACTGTGTTCCATATTAGCATACTTGAAATACCCTTTTCTGATTGGTCCACAAATACTACAATATGATTTGTTCTTCAAGTGACAGTGATTGGTCAACAATTGCTGCCCTGTGATTGGTCCGCCTGAGCAGCGGGGAATTCAAGGAACCGTCACTGGCGGCGAGCCGCGAGCAGCTGCTATAAAAAAGGCTGCCACAGCTCTGCAGTTAGACTGATTCCAGGAACCTAATAAAGAGCTGAAAGTCACGCTGGTCTCAAGCCTCTTTTTCCCGCGATCTAACACTAGCGACGAAGGTGGGATTCTGAGACAAGGAGACCAGTTTGAGCACGTGGCAATGAGAACCGAGCAAAGATGACATGGCCAGCACCAACTCGCCACCCGCACCGTTCAACCAAGCGACGGAGGACTGGGAATCGTATATCGACAGATTCCTCATGTTCCTTGAGAGCAATGACTTACAGAGGATCTCAGACAACAGGAAGAGAGCCGTGTTCCTGACACACAGTGTTCAAGTTGGCCAAGGCATTGGCCAAACCTGAGGACGTAAAGCATAGATTTATGGCCAGATTTGGAAAAAATACTGAAGGCCCATTATGCATCGACTGTCTCCAGCCTTATTCAGAGACATGAATTCAATAAACGGGACCAGAGAGAAGGTGAAAGCATTGGAGATTTCATAGAGGCATTAAGGGACATTGGAGGGTCATGTGAGTTCCTCAACATGAATGAAGCCATGAGGGACCACATGGTCCTAGGACTGAGAGACCTCACCTTGCAGAGCCGACTGCTAACCCGACCAAAAATCAGTGACTGAGGCCATCGCTGAGGTCACTGCAGCCAAAGCCACTAAAAAATCAGCAGCCACAATGCGGCTAATGAATACGGCAAACCAGAAAATACCAACAGAGACAAGCCAACCCCAGGAGAAGAAACCAGAGGTCACCCACAAGACCACCATGCACCACGAGGACATCAAATCTTTGTCTGAGACCAATGATGAGGAAGAAGAAATACACAGACTCCAATCAGAACGAAACAGATGGGAGAAGAGAGAACGTAAGTCGGGGTTCCAGTGCGCCGGGTGCGGAGGAGACCACCCCAGTTCTGAGTGCCATTTCCTAGACACAGTTTGCCAGCACTGCGAGAGACAGGGACATATAGCAAGGGTCTGCCAGAACTGAAAGAGCAACAGCCCCAGACGAAGAGATAGCACTTACCCCAGAACAAAAGAAAGACAGGCAGGGGGCTGTTGGAGCCGAAAAAACAGAAGCAAACAGCTCAATGAAACTTACCGGAAGGAAGAGACACACCAAACTATAACCATTGGGCATTTGAGTGCAACCGATGCCCAGAAGGTACATGTGAAAGTCAACATCGAAGGCCAACAATGCAAGATGGAGGTGGATTCCGGCTCATACCTGTCTATGGTATCATGGAACACACTTAAGAGACTGATACCAAGCATACGAAGAACAGAACTAGAGAACCAAAAACTGATCCTGAAGGACTACCAGGGGAACAGGATCCCCGGAGTCGGACTCAGACACTTCCAAGTTAATTTCAGAAAGCACAGGGCAATTCTTCCATTAACAATGGTAGACCGGGATCGCCCAAGCCTACTGGGACTTGAATGGTTTGCGCCCCTGGGAATCAGAGTGACCGGAATCAACAGCATCACTGAAACAGATTGGGAGGAGAGCCTGATGAGGGATTTCCAGGATGTGTTCGATGGAAAACTAGGCAAGTACCGAAGGTCCCCTATCTCATTTAATTTGAATCCAAACATAGCACCAATCAGGTTAAAGGCAAGGCAAGTCCCTTTTGCATTAAAACCAAAGATTGATGAGCAGTTGGATAAACTCATTGCACAGGGGGTATTGGAACCAATAGACCACGCAAGGTGAGAAACCCCAATTGTGACTCCAGTTAAGCCAGATGGGTCCATGAGAATCTGCAGAGACTATAAGGCCACCCTCAACCACACGCAACAACTAAGTGCATACCCCGTTCCAGTGGTGCAACATCTGTAACATTCGTTGGGGGGAGGCAAGGTCTTCGCAAAGCTCGACCTTGCACAAGCGTACCAGCAATTGCCAGTCGACCCCGAAACAGCGGAGGCACAAACAATTGTGACTCATGGGGGGAATTCAGGTGCAAAAGATTGCAATTTGGAGTCAGCATGGCCCCAGGGGTGTTCCAAAGCTTGATGGAGCACCTGTTCCAAGGAACAAAAGGGCTGGTCCCATACTTCGATGACGTGCTGGTATCAGCTAGTGACAAAAACCAACTGGAAAGCCACCTCAGAGAAGTCTTACACAGATTTCAGGAGGCGGGTCTCAATTAAAAAAAGAAAAATGCCAGCTAGCCACCCCTAAAATTGAATTCCTGGGGTACCTAATAGATAAAGAGGGAATCCACCCCACAGACCAGAAAATCAAAGCAATAAAAGAAGCTCCCAGACCCAGAAATAAAACAGACCTAAAAGCATTTTTGGGGCTCATTAACTTCTGTAATGTCTTTCTGCCACAGAAGGCAACAACGGCAGAACCATTACACAGATTGCTGGATAAGACAGCTACCTGGACCTGGGCATGACGAGAAGAGGCTGCTTTCCAGAAAATAAAAGACTTGCTGACATCCAAATCTGTGTTAATCCAATACAGCGAAACACTGCCACTGACAGTCACCTGCGATGCATCACTGCTCGGCGTCGGAGCTGTTCTCAGCCACACGCTACCAGATGGGAGAGAAGCACCGATCGCATTCTATTCCAAAACACTGTCCAAAGCAGAAAGAAACTACAGCCAATTGGACAGAGAGGCGCTAGCAGCGATAACTGGAGTCAAGCGATTCCATGCATACCTCTATGGCAGGACTTTTTCACTAATTACAGACCACAAGCCCCTCTTGGGAATACTCGCAGGAAACAAGTCCCCCCCAAACATACTGTCACCATGAATGACGAAGTGGTCTGAGTTCCTTGCCGCATACAATTACAAATTAATCCACTGGCCAGGGAAGGACATATCACACGCTGACGCCCTGAGCCGTTCTTCCCTGCCTGAACTGGGAAGTGACCCAGCACCAACCACATCCATGCTACAAATTGAAACATTACCACACCTACCCATAATCACAGCGGACATAGCAAAAGAAACCACAAGAGACAAAAAGATGGTGCGGATTTTAAACTGGGTAGGAAAAGGGTGGCCAGAAAATGAGATGGACAAGACTTTTAAACCGTTCCGGAACAGACAGACAGAACTCTCCATGTTAAAAGGTTGTATACTATGGGGGGACCAGGTAGTCATACTGGAACTACTCCAAAAAGAAGTACTGGACATCTTGCATGAAGGACACCCGAGTATCATACGAATGAAATCCCTGGCCAGGAGTTATGGATAAGGATATTGGGAGATGGGTGGAAACATGCACGCAATGCCAAAAAACCAGACCTACACCCCCTGCTGCACTTGTGTTCGACTGGGAAACATCGAGGGGAACCCTGGTCGAGAATACACATAGATTTCGCAAGTCCGACAAAAGTCCGCACATTTTTAATAATAGTAGACGCTTACTCAAATTGGTTGGAGGTAAGCGTCATGAATTCCACAACAACAGAAGCCATCATCAGACAGCTGAGGAAGCTGTTCACAACACATGGGTTGCCAGATCTATTGGTTTCAGACAACGGGCCGCAGTTCATGGCGTTGACATTTGAAAAGTTCCTCGTCTAACATGGCATAAGGCATGCCTTGACAGCCCCGATCGGCCAGCTACAAATGGGCAGGCAGAAGGCATGGTCCGGTATATGAAAAAGACTATGGAGAAACTAGACACGGGGGACATACAACAAAAATCTACAAAATGTTAACTATACAACACATCACACCTAACACCACAATGAATAAATGCCCAGCAGAACTATTGATGGGAGAAAATTAAAATCACACCTATATAGATTACACCCCACCTACAGCCCTGAAAAAGCAGGGCTTTTTACAGCAGACTCCTCTAATAAGCACCGCACATTCAGAACAGGTGACCAGGTCTACACAAAAAATCTCACGGGGCACCCATTATAGATACTGGCAACAATAACCCAGGTAACAGGACCCAGGTCATAGAGACTAGAAACAGAGGACAGAAGAAGCTGGAGGAGACACATAGATCAACTGAAATCACGAACATTAGAAAGAAACACTAACAAACCCAGGTGCGAAGAAAAAGAACACACACACACACACACACCAGAACCACAGCAAACATTAAATAATAATAATAATAATAATAATAATAATAATAATAATAATAATAATAATTATAACCATACCAGAGGGGGGGGGATACCCCTCAAACACGAATAAGAGGGGAGGGGGAGACCCTCCACTGGCACAAGAAACACTGCAACAAACACTAACAACAACCCGCCAACCAACTTCA
This sequence comes from Laticauda colubrina, assembly GCA_015471245.1. Classification (NCBI taxonomy): domain Eukaryota; kingdom Metazoa; phylum Chordata; class Lepidosauria; order Squamata; family Elapidae; genus Laticauda; species Laticauda colubrina. The sequence goes on along the minus strand of BLBF01000063.1, from coordinate 18,501,482 downwards.
CCAGTAACCCCAGAAAGAAACCACAATTTCTTACCCAGAGATGACTTCGGTAGAGAGGAACAGGCAGTGGAAAAACAACAAGAAGCCACTCCGGAAGGGAGCAGCCGAGCTGACTCTACCAGCCCAGATAGACCAGGTGGGAATGGCATGGCCAACTTCACCTTCCAGGAGGTTCCATGGAGAAGGACGGGAGAAACAGTGATCCCATCCAAACCAGACGAAGGCAGCAATGCAACTGAGCTGCTCAGGTCAAGTAGACACCATAAAAGCCCCACCTACTTATGTGACTACATAACGTAGGTTGAACTAAACCAAGTGGGGAGGGGTGTTCTATATTAGCATACTTGAAATACCCTTTTCTGATTGGTCCACAAATACTACAATATGATTGGTTCTTCAAGTGACGGTGATTGGTCAACAATTGCCAGCCTGTGATTGATCCACCTGAGCAGCAGGGAATTCAAGGAACCGTCATTGGCCACAAGCAGCCGCTATAAAAAAGGATGCCGCGGCTCCGCAGTTAGACTGATTCCAGGAACCTAATAAAGAGCTGAAAGTCACGCTGGTCTCAAGTCTCTTTTTCCCGTGATCTAACACACTGGTTCAATCCAAATAAATAGGCATTAATTCATTATTGGCTATCAACAGGAGCACTCACATTTTTTTTTCTAAGCTAAGAATCCCTTGGCTTTTCAATTGAGTTACTGGAGGCTACACTCCAAAAGAGTATAGGTCAGAATTGAAAAGGGAAAAAAAGTTAATATTATTAACAAATAACAGATTTTTCAGTTACTTATGCATTTATAACTTTCCTCATTGAACATTTGGGGACAATGTTTGGAGAGACTCTGGGATTTGCCATAAGGGTATTTAGAGTTCCCATTGATCCTGGATCTGCACCTGGGCTTCTTCTGGCTTAATAGTTGAAACACCGCTGAGAGTGTCTCTTAAGGTGGGACTAGAAAATTCTTCCAGTCAGTGTTGGGATTCAAAAACTTTTACTACTGGTTTTACTATTGGGGGGCATGGCTTGGTGGGTGTGGTAGGGGAAGTTTACTGCAAAATCCCCATTCTCTCCCCACTCCTGGGGGATGGCTACTGTAAAATCCTATTCCCTCCCCATCCCACTAACCTGCTTTCAGCTCTGTTCTCCTGTGCAGGGCAACAAAAGAAGACCCAGCTGATCAGCTGGGGCTTGGGAGGCAGAGAATAGATGGGGGCAGGGCCAGTCAGAGGTGGTATTTGCCGGTTCTCCAAAGTACTCAAAATTTCCACTACCAGTTCTCCAGAACTGGTCAGAACCTGCTGGTTCTCCAGAAACTGGTCCACTTCTGCTTCCAGTGCATTAAGACAGAGCTCTCCAAATTTAGCAACTTTTAAGATTTGTGGATTTCAAGTCCCAAAATTCATGCAGGCTGGGGAATTCTGGGAGTTGAAGTCCGTAAGTCTTAAAGATGCCAAGTTTGGAAGCCTCTGTATTAAGAAACTTTTTGCAAAATATTGATAGTTAGCACAAGGTAGGATATTAAGTGCATCTAAAAATTAAGCTGTTCCTGCTCCTGGTTAAAGAAAAGAATGAAAGATCAGCCACATGGAATGTTCAGTCTTTCAGGTGCAAAAGTTCCACTAGATGGCAATCTAATTTAGACTTTTGTTGTCTTGTCAGCAAAATTAAAGAAATTAAAACAAAATTAATCTTTTTGTTTTTAAAATATTCCTCCCTCCCCACCCCCATTTTTGAAGCTTATATTTACACTATTACTATCTATGTCAGAAGTGAAAATCTTGAATTTTAGTCATGAAACCAAAGCTTGGAGCTGAATAAGACTAAGCAGATGTAACTGATAACTCTATTGTTATATTACTGGTGGCATCATGTAACATATGTAGCTATATTCTGGGTATAAATATCAATTATTGTGAAATCATTTCCACACAGACCATCCTTCACATGTCTGTTTAATTCTGTACTATCTTTTAGGTCGTAAGAATCATATATTTATCAGGAACCTAAGTAACTAGGTCAGTGGTTCTCAAAGGAGATAATTTGGGTACATCCTGGTGATAATAAAGCAATTTGTAATTGTTTGTTTGAGATCTAGTTTAGGACTGCCATGCCAAGAAAATAACAGAGACTTTTTTTTTCTTTTGGTGGGATAATGACCTTATTCAAAACTGGGGAAAGGGCCAAGCAGTTTAAGAACCACTGAAGTAGGTGCTACACAATTAATATGGAATGTTAAAACCATAGGGGTAATTTAAAGCAATTTAAAGTAATTTAAATCTTGATTTCTGGTGATTTATAAGCTCTGGGCTGTCATCTAGTTCTCCTGCAGATTGTTTTCCCCATGCAACTTAACACACATAGGATGCACCAACATAATGACACTAAACTGCAACCGCAAATGTATTTATTTTATTTATTTATTTGATTTATTTGATTTGTCAATCACTTACAAGATAATAAGTATAAGTATAAACATAGTTATGAATACATGAAATGGATACATATAAAAAAATAAAAAGAAACAATAGGACATGGATAGTAGGCATGTTGGTGAGCTTATGCATGCCCCCTACAGACCTCTAAGGAAAGGGGTGAGGTCAATAGTAGACAGTCTAAAGTTAAAGTTTTGGGGTTTAGGGAAGAAACCACAGAGTCAGGTAGAGTATTCCAGATATTGACCACTTTGTTGTTGAAGTCGTATTTCCTGCAATCAAGTTTGGTGTGGTTAACCTTGAGTTTGTATCTATATTGTACTCTTGTATTGTTATGGTTGAAGCTGAAGTATTCATTGACTGGTAGGACATTGCAATGTATGATTTTATATACTATGCTTAGATTGGACCGAAGGCGGGGTAGTTCTTAATTGCTTGTTCCCATACTATTTGTCATGGCACTTTGGTGTATTTAGGCATCATCAACAGATAAACAAACGATAAAACAATTTTTTTACAAATGATGTAAAAGGACAATTGTTTTCTCATTTGTTATTTGTTCAATTGTTGCTCATGGTGGCCCAGTGGTAAAGATGCTTGCCTCCCACTAGAAAGGTTGAGAATTTAATTCTAGGTACTGGCAGATGTTTTTCTCCCAGGACACAAAGAAAAAATATCTGCTGTGAACTCCATGTGGTGTCAGAAAGGTCATCCAGCTGGTAAATGCTCAGCTCCATCCAGTTGCTCCAACTCTACTCTGAATTAAGGGATTACAGAATCATAAAAAGGGAAAGTTTTATTTGTTCAATTGTTGCTCACCACCCAGAGTTACTCCATACTTATCTTATCTTATAAATACAAAAATAAAATCTGATTTTGCCAGAGGTCAAATATAGCCATATATAAAAAAAAACAAATATCCACCAAAAAAACTTTTATATCAAAATCTGGCCTGTGAATAACCTGGCCATCAACACTGATCAAAGTTTGATCTTATCACTTGAGAAAGGGTTCTCTTGACACACATTTAGTGTCAAATTTTTCTGTAGATTTGGGGTGAGGAGGAGAATCTGATCGTCTGATTTAGAAGCCTCCCCACAACCTCTCTTAACAATTGAGTTTCTTTAACAGTTGAGGGTATTTTGAAAGCTTCATTGGCAACAATGGAAGTTTCTTAAGAAACCAGATGGTTATGTGGTATGCATATATAGTTCTGGGGAACAGAAGTCATCTGATGAGTTAATTCACCTTCCCTTTTCAGGTCCCCAGAATTATCAGAAGCAATCTCTCCAGGAAAGCATATAGGTAAGGTAGGACAGAAGTAAAGAGGAAGAGGAAATATTCAGGGAAATGGCAGGAGCTGGAAATAGAAAGAGTCCTCCTCTGTGCTCTGTGGAAAGAGTGTGAGTTGGTCCTTCCCACTTGAACCCTCCCACATTAAGTTTGACTCCATCAGCAGTTGGTATTCCCCATTTCAGATTGTCCCCAAAAGAATGCAATCTTCAGGCCCAAAAAAGGGTTTCTACCTCTCTCAGAAACACATTTTGTCCCTACTTACATTAAACATAATTCTAATACAATAACAACAAACACTCTAAAGCAGTTTGGCCTCACAAAGGGGGGGACTTTGTGAGAAGTCCTCACAAAGGGGGGGACGTAGAAGAACTAAATGCAGTGCTATCATGTTTGCCATGTAATTTTTCTGAATCCTAAATTATTAATAACAGTCTTTAAGTACCATTTTGTCTGCATTAATATTCCCTCTTGTTACTCAGCAGTGTAATAACCTGAATTTAATTGTCATCCTATAAACCCAGGTTGCTCTTGCTGCCAATTCTTTTATTTTTTTTAAAACAAATTTTATTAATTTTACAACTAAAAAACAACAACTCGACATCACATACATATATGAAAGAGCAGAAGGAAAAGAGAAAAAGGGTAGAGAGAAGGAAACAGAAAAAATTTAAAAACATTCTTATTTTCGACAGTTAGTAGGATCTTTTCTTCCCTTAATTTAGCCATATCTACACACCTTATCTTTACAAAAATTTGTACATCACTCATATAAATTTATCTTATTCTTACTATCTTATAATATAAAGTCTATCTTTGTTCTAACCATATCGACCAATAATTCCAACTATTATAATATATTGAAGTATCTTTGTTTTTTAAAGCTAAAGTTAATCTGTCCATTTCTGAGCAGTTTGAAATTTTTGGATGGTCATCTTCTCTGTAGGTATATGAGGGTGCTTCCAACATTGAGTGAAGGCCAATCTGGCCGCTGTAAAGCCCATGTCACACTGAACCAACGGATGCAAAGAGGATGTAAAATGGACAAAAAAGCTTGCCATCTGTTGGAAAACGCGATGTACTCACTGTCTCCGTTTTGCTTCCTCTCTATCCGTCCAGCATCCGTTTATTGATGTTTCATCCGCTCCAAAAGTTTTGGGCTGCCCAAAACTTTTGCATGGAAAATGTATCCAGTTCGTCCATTCTGCATCTGCTAGGCATCCGCTAGGCATCGGCTAGGCATCCGCTACGCATCTGCTACGCATCCGTTACACATCCGCTATATCCGCTAGGCATCCGCTAGGCATCCGCGCAACTCCATCTGCCCGGACGTAGGGAGGAAGCGGAACGGATGCAGAACGGATGCAGAATGGATGCCTACCGGATGCAGCACGGAAACAAAGCGTTTAAAAGGGAAAAAACGTTCGCAGAGGGGACCTATCTCGGATATTAAGGATGTTTAGAGGATGCCTAGAGGATGCCTAGAGGATGCCTAGAGGATGCCTAGAGGATGCCTAGAGGATGCCGAACGGAAAACCTATATTTCCCATAAAAAGGGGGAACAACTCATCTGCATCTCACTTTCAGAACAGCAGCGCAGTGGTGCAGACCTCTGCAGCCTTCATCAGTCTCTTCCTCTTCCACAGCATCCAGTCATGTCCACCATGGATTGTAACAAAGTCCTTTCGGCAGCCACCATCGTTCTGCAACAGTGCGAAGCCATCTGCAGGCTCTGTGAACTCTACTGCGAGAAGAAAAAGAGGCAGCCAAAAAGAGTCTGGGTCCGAAGATGGTTCACCAGAAGAGCAGAGGATGGACTGTACAACAAGCTGATGGTGGAGCTCAGGAACGAAGACACTTGGGCGTTCCAGAACTTCATGAGGATGCCACCAGCCATGTTTGACAAAGTTGTGCAGCAGCTGACACCCAGGTTGACCAAGACAAACACCAGCTTCCGGCCCAGCCTGGAACCTGGGCTCAAGGTGGCACTCACTCTGCGCCACCTGGCCTCAGGGACCACCTATAGGAGCATGCAGTACGGCTGGAGGGTGCCATCCAATACCATCAGCATTGTGGTCAGAGAAGTGGTTCAGGCCATCATCGAAGAATACCTGGAGGAGCTCCTCCAGTGCCCCTCCACTGAAGACGGCTGGAAGAAAGTTGCAGAGCAGTGGTATCAGAGGTGGAACTTCCCCCATACCATTGGAGCCATAGATGGCAAGCACGTGGCCTGCAAAGCTCCAGCCAAGCCGGGGTCCACTTATTTCAACTCCAAGGGTTTATTCAGCATCATCCTCTTCGCCATGGTTGATGCTGACTACAAGTTCATGTACATCGATGCTTCAGGCAACGGCTCATCTTCAGATGCCCAGGTATACAATGCCAGTGACTTCAAGGAGAGGCTGGAAGGCAACCTCATCATGGGCTTTCCAGATTCAGACCCCCTGCCCAATGACACGCAAGATGTGCCCTACTTCATCATGGGGGATGATGCCTTCTCCCTCAGAACCTACCTCATGAATCCCTACACTTCCAGACTCCTCACCCGTGAAGAGAGGATCTTCAACTACAGGCTGTCCAGGGCAAGGTGGGTGGTGGAGAACGCCTTTGACATCCTGGCCAACAGGTTCCAGGCACTTCTCACCACCATGCAGCATTGCCCAGAGACCATGAAGAGGATTATGGAAGCTTGCTGCATCCTGCACAATCTCATGCGCACCCGCTACCCAGTCTTGCAGAACAGGCTTGTGGACCTCCAACAAGGCAATGGGGACATGGAGCCTGGGGAATGGAGGCAAGGG
>BLBF01000063.1:18444226-18485501 GCA_015471245.1 Laticauda colubrina | reverse complement strand
TCTCTCTCTCTCTCTCTCTCTCTCTCTCTCTCTCTCTCTCTCTCTCTTCCTCCCTCCCTCTCACACACAAATGCTAGAAAAGAAAAGCGAGGATCGTGTTAAGCATTTGCTATCGACTGTAGGCGTTAGTCCGCAATAATAGCACGACATCAAAGGAAAAGTTCGCGGGTACCAAATCGGAAGTTCTGTGTTGCTGCCAACAACATCACACACACGCACACACAGAGTGCACGTAGGTCAATCACACACACGCTAAAGTTTGGAGACAAATTCCTTTTTCTGCACCCCAGTTCAGACACCAGCCTAAACGCACAGGTGACAGTGTGGCTCCTTCAGCCAGAGGCGGGGAGGCTCGGTTGTTGCACACCTGGGCTGCTCCCGGCGTCCCCCACCTCACGAGCCGGCTCAGCCTGGGCTGTGGCAAAGGCTTTCCCGCGTTCCGAGCGCGGGAGCGGCGCAGGTCAGCCCGCGCTTTCCTTCCACCAAGCGGAAAGCCCAAAACTTTCGGAACCGTTTCGGTCCCCTGCTCCCTCTCGCCGCTCCTTTGAGTGACGCCTCCCATCGCCCGCCGCCACCGAGGAGGGACCGGCTGGCCCCGCCCCTCGGAAAGAGAGAGACTCCCACCAAGGCCACCTCTGCCTTTCCCACCGAGGAGCAGGCGACCGCCACATCTGGCCGGCTGAGGTGAGAGAGGAGCAAAGGCGGCCGGCGTGGTGGCGGGACTTTCCAAGGAAGTCCGGGAAAAAAAAAAAAAAAAAAAAAAAGGCTCCGGTTCATTCGAACCCGACGGGGCCGTTTCGGTCACCTCTCGCGCCACGCGCCCCCCCCCCACACCTTTTTTTTTTTTTTTTGGCTTTCTTTCTTTCTTTTCTTCTTCCCTTTCCTTCCCTCCCCGCCTGAGCAGTTCCGAGGATGAGGAGGGGGAAGGGAGGAAGCGAGAAAAGCGCTGCGGGTCTGGCTGCTTCCGAGCCGTCGCTTGTTGCGTGAAGCCGAGGCAGGCGGAGGAGCCTTCGAAGAGCTACCTTCCTTCCCCTCCCCAAAGCGGCAGAAGCAGCGGAGGTCTCCCGCCAGGTAAAAATGCCAGGTGAGACGAGGGGAGGAGGGGGAGGGGGAGGGGGAGCGGACGAAGGACGCCCCTCCCTCCGGTCCTCTGTCTTTCTGGTTGCTCCCGTGGCTGAGGAAATGCCCGAGCCTCGGGAGAGAGAGAGAGAGAGAGAGAAGTAGGGCAGGCGCCGCTGCGGCGTCCAAGGGATTCCCGCGGCTTGGAGAAATAAACTCTTTTGTTCTTCCTGGGATCCTTGTCCGGGGAAGAGCCGGAAGGTTCGCGGAAGAGGGAGGGGCCGGGCAGAGGGATCGAGGGCTGCGTTTCCCCAAAATAAAATAGGGCTCTCCCGCCTTTTCGGGGGAGCCGCTTGGTCTCCTTCGGGTCCGCCCGTCTTCCGCAGCTGCTACACCTTCTTTTGTTTGACTGGCAACGTTCGCGAATTCTTCCCTTCAGGCTCCATTCCTCTCTCTCTTTCTCTTTCTCTCTCTCTCTTTCTCTGGGCGTTTCAAAAGGGTTTTGCTCTTCGACGCTGGGTGATTTGAGCGCATATGCACACAACCAACAGTTTGTTCGGCTCCGGCTTTTCTTACCAGCCAAAGGCGATCGGAGTAAGAACACTGCTGTACTTTCCCCCCCTTTGGTTGACAGACGTGGTGAGGGGTTTCAGATCGTCCTAAATGGCACTAGGGTTGTGGCCTCCGAGGATTTTTAAACCAGCCCGGTTGCAAAACAGATTGTTCATGCTCAGATAAGAGCTTAAATGGATGGTAAATTTGAACACATTTCTGCCCAGTTGTTCTGTAGGAGTGAAGGTGAGCATAAAACAAGTTTCTTAAGTGTAGTATTTGGGGGAGGTGTATGATTTAACAAGTTATTTTTTCTAAAATACAGTACCTCCTACGTATGTTAATCTAAACTTCTGCCATCCACCAGTACAGGTCGTCCTTGACTTATGATCGTTCATTTAGGAACCGTTCAGAGTTATGATGGTGCTGACCCAAGTCAGCACTTGCAACCACTCAGGATCTCTGCAGTCACAGGATCCAAATTTGGGTATTTGGCATCCAGTATATATAATGGTTGCCATGTTCTCTGGCCCTGTGATTGTCATCTGGAACCTTCCCAGTAAGCTTCAGATAAGGAAAGGCAATGGAAGGAGCTGGATTCATTTAATAACTATGCTATTCACTGAACAACTGTGGCAGAAAGGTCATAAAATAGATCATGGCAGTGTGATGACTCATTTAAAAATTAAATCACTTTGAGACAGGAGTTTCATTCCCAATTGTGGTTGTAAGTCAAGGATTACCTCTATTTGTCTAAAGATGATGGAAGTTGCATCCAATGGTTCGAAAAGAGTCGATACTTAGTTGGAGAAGATAACGGATATGTGTCTTTGCAAATTGAAATCCCTGGAAAACTAAATATCTCATTGGATCAAAATTTTCAGACATATGTAATGGGTATTTGAAAATGGGTTTTTTTTTTCCCTGTTAAATCCTATTCAATTCTTTAAGATTGCCTGAACAAGTTCCTGCAGTTTTCTTGGCAAGGTTTTCAGAAGTGGTTTGCCATTGCTTCCTTGGGGCTATTAAAATCCCAGTTACTACAATTAAGTAATTCATGGCCACAGCCAATGTGTAGGATTCTATTCTGTATAAAGCAAAGGAAAAAAAACTTAAGGTAGCTTGGAATTTTCTTGAAACTTCTTAAAATTTTATTACTTGATATGTTATTTTGTACGTTGAAACTGGAGCATGCTCTCATATTCCAACTTTGGCAGACAACATGTAAATGTATTGAATAATAGAAGTGTTTCCACTTTGATAATTGAAGAAGCTCTACTTAAAGAGAGAAAAGCTACATTGTAATTAAATAGAAGCGTGAATAGTTGAATCATTGAGCAATACTTCTTTATTCCTAAATCGAAGCATTTTAATGTCTATATTGCCACTCTTTTCTTTTCCAGCAAAATACTTGTAAGAGTATAATTAAGAGGCAATTTGGATAATTTAATGCATAAGTAACAATTGGTTTTTTTGTTCTGAATAAAAAGCGGTGTTCATAAAGAAGAAAATGAAATGTAGATATGCAGTAATTTTGAGAAGAAATACATTTTTGTATCTAACATTGAAATATATATTACTTGTTGCTCATTGTTGGATTATTTGTGCAATCCTGATGGAAAAAATATGATACGATTAGCATTACACGTTCAGTTATGGAAAGTGCGGGTCATGTAAACAGTTCATCATTTCCATAAACAGGTTTTTGATTTCTGGAATGTATCTGAAATAAAAATGCAGTTTTAGATCTTAAAAAGTCAGTTTAAATTACACGGATAAGAACATCCTTGCATATTGCTGATTTACATCAACAGTTCCCCTATGTGAACCTTTTCTTTGTAAGTGCAGTTCTATTTTTCACCCTTTATTAGTCTGTTTGTTCTGATGTCCACTAGCTCTACTGGACCATGCAGAAGACAACATTTTATCTATAGATTTTAAAACTGGGATGTCTATATTGTTCTACTCACTGCCTCACTGATGTATTTTATTTTGTCATCTTGTCACTTTTTCTCTTTGTAGGAACTAAGATGAGAGAGCTGACATTAAGAATCGGATACTTCGTGAGTTATTCTTTCTGATGTGGATATGAATTTCTTGTTGGAAAAATGTTAGACTCTGTAAGTATGAATAGTGCATTAATATGCATTGATATGCATACTAATCTATGATTCTTGTTATGTGTGCATTGAAAGAGGAAAAAAAGGATATTCTTGTGAAAGAACTTTTTTCCATTATAGGTATTGATTGACACATAGAAGAACAAAAGATCAGTTAGTATTCTATATGTCTTGCATATTTCGGATAGGTTTTTTTCTAGTTCAATGTGGAACCATCAGGAATTAAAATAAGACTGTTCACGCAAAATAAAAGCCAGTGAATTAATACTATTTTTTTTCTGCACATGGCTGAATGCCATGTCAACTTTGGCAAAAGTGATTCATCCTCCTTTCTTAAATTCTTGATAGAAGTAAATACATATCCAAGAACATAATTCAGTATGAAGAGTTTTATGAAGACAACCTTAAAAATTGGTAACCGGGATTGTTAAGCCAATGATGGTTATGATGACAGTAACAATACATGCTTATTATCAGCATTTCAATAATAATTTATTAAATTTATGATGCCGATTCCCAGCATCTCCATCTGAATTTGGTTTAGACTTTTGATTATGCTATAATTTTGTATCCTGAAATGTGGAAGCATAGCACTGTTTTAGACTATGTCACCTTGCAATGTTATGTTATAGCTTTTAATCTGGATAATATTGCAGGATTCAATCTGAATTGGTCACTGGGAACCAGAGGTTTATTGTACTTGTACTGGAGCCCATCCTCAGGAAACTTCTCTCTCTCCCCCCCTTCTCTCTAGAATGTCAGCTTGGAAAGAGAGAAGTTGCCTGAGAATTTTTCATCAGGAAATGCTCTAATACATAGAATTATAAATAGCAATTTTAAGTATATTATAAAATTGCTGGTTTTAATTTAAAATACTTTTAAATGACACACTAAAGGAAATAAAGAAAACCAGATCAAAGATTTTTCTGAAGCAAAATGCATTTAATAAACAGTATGGTAGACTTGTACAGTTTCCACAGTATTAGTGTGGAAAACTAGGTTCTTGTCAACCTTAAAAATATGGAAATTTACTGGATGATTCTGGACCAATCACTCTGTCTTGGCCCAGTGTAACTCACGGTGTTCTTATCTTATTAATACATTTATAAAACTGATTTCTTATATGTAAATAATGGGCATTCTTATGATTGGGATGCACTAAGTTGTGGTGTAGTAAGGGTACAGAGCAGAAGGACATTTTATTGTATTAACCAGCACATTTTGGAAATATGGTTTCTTTTTCAAAGTGTTGTAGTTAAAAGATGCAAAAAGAAACTTGAAATATATACTTAATGAAGACAAAATGTTCAACTTCTATTAATTCAAAAATATCTCTTATGGAATAAAAATGAGTCATGCTATTTACAGAACAGCTTTTGTATTTCTTTTTGTATTATTTAACTGCAGGGTCTTTAAAAAGGACCCACTAGTCCAAATAAGTTATATAATATAATGTAGCTTTGTCAGATAGTTTTTTTTTTATGTGATTCTAATTCATCACTGTTTTAATATTGCCATGATATGTAGCAAGCATAGTAATTAAGGTTTATATTATTTCTTGGGTAAAAGATGTACTTCAGCATTTACATAAAAAATGAATCATATAATTGTGATGGAAAGGCGCCTTAATTGTAGAACCATTCCCAAGTACCTCTTCACAATCAATGTCAGAAGTCTTTTTTCTCCATAAAAAACTGGAAATAATTGGCAAAACTACATCATTCTAATTTCCTGAAAAATGGTCAGGCTGTCTGTCATAAGGAATTGCAAATCATATGTTGCGTTATTCAAAAGATAGCTGAGTATTCTGTTAATACTCAAAAGTTTTGAAAGGCCACATTAAATGAATGCTTTTATTTCATAGTTAAAAATGTATGCAGAAGAGATGGGAACTTGAGCACATTCCTTTAACAATGTTCTGTTTTGTACCACAATTAACTTTAACAATTAATATCATATGATGAGAAGTATGATATTTTTTCAATATGTTTCCTGCAATCAAAACTTTTTAATCAAACTTGTGCCAACTTTGAAGAATTAATTAAGAAATTATCTGAGTATGGAAATAAAAACTGACAGATAAATTAATCTTTGTATTAGTTAATCAATTCCTAAGAAGGAGGGTGGCTCAACCATACTTGGTGAAGAAATCCATGTTAAATAATATAACTCCCCTTGAATCACATTACTAATTATATGGTTGGGTTGCTGCATAAGAGGTGCAATCTTTACATGAGAGCAATTCATAAGAGTAATTCCCACAGTAATCAGTGGAATAGTTGGAGACAAGTATAATAATATTAACAGAGAACTATATCATAATCAACAGCCATGTTCTAATATCATTAGAATAACAATAATATTGCAATGTGAGCATCATATACAGTAGCCAGGTGTTTTCAATGACTTCTGCTCCTTAACCTTTGCCAACATCTTGTCTAAGTGAAATGTTATGGGCAACTTTATCTTTTCTCTGTGTGAAATCACGGATAAGCCAAGGATTTAAGATTCTAATATAAACTGCCAAAAATGGGTTTGGCTTATCTGCATATGGGCTGAACCATGAATAAATCTGTTGTACGTTTCTAAAGTATATGTTTTCCAGTAAGCCAACCCTCATATTTTTAACCAAACTACCATTAAAATGTGCCTTCTATAGATAAATCAGTTGTGTGAATTTAAATTGGAATTTGTTCTGGAAAACAACATGTATTGATGCAAAATAGGAAAACAAAAGAAGTCCTTCAGAATATACTGAAGAAGCATAAGAAAATTTTGAAGGCCTGGCTAATTAGGTGGTATATTTTTCATGGTGTGTTGGTTTAAAATGTGAGGGTTAGCTTATGGATGAGCTTATCCAGGATACAGTAATTTTTGATGTCATATGGCTGTAAAGACTCAGAATAGGATTAATTGATTAATTATGTATCATCAAGTTGATGTTGGCTCTTCAGGACAAATAAAGGATCTTCACCAGGATGATCTAGCACTGATCTAGCCCTTCAAGACTTCAAGGTGTTACATATACCACTGCTGTAATTAAGTCTATCCACCTTGCATTACCAGGTAGTCTTTGATTTATGACTACAATTGGACCAGAATCTCAGTCATTGAGTAAAGCTTTAGTTTAGTGAAAAATCATATGACCACTTTGCTCAATGTCCACAATCCTAGCACTCCCAGTTATGGTCATTAAATGGACGGCCCCAGGTAATGAGCATGGGGTGCATTTGGAGAGATGAGGGAAACCCTAGATCACACACAAGTGTCTCTTAACTCACTGATATCTCAAGAAAGATATTCAACTCCCCTTTGCATCCTTTTCGGACCCAATATCTCTGCCAAACATTTCCGAGACACGTGGCTAAAGAAGCTGCTTTAGACACACATAAATTCACCACAGAAACTGTGTCCCAAACAGAAGTGGCAAAGGGAGTGCAAAGGCAGCAAAAAGGAGGCAGATCTGGGACAATTTGGTGTGGCCAACTCACTATGGCCAACTTGCTGTGAACAACTTAACTGCAGGATAAGAGTTACATTAATATCAAAGAAAAGATGGAAGATATCATTAAAGAAAACACTCAAAAGGAAGTCCATAATGAAATGTGAATGACAAAAAAATATTTTTTAAAAAAATTATTTTAAATACTTAAATTGAATTGTTGAATTATTCCCCAGTGAAATGGTCATGGCGAGTTGGTGAGGTGGCTGCACCAAGTTGTCCCATTCCAGTCTGGTGCTGCTCCTACAGCCATTCATCAGACTTCAGATGCATTGAGGATATGAAAGGGGTATAAGCTAAGTAGGTGCACTTTGTGGGATGGTGAAGAAAGGGAAAGAGGAGAGAAGAAGAAAGAGAGAGAATGCAAAAAAGATAAGGAGGCAAATCAATGTGCTGGTGCCTAGGCAAGGATAAAAAGGGGGTGACAGCAAGAGAAGGAGCTAAGGGAAGGTGGCTCAGGCCAGGAGACATGGATGTGAGTGTGTGTGTGCATGTGTGGTGGGGAGGCAAAAAACGGAGACGAGAGTTTGTGTGTGTTTGTGAGAGTGTGCATGTAAACCAAAAGTGTGGTGAGTTTGAGAGTAAGAGCAGAAAAAAGCAGGAGAGGGAAGGAGGCCAGCAGAGAGTGAAAAGAAAAAGATGGAAGGAAAAGGAAGGGAGAGGGAGAACACTGCCATCCCTTTTCTCTTGGGCTCCTTGTTGCTTCTCTGGGCCTTTCCTGGAGCCACCACTACTGTTTGAGCTCCATTCCGCACACACAGATCTGGCACCAGAAACCATGTCCCACTGAAACAGAGCAAAGGCCTATCTAGGGCAGCATTCTGACTTCCACATCAGATACTCTATGTATGGTCCCTGTATTCTTTGCTCATCCCAGGGACATCCCTACTCTTCCTTTATGAAGCACAATAGCAGGACTTGAAGGTGGACATTGCAGGATAAACACACACACACACACACACACACACACACACACCCCACTATGTGTGTATCTCTATATCTATGTCTATAATCTATGTCTCTATCTTGTCTGTCTGTCTTCTATCTATCTATCTATCTATCTATCTATCTATCTATCTATCTATCTATCTATCTATCTATCTAACTATCTATCTAACTATCTATCTATCTATCTATCTATCATGTGTCTGTGCAGAAATCTCACAGATATATGGATATCAGAAGGAAAAGAGCTATTTTATTTTCAAATACCCATTACATATGTCTGGAAATTTTGATCCAAATGAGATGGCAGATGCATTTATGGGGTTTCAGGGCATATATTTGCTATTCATATTTTACACAATGATACCAATAAAGAATGTTTGTAGCTCAGGGTTGAAACAGGAGGGTCCTTGGTACTCTCTGAGCTTGCTTGTTTTCTTGCAGATGTTTCTTCACCCAAACTAGGTGAACCATCAGTGCTAGTGATGAAATGTCTGCAAGAAAACAAGCAAGCTGAGAAAGGACACACACTCACAATGGTATTATTTTGCTTTACTTGAGGCAAATGTATGCTGCAGCATAAAATATAAAATTACCTTGATGTAAATCCTGTTTCTTGAGTTAAAAGTAACTTGATATGTTTTGTCCAGTCATTACTGTAGATACACAGATGTTTGAGAACCCTAATATTAAGGCTGTTCATCAGTGATTTGGAAGAACTGCTTTGGACAACATATGAGCACAGCAGCTCTCTACCATTAAAGCAGTTCGTCCTTTTTTCAAGTTTATGAGGAAGCTAGTAAAGAGATGAGTTGCTTTACTGAAGTGTCATGCAAAGTCTAAAGTATTTTTTCCTGATCATTTTTAAAATGTGAATCCTATAATCCTATTCAGCATGTATTCAGTGTGTAATCCAATAAGATTTAGTGGCCATGTTCAACTGAACATATTTCATCTTATTAAGCTGAGATATTTTATAACCGCTTGTCAAAACATACAGATCAACTTATGACTGCAGTTGGAACTGAATTTTTGGTTATAAGTCATTTTGTCATAAGTCGAGGCACCCATTGACCAGACTCAATTTTATGTCACTTTTTTGTGGCAATTGTTAATTGAATCACTCTGGTTATTAAGCAAATCTATGGTCATTAAATGAATGCCACTGTTAAGTATCAATATAAGAATTAGAAATTGGGGCTCCCTAATTACAGAACAAACCAGAGTATTTTAAATCAACTTTGAACTGTTAACTTGTTGTTTTAAAGCTTGTCTGAACCTTGATTAGTAGAACTATATTACTTCTTACCATATTTTCTGGTTTATTACAGGAAAACAAACCATGGTTTAAAATAAATTCCAATGAATTGTTCTAGAAGCCAAGTTTGCAGGTTTATTTCAGCAAATACCACTTATTTTAAACAACAGCTCTTAGTTCATTTGCAAGTGGAAATTGAAACTGAATCCTAGTTTATTCCTCCATCTATTTATTTCGGAAGGTGGAATTGAGAGGGGCGTAATGAACTGCACTGGCACCGATTCTAAATGTAGTGCTAGGCGATAGTTTAGCATCACATCTGAACATCCCTTATTCATTTGTGACATGATGATTAAATTACAGGAAAAGACTCTGACCATGTATATCATACTTTAATTACATGAGAGATTCTTAGTTCTCTGAAGACATGAATCCACATTCTGCTTTCCATTTTGTATGTGAGGAAAAATTAACATACAAAAGTAAAATACAGTGACACATCTTAATTCCTTATGAAATTTAATTCAAGTTTATTCAAATTTATTCTTTTAACAAATTCTACTTGCACTGATAATTTCAGTTCTTTTCAGTTTATAAATTCTCTCTTTCTATGAACTAATAATGAGAACTGACACGAGGTATTGTTTAAAAAGAGAAACAAGGTGCTGAGGGTGCTTCTATTTTAAAAATAATCATTGTGTGCCAAATGCTTAGTAATAAGCAGAAGAGAAAGGTAAATATAAAGATTGTATTTCAGTGCCTGGTTGGTATGTTTTCCTCCCCTATCTGCTGCTTTTGGAAAGAGAGTTGTAGTTCAAGTGTCTGTAGAAACAACTTACGCTGTGAGACTACCTGTGTGTCCACCTTGCTAATAACACTGTGCTTTGAGGAAGAAGCCCTCAGAGCGACGTATTTGGATCTGGTGATTATGTTTTAAAGGAGATAAGAAAGTGGGAAGCTCTCCAGAAATGCCAGCTGCTTCCACAATTTTCCAGGGTGCCTGCTTGGCTGAGCAATCAACCACCTGCTGCCTCATTTTCCATATGACACTTCAGATTGCACTCTGCAGTAGTCAGGCAAAGAAGGTGCCACTGAGTAGTCTCGAAAGAGCCACTCCACAAAGCAGAAAGTTCATTCTTCCTTTTGGGAGGGCTAGTCCCAGAGCTAGAATCAGTGTTCACATTGTCATGCTACACTAGGCTGTAGTGTTCATCAACCCCATTTCTCGCTTGCGTGCTGTTTGGACCTGGCTTTTGTAGTCAGTTCCTTGTCATGTTCCCCTCCCCCTCCCCCCCACTATTAAATTAGTTTAATTCAAAAAATCATGGGCCAGTTAAATTTAGGTGAAGCTACCAATCAAATTCAGTCCCAGCAGATCTTGTCTATTTTTCAACAAGATTGCATTACAGTTATGGTTTATTTATTAGATTTTCATTTTCACCTCTATTACATTTTTAGTAATTCAGGGTAGCAAACCTATATAATATTCCTTTCCTTCTCCTATTTTCCCCACAATAATAACCCTGGGAGGTAAGTTGTGTGTGAGAAAGTGACTGGCCCAAAATCACACAGCTGGCTTTTGTGCCTAAAATGAGACTTGAACTCACAGCTTCCTGGCTTTTAGGCCAGCACCTTAACCACTATACCAAACTGGCTTTTTTCAGACTGGTGGAGGCTGGGACGCTTGATGTATGTACCAAGTCACTCCTGCCATTGGACTAAATAGTGTATACTACAGAGTGTAGAACAAACAACAACGCAGTGTATGCACTACATTCCTGAAGCTAGTTGGTTGCTGTTGCCACTGGTTTTGATTTAAGATTCTATGAGTTTGATAAGAGAAGGAGATATACTTTGCAGTTTAATGAGGCAACAAAACATCACAGATGCAGCTGCTGCATAGAATCCATTTTCAGCCTGATCTTAATGTAAGATCTAATGATTTAAACATCCCGAGCCTGGTAAATTGATGTAAGGCACTCTGTGGTGACTAGACAAACTAGGGCTTGTCTATATATGTTGTGAAAACTCAAGATATTTTTCTGTTAAAGTAGAACTTTCCTGTTTTGAAAAGAGATGTGCACTTTCCTGTTTATTGGCAGCCTGTCCTTTTATCTTCCAACTCTGCTTTTTTAAGTCTTGTGCTGAAGAAGAATGTCCTTTTCTTGTTTGTCAGTTTATAAAAGCAATTACTTGACTGCTAAGCAAGTGCAAAGGAATGTCACTCTAGACAGTTTGACCTCATTGGAAGGAAATGTAGGAAGCACACAGAATTTGTTCAAGATGGAAAGTAGGGAATTTTGCACAGAACTGAGGGAATAAATTATTTTTCTGAAGCTAGGGAACTGCAAATGATTTCTCAAGGATTTCTTTAGAAAAATAAATCTTTTAGAGCAGATGGCACAGCCAGAACAACTTTTACAAGAAGTTGAACTGTTGGATAACCACTACACTGTAAGAATCCCTAAGAGAGTAAAATGTAATTTTGTAAATTATACAAGAATATAAGAATAATAATTATAGTTAAAAGTTATTATCCAATGTTAGATAAATGGAATATAATGTGTTAAGATATTTAAGATAAGAACCTGTATAGATGTTAAGAATGCCGTTGTAACTATGTTTTATGATGTAACAAAGGAGACTCAATAAAAATACACTAAAAAAAATTAAATGCATATGATGTTGTTGTTGAAAATTAGTAAATGATATATCAATGCATCTGTAGTTTCTAGGCATGGTGAGCTAAATCTTGATTCCACTGAATTACTGAAGCTAAGCAGGTTTTGGCTTTGGTGTATGTCTGAGACTCTGAGAATTCTTTGTGTGTTGAGTCAATTGGGACATGCTACTACATTGCTGAATTCTCTCTATGCTGATTAGATTCTAGGAATGAGCAGAGAAAATGATTATGAGAATTTGTGTCTTTAACTGATGATATTACTCTTGGCCACAGTAATGTCTTATTAATAACTGAGAAGAAAACTGAATCTGCTTAAGTTTATGGTCTTATCATGTGCAATTTACAACTCTGAGCAAAAAAGGAAATTATCAGTAGCCCTTTCAAGGAGAGACATGTTTTCTGATGTATAGAGAACAGTGACCTCTAATTTTCTGCCTGACTAGAACTGCAAAAATCTCATCTATCAAGAATCATCCAACTGCAATATATGATGAGTAGGAGGTATTTGAGTTGATGAATCACAAATTCTATATGCAGGATGCTATAGAAATTCTATATGCAGGATGCTATGGAGTCAGAAATGGTGTTCGTTCTCAATGCAACCAGAATTTTCAAACCATGGTTTGATGAATGATGTACAATAGTCTAGTTCTTGAACAACTCAAACTGTCTTTTTAGCAATTGGGATATCATGTCATATTTTGTGGCATAACCAGGGTTGCAATGGGTAGTACTATAAAATGATTAATTTTTTCCCCCATCAGTTTTGAGATTTTGAAGAGGTACGTTTAAATACATGAAACCTATTTCAGGTTTGTTTGTGACAGTTTGTGTGTTTTGTTATGTCAAAATGACAACAGTGTTTTATAGAGGACTCCAGACTACTGCAAAAAAGGTGGTGTCGATTGTCAGGTTACCAAGGCAAAAGCCACAGTATTTCATACTCTGCAGGAGCAAAGTTAAAGGCCAGTCTGAGAAAGGATTTCAGATATCTTTCTTCCATAATATAATTTCAGAGTGCTGATATTGGAATGATTTAATTTAGAATGATTTATTAATGGATTTCAGGACAGATTTTAATGTTCTAGTTCATATGTCTCTAGAATAAATGTATATTACCATTGGTTGCTATGTTAATTAAAATAGAAGGTGATAACTAGACCATGAATAAAACCAGGAAGCATAATCCAAAGCCTCTAATCATAATTTTATAATAAGTAAAAGTAGGTCAATGTATCCATAATTTATGGGTTTCTGGAGTCCTCAGAAGCTTGCATTTCCGGTGTGACTTAAGTGAAGAAAGGCCCATTTAGGTGGAAGCAGCTCCATTTATCTTCTTTTGCCTTGTGGCAACAGATGCATGTAAACCTGCCAAAGAAAGAAAGCCAAGCAGTTACAGTAAGGATCTCATAGATCTTTATGGTTCCTCAGGAAACTCAAATGGCTAGTATCTTCAATAGTATCTGCCAGCCATTTGATCAGATGCTCTGGCTTTGCCAGCATGCCCATGATATAACTTGTTGGACAGAGCCAAGGAAGACCGGGTTTCCAAAGGCTTACAGTCAGTCACGTGGTGGTAAATGTTCAAGAACCATTTCCGCCAGCTCCATTGTTGGTATTACACTGTGGCCAGTAGCCAGAGAATTAGCTGTTCAGTGCTCTAGATGTCATAGCTCAGTTCTACTCTCAGTTGTGTCACAAATTTCCCCAAATGAGAACAGTTCTCACTGCACAAAATGGTACTTGGTTACAGTCAAGTACGATGAAAAATACTATTTCTCTACCCAATAATAATAATAATAATACAAAGAATCAGTTACTTGAAAACAAAATATTTTATAATGGAAATTAAATTTGTTAAAATAATGGGGTTTAAGTAGTGTCTTTTCTACTATCAACAAAACACACTTAGTCAGAAATTGCTTTTGTTCTGCTTTTTTTGAGAAGAACTAATTTCAATGAGCCCACAACAATTAAACATTTAAAGGCAGCTTTGATAATTCTGCAGCAAACAATCATAGTCTCGCTTAATCAATAATAGGAATAATTTAAGAAATTGCAGAATTTGTATAAATTTGGCTTATTTTTATATCATTTCTACACATGCACTGACTAGTCATTTTTAATATCCTCACTCTGAGGAGTATCATCTGAAAAGAGTTCTGTTCATGTTTATTTGTACATGAGTAGATCTTTTTCTTGAGTTCTTGGACCTGGAGAAATCCTTGCACAAGAACCAGGAATTTCCTGAAACTGTGGTAGATAGAGCTCATTAATTTTTCATGCACCAAATATTTGTCCTACTTCATTGGCAGATCTGCATCACAATTCTGTTGCAAAAAGACTTCCCAATGAATTTGATAGGTTGTACTGAAATATTTTCCTGAATTACAATTATTAATAATGTAGGGAATATTTTGCAGCTTTATATCAGATTGGGGCTATATAGACCAGAGTTCTGTACTTCAAGAAGTAACTTAGAAATTATTGAGTATGTAAAAGAAAAATTGATAATTGAAAAGAAAAGCATACTATAAAGTGAATACAGTTGTATTATGGAATGTTTTCATAATTGTAGAGTTGGATCTTGATTATCAAATGCAATAAAAGTGGGATATTATGGGAACAAAATGTTTTTGAGAAAATATGGTGTGTTTAATGAATGGTTTAACATTGTGCAGGAAGTGAGATATAGAAGTATGATACCTCACTGGTTTTTCAAAATGTATTTACAGAAATTGTGATATTAGAGATACATTGGTTGGGGATCAGAATGTATGAATGATTGTTTTCATATGATGCTCTGTTACCTGAGAATATGATTCAGTTGTAGATGTTATATAAGCAGAATGGTGCCTTGAGTATGGATCTGAAGAATAAGTTATCAAAGACCAGGTCCATTGTATTTAACATGGAAAATAGAATTGAATTGCAAGTTATATATGGGGGGGGGGGGAAGCAGGCAAGTAGATCAACTTAAGTATTTTGGTAGAGTATTTATTAAAGATGGAGAAATGGCTGGAGAAATTCCAAGATAAGCAAATGTTAGTAGAAAAGTAATTGGTGGTATAAAGTCTGTTGTAAGCAAACAATACTTGCCTTCTTTTTATATGGAAAAGATAACTTAGCATGTCCAAGGAAATGTAAAAATAAGTTGAATGCACAGTGAATAAGTTACTTAAAATTATGTATACTGTACTAATCCAAGAAGCAATAACATCAAGCATAATTTGATACTGAGTGAATGTGTATTGAATAACAAGTGAGCGATCAGTTCAAAAGAAATATATTTAATAAACAAGTGAGTTTATTCAGTAGACTATTCTATTTTCTTCTTGGATATATTCTAACATCATTTATTTTATTTTAAGGCATTTGGTATAACTAAAATATTGAGAGGCAAATATAGAGAATGAAATCATTGGCTGTATTCATGGTTAATCCAGTAGTATTAGGAGTCATGTCTATTATTCATTTGAACTGAAATTTTGGTGGCTAGATCTAGTGAAATTCAGTGAGTATAGCTCCAAGTAACTGAGAAACACAAGGTAGAAATGTTATTATTTTTTATAAGTCTCATGATTTAAATTGCCAAGAGTCGTAAACTTCTAACCAGAAACTAATGATTTGGAGCCAATTTGAATAATGGAAAGAAAATAAAGTTTGTCAATGAGCCAGAATATTCTGCAAGAATATTTCATGGTATGTGACAGATAATTTTTTGAGTTAATATTGAGTTAGCTAAAAAAAAAGAGATTATCATAATTTAGTGATTCCTAGAGAAATCACATTCCATATGAAGTTGGTTAGGATTACCAGAAGAATGAAATCTTTAATTTTTTTTCCCTTCAGACTTTCCACTATTCCTGGCCTTGACAGATATATATTTGCTTTCAAATTGAACCATTTCCCTTCAAACTATAAAGCATTGCAGTTTTACCAGTTCCTCGACAACTCTGATGAGGTTTAGTTTAATTAAAGAACCAATTTTCCTTGCTTGTTTTATATCATAGGTCTTTAAACGTTTCAATATAAGCAAATGTAATGTAAGTTTTAAATTCATGTGTGTCAACTCAGATGAATTAAAGTGATGAGTTCTCTTATAATGTCAAACCTCACGATTAGTAATTGTGAGAGTTGATCCATTATTCAAATAAGGAAATTCATTAGTTATTCATATTGTAGAATCCAAACTTTAACTTCCATTTAATCATAGCTATTATTCTCATGGAAAGGTATTTTTTCTATTAATAATTGTATTATTTGACTTTTATTTCAGGCAGCAATGTAATCAGTTCAGTGTAATATACAGAAGCATTTGTAGTAATATGATTGCTTTTGTCCCAGAAACATAGTTTGTTAATTGTTATAAGTGCTTGAGCCTCCTTTAGATGACACTTTATTGTAGTGGTAACTTGAACAACTTGTTCAAAAGTAGAGAAGACTGACCTTAAGGTAAAAATAGTCAGCATGATGGCATACAAGCAATAGCATTTAGACTTATATACCACTTTGTAGTGCTTTACAGCCCTCTCTAAGAGATTCACAGAGTCAGCATATTGTTCCCAAGAATCTGGGGCCTAATTTTACCGCCTTTAGAATGATGGACGGCTGAGTCAACCTTGAGCAGCTCAGAGTTGAACTCCTGGAGTAAGCAGTGAGTTATTACTGCAATACTATGTTTTAACCATTGTGCCACCATGGCTCTGAGCTTTTAAAACAGAAATAGTTCACATAATCTTGACTTTATATGAGAACCAAATGGTTTTATTCCTTTGATGTACCTTTCGTATATTGCTATTGGTATATTTTACAAGCGTATGAGCTTCATTATGGTCTCATTTACAGAATATAGAATAACAGTTGGAAGGGACCTTGGAGGTCTTCTAGTCCAACTCCCCACTCAAGCAGGAGACTCTATACTATTCCAGACAAATGGCTGTCCAATATCTTCTTAAAAACTTCTAGTGATGGAACATCCACAACTTCTTAAGGCAATCCATTCTCCTCCATGCTGCATCGAGAGCCCAGGATGGGTTGACTCCTTCCTATGATGTCATAGCTGAGTCTCTACTAAGATATAAAAGCCAGGCCCTGGGAGAGACCCCAGCTTTTGACTCAGCTCCTTTCAATCAGTAGCTGTGTCT
Source organism: Laticauda colubrina (assembly GCA_015471245.1). NCBI lineage: Eukaryota > Metazoa > Chordata > Lepidosauria > Squamata > Elapidae > Laticauda > Laticauda colubrina. Next base: position 18,468,235 of record BLBF01000063.1, on the reverse strand, counting down.
CTGAAAGCGTTCTGTTAGATAGCGCTCACCAGTGATCTTCAGTACTTTTTTCCTCTCTTCAAGCAGCTCCCAGGAATCTGGGCAGCTGCTCTTGCAGGAGACCTCTGCAACATTGGGAGCAGCGTCACAGAGCTCTCTGCAGGCAAGCTGGGCAGCATCTGCAGACCTCCCCCACACCTGCAGTTTGGAGCGATCATAAACATGATCGGCAAACTGATAAGAGCTCCAGCCAGCTGATCGTGTAGCTGGTTGCTGTGTTTTTCCCTTGCTGACTTCGCTCGGGACTCTGTATAGCCTAAGGAGCGATTCTTCAATCTTGGAGCCTGTTTTCCTGTAGTCAGTGGCCATCTTGGATTCAAGCCTTCCACCACGAGGTGAGCGGCCATTTTGTAAGCCCGGGGGCCATTTATACACTAAGGGGCTTAATAGAGAAATTTCTAAACAGCTTCTTTCCAATGCAAGAGCCTTTATTTTACAAATGGAGTAAGATAAGGCTCTGGCAGAGTTTTTCCCGCAAGTGGAACAGTCACTCAAGTCCAATAGGAGAAAAAGACGTAGGCAACGCTCCCAATCAGTCCGGAGAGAGGTGGCCGCAAAAATCAAAGTAAGGCTCTAGCCCCTAGAGAGGCAGTTCAACAGAACTATTCAATAGAAAGGGAGTGCAACAACAGCATGTTTCAGGTGATACTCGTGGGCCCCAACCATGCCCTCCCAGGAGAGGGGAAGTTATCTATGAGCCTTTCCATCCTCCATCCTGGTCTCCTGAGGCTCATGCTGTACAGTCAGATCCTCAGGATTTAAGCAGATCTGAGCCTTATTTCCAACAGGCTTCTGTGCCCTATGCTCCTCTCCCTCCCTACAGGCTTTGAACCTCTCCTCAATCTAGGCCTGAAGCCACCTTCACTCCCACAGCAGTGGGCCTTCTGCCTTCTGCCTCTGCCTTTGAGCATAGACCAAGGGATATCCAAAATGTAGTCTCATTAGCCATTAGGCAGGGATTGGCTGAAAGCTTCAAGCAAATTCTTCAACCTCTGGAAAGGGTTCAGGCCCTTCTCCCTTCTCAATCTATAAGTTCCTTGCCTCATCATCCTGATCTACACAAGCCTCAGGACCTCAGGGTCCATTTTTCTCTACCAGAATGGGAGGAGGTTACTTAATAATTATTACTTAATAATTACTCAGCAAGGCCTTGGTCACTGCCAAGCTGTCGCCAGAGGAAGTGGCTCCTGAGCCACAAGGAAATCCCTCTAGCCAAGGAGATTCGCTCTTCTACAAGCCTGTAGTGCATGCAGAGGTTTTATCTTCTCTCATTTTGTTCCTGGACATGGTCAAGGAACAGTGTGCTTCTCCTTCAGCAGGTCCTCACCCATCTTCTCTAGATAAGCGTTTCTTACAATATCAGTGCAGCTCTGGACAATGCCCTGGCAGTGCCTTCTATTGACATTCTGATTCTGGCCTCGTTCTCATCTTCTGGCACTACCACGGAGCCAGAAAATATCCTGAAATCAGATGATAAATGTTCCAAACAGACCCTCAAGCACAATCACCAGGCTGTTGCTTGGCTGTTCAGGCTCCAACAGCAGCATCCTTCTTCACCAGGGCATCCATACGGTGGCTGCGCCAACTCCAAAATAGATTGCCTGCTTCTGACCTTCAGTCTCACCAAGACCTTAATAACATTATTGCAGCACAGAATTCACTGCGGATGCCACTCTCAATTCTGCCAAATTTGCATCCAAGGCCATGGCAGCAAGAAGACTTTTTGTTGCAGCAAGAAGACTTTTATGGCTCTGAAATTGGCAGGCGGAGTCATGCCAAAAATGGAAGCTGGCTTCAGTTCCTTTCGCAGGCGATAAGCTTTTTGGCTATGCTCTGGAACCTTATCTCATTGAAACCAGAGATAAACGTAAAAGTCTCTCTTCCTCTGGGAAGAAAGCCGATTATCGCTCTGCTCCTTATTGCCCTCCTGCCTTCTGAGCGGAGACCTCATCTCGCTTCCCCCGCTCTCACAGGCCATACTCCCAACACCAAGACCAACAGACGAAAACATCTGTCAGGCAACAACCTTCTGCTGGTAAACAGCCCTTTCAGGGGGGGGAGGGGGTCGTTCCTTCCATCGCTCTAAGTAATCCCTCGTTCTCCCCACCCATCAGAGGTCGCCTAGCCTTCTCTGCCTCCAAATGGGAGGAATCAACGATGGATGACTGGGTGCTCAGCACTATTAGGTCAGGGTTACAATTAGACTTCCTAACCCCATCCCCCCAAAAAATTTTGATCTGTCCTGTGTCTCAGGACATTTCCAGGCAAGCCATCATGAATCGGCCATTCAGCACCTTCTTGAAATCAGGGCTATTCAACCTGTTCCCCCGTCTCAATGGGGACGTGGGCTTCACTCTCGCCTTTTCATCGTTCCCAAAGCCTCAGGGGGGTGGCGAGCCATCCTTGATCTAAAATTTCTCAACCAATTTGTAAAATACAAGCGATTTAAAATGCAGACTCTGCATTCTATTTTAGAGAGCATTCGGGAGGGCGACCTCCTCTCTTCCATTGATCTCACTGAGGCTTACCTCCACATCCCAATTTGGCCTCATCATCACCAGTTTCTCCGTTTCTGTTATCAGAATACCCATTACCAGTATTGAGCACTTCCCTTCAGCCTCTCATCTGCTCCAAGGGTCTTCACAAAGGTTCTCGCAGCATTGGTGATATCTCTGCATTCTGTTCCAGTGAGGATCCAATGCTATTTGGATGACATTTTGATTCTTTCCTCTTCCACCCTTGTGGCCCATCAGGATCTGTAAATTACCCTGTCATGTCTCCAGAGCCATGGATTTTCCATCAACACCAAAAAGAGCTGGCTCTCTCCTACAACCAAATTGCAACACTTAGGAGCAGTCATTGATATCATGTCATGCCAGGTTTTCCTGTCCCCAGCTCGTGGAAAGAGCCTTGCAGAGATCATCAGCCAGATCCAGCAACATCAAATTGTCCCCCTGTCACTGCTGTCCAAACTTCTGGGGAAGATGGTTTCTTATATTGGCATCATCCCATGGGCTCGGCTCCACTCCCAAGCCCTCCAATGGTTCCTGCTTCCCTACCAACGATCAGGAACCTCTCATCCATCAAGGTCCCACTCCCGCCACAAATCTGGAGATCTCTCAATTAGTGGCATTCCCCATCTATCTGGAGGGGACTCCTGTTCAGGGACCCAGACAGGCTAGTGATAACCACCGATGCCAGCTTCCTGGGTTGGGGTTCCCATATGCAGGGCCAGATAGCTCAGGGCATTTAGTCCAGATCGGAACATACCCTTCCCATAAATTGGCTAGAACTCAGAGCCATTTTTCTGGCTCTCAAGCATTTCAGGCAATTAGTGAACGGCTCTCATGTTCTAGTCCTTATGGACAACATGGCCTCAAAAGCTCATGTCAACCGGCAAGGGGTCCAAAGCCCTCATGAGAGAGGCTCTATGGCTGGGGTTATGGGCAGAGAAACACCTGTTATAAATCTTGGTGGACCACATCTCCAGGGTCGACAACTCCCAGGCCAACTGGCTCAGCAGGTGTTGACCAGGCAGAATGGTCCATTCCTCTGTCTCTATTCAGGGATCTTTCCCTCAAATTTGGAACACTGGAGGTGGATCTTTTCTCCACTTCTCAAAACACCCAAGTCACCAGATTCTTCACCAGGTTTCCTTGCCAGGGAGCGGAGGGGACCAATGCTCTTTGGTGCAGATGGCCCAAGGGTCTCCTCTACGCCTTTCCCTCGCCTCCCATCATTCCGGCAGTAATTTGGAAGATGTTGGAGGAACGTGCGGAGCTCCTCCTCCTGGCACCCTATTGGCTAAGGAGGCCCTGGTTTGCAGACCTGGTCAATCTATCGGTGGCTTCTCCTTGGAGGATCCCTGCCCATCTAATCTCCCTTCACCAAGGGGCCCTGCTCCACCCAGAGCCCCAGTGGTTCAAGCTGACCATGTGGCACTTGAGCGACAGTGGCTAGAGGAGGCTGATCTTCCAGAAGGGGTCATCCTCACTATCCTGGCTTCTCGCAAACCTTCTACAAGGCGCATCTATGATGCCACCTGGAAGGCTTTTTCCCGATGGTGCCTCAGGGAGGGTCTTTCTCCTGCTTCAGCCCAGTTGGCAGAAGTTCTTAGCTTCTCCAGCATGGGCTGGAGAAAGATTTGGCCCCCAACACCTTATGCAGGCAGGTTGTGGCCCTCTCCTCAGTCCTTTCATGGGGTTTACTTCCTTCCTTATCCCATCACACTTCAGTCAGGAGGTTTTTGAAAGGGGCTTCCAACCTGCACCCTCTGGTGGTTCACAGGTATCCTTCCTGGGACCTTCATTTGGTCCTTAATGCCCTTACAACCCCCCCCCCTTTGAACCCCTTAGAACAGTGTCTCTCTGTTTCCTGACTCTGAAGGTAGTGTTCCTTGTTGCCATCACTTCTGCCAGGAGGGTTTCTGAGCTTGCTGCTCTTTCTATCAGACAGGACCTTTATTCCTTTCACAATGATAGGATTGTTCTTTGTCTGGACCCCTCATTTATTCCGAAGGTTAACACCTGGTTTCACAGGTCCCAGGACATTGTTTTGCCTGACTTCTGTCCTCTCCTACACCATGACTTAGAGTGGCAGTGGCACATGCTAGACATAAGAAGGGCTCTTAGAATATACATTAAGCGCACTTCCTCCTTCAGGAAGTCGGAAGCCATGTTTGTTTCCCTTTTGCCTTCTCACTTGGGGCACAAGGCCTCTCCTCCTACTATTAGCAGTTGGGTCAGGTCTTGCATTCAGCAGGCCTACAAAGCTGCGGCCCTTCCAGTTCCCCGAGGTCTGATGGCACACTCTACCAGAAGTGCAGCCACTTCTGCTGCCTGGGCGACCCAAGCATCCTTGGAGGAGATTTGTCATGTGGCCACGTGGACATCCCCATCTCCTTTCATCAGACACTACTGTCTGGATGCTTTTGCCTCGGCGACTGCAGCCTTTGGCAGACGGGTGCTTCAACAAGTGATTCCACAGTCAGTGTGATGAGCCAGACGAGGACCTGCCCATGGACATGCAAGCTTTGGTATGTCCCATCCTGGGCTCTCGATGCAGCATGGAGGAGAATGGGCATTGGTGGAAGTTATCGTGAACGCCCTTTCTATCTATGCTGCGAGAGAGCCCAGCCCCTCCCTTGATTCATCCGGAGAGGGTAAGTCATATTTCTGTATTCATTTGTGCTTTCAGAGACACCTTTCAGTCTGTCAAGTATCTTCGCCAAAGCTGGGGTCTCTCCTGGGGGCTGGCTTTTATATCTTAGCACAGAGTCAGCTATGACATCATAGGAAGGAGTCAACCCATCCTGGGGCTCTCTCGCAGCATAGATAGAAAGGGTGTTCACGGTAACTTCCACCAACACCCATTCCAGTGATTAATTGTTTTCACTGATAGGAAATTTCTCAATTCTAGGTTGAATCTCTCTTTGTTAAGCTTCCATCCACTACATCTTGTCTTGTCTCAGGTGCTTTGGAATATAGGTTAACCCCTTCTCTTTGTGACAGGCCCTCAAATATTGGAAGGCTGCTATAATGTCACCTCTAGTCCTTTTCTTTGTTACACCTTCCTTAGATTAGACATTTATGCCATGCAGCTATATTAGTTAACATTCTTGAGGGCAGGAAACCTAATTTTCAAATCCAAAGAAATATAATAATGTTTTATGTTCACTTTTTCATTTAAATTTCTGTGTATTTCTCCTATGTCTTCCATTTATTCTAGACTTATCCTCTATCATCTATAATCCTTCTCTTTTCCCTTTGTGTTTTTCAGGAAAGATCCTTTGCTAAGTGAGCTTTTAATTCATCTCCATATTAATAAATAGAAGATAATTTGAGGACCATGATGATTATATCTTTGAACTATATTAATACATGTTTTCAACTATAATGTTTTGACTTATTTAAGAAATCATTTTTAATCTGCCCTTTAAAGGACACATTTTTATATCTAGCCATTCTCTTTCTTGCTTTGTATTTATACATACATCAAGATATAACTAGGTTCCTTCTACATTTAAAGATAATCTACAAATATTTTTCACTTGGATAATTTTCACTTGTGTGTGTTTGTCTGCCCCTGTAATTAAGCTTCCTGAATCCATAATTTTTAAGTTATTTAGAAATGAATGCAGTGTAATTTTTTTTGAGAGGGCAAATATAGAATTGGTTGCCTTGATATATAGGTGTCTCCAGGTTCCGTCTGCCCCTTTCCTTCAAATAGTGTGGATAAAAAAATCTTAAAAAATTATCATAATTCATGAGAGACCATGCTGGATTATACCATATATTTGACTGAATAATGCATTTCTTTATAATTATTTAATTATTTGAATTCACCACCCAACAAAAGAGATTTGATCTCCCCCCTCCATATTAAATAATGCTGGAGGAAGGACAGAAATTGAGGAAGAAAGCTAAATCAATTCAAGCTAAGCATATCTTAGAAAGATCATTAATTTTGAACTCAATAAAACAATATAGAAGGTAATTAAAATATTAAGTTTATTTTGATTTAATTATTTATTTCTAAGACATCGCATATCTCTTATTTTACAACGAAATGGTCTTCACGATGATACAAATTCAGTTTTCACTAAACATCACTACATTATCTCCCTTTTTGTTGATATGGAAAGATTGTGTAGCATTTATTTTTTTATTTTTTTATATTTTTTATTTATTTTTTTGCTCACCAATTTTCAGATAGCAGTACAATTTTCAACAATTTTCAGGTAGCAGTAGAATAACTATTTGATTGTTTCTTTTGCTGAATAAATGTGATTTTCTTTTCACATTTGAGTTATTTATAATGTGCAATAATTCATCCCTATATGTGTTTGTATGTTTGTATATGGTGTAGGTAAAACAAATGACTCAATTTCACATTATATTGACAAAGACCTTCAAAACCATTCATATATTCAGGAAAAAAAATGAAATGTTAAACAATTGTAACTGAATGGGGGGAAAGTAGAATTATTCCACGAATTGGATACAGGATGTAGCTGTTGAGTCAAATTCTGTAGCCCATTTGATCTTCAAAGAATAGGACAGAACAGGAAAGAATTTTATTCTCAGTTAAAGTAGTGGGAGCATTGGAATTAACTGCTATACTAATTCTGGGCTGGATTTGTTTGTTTATCCTGAATTTATTATTATTTATTATTTTATAAACAACATACTTAATTCTCCTTCTCCTATTTTCCACATAACAGCAACCATGTGGGTGGATTAGGCACACATACACAACAGGGGTGGGATTCAATTTTTTTAACAACTGGTTCTGTGGGCAGGGCTTAGTTTGGAGGTCATGTGACTGGCTGGGCATGGCCAACTGAACTTCACTCACATTGAGGCATGAACCTCCTCACCTGGCCTCTCATGACTGTGGGGATTCTGCAACAGTCATAAGTGTGAAAAATGATCATAAGTCACTTTTTTCAATGCCATTGTAACTTTGAATGGTCACTCCACACAAGCAAGGTACCAGCAAAGGAGGGAAACAACTCCAGAGACGTTCCTGAGACAGGAAGTCTAATCCTGCCAAGAATGTAATAAGGGTTAATGGAGAGGCAGTTTCTGTAAGGAACACCAGAATGTTTCTTTCCTGCCTTCCTTACAGGATTAGGCCAGTAATTTTTTCTAACAACCGGTTTTCCAAACTGCTTAGAATGTTAACTACTGGCTCTAGTGAATAGGTGCAAACCTGTAGAATCCCACCCCTGATACACAATCATGAGAAAACATAGTAGGAAATATTCACGCTTTCATAAGAGTTTCAGGTAGAAAAGATCAACAAAACAAAATTTTGATTCCTATTCCATTCCATAATGTTGCCTGGTACTATGGTGGGACAAATAACTGCCTATGGGAGGAAGGAAAAAATAACTTGTGCTTGGCTTCACAGTGTCAGCCCATTTTTCAGTAAGTCTGTATATTTATTTTATTATTTTATTTGGTTTGTCAATTATACCTATTACAAGATAATAGGTATAAGTAAAAACATAGTTATGAATACATGGATACATATAAAAAATTTTTTAAAAATAAATGAAAGAATAGGACAGGGACAGTAGGCACATTGGTGTGCTTATACACGCCCCCTGCAGACCTCTTAGGAAAGGGGTGAGGTCAATAGTAGACAGTCTAAGGTTAAAGTTTTTGGGGTTTGGGGAAGAAACCACAGAGTCAGGTAGAGTATTCCAGACATTGACCACTCTGTTGCTGAAGTCGTATTTCCTGCAATCAAGTTTGGTGTGATTAACCTTGAGTTTGTATCTATTGTTTGTTCTTGTATTGTTATGGTTGAAGCTGAAGTATACATATGCAGATGCAAACTGCTAGTAAAACTGGAGAAGAAAAAAATAATTCAATTCAACATATGAGGAAAAAGAACAATTCAAAAGCATATTGCATTTTTCCCCTGTGTAGAATTTTAAGACACTATCTCATTGAAATAAAAGAAAAGAAAAAAAAATAGGACACTACAATAAACTGTGTTTTCCCCCTGTCCTTCATTTAAGCAATGTTCATCAAGCAAAAGTTTTAATTTACTCTTTCCATGCTGGCTTTGGAACTTAAACTTCTATGATTCCTGCATAGGTTTTTAATCATTTTGACTGGGAATTATTGGAGCTGGATGTTCAATACATCTGGAGGTAACATGCTTGAGAATGCCTTCATGCAACCCATCTGCCCCTACCATGCAGAAACTTGGCAAAAGAAAAATAATGGGAAAAAATGAGGGTAAGGCGATGAATTAAAATGGAAGTGATCTCAGCAAAAAAAATATAAAACAAAAATCTCAGCAGGAAGTATTTAAAGATGGGAAGAAAGTGATACATTACAGTATTGTGATGATAACCGTTGCCTTCATTATTCCAGGGTATGAAAGCGTGAGGTGCCTACATCTAGACTTACTTCAGGGAAATAATTGGGGTCTCATCTCTTTTCACTCTGTCTTGTTCAAATTGTGCAGATTTCTAAATGGAGCACATCTCTCTTTCCTTGAAGAGTGTTCACAATGGTTATATGATCTTAAAATGCTTAAGGAAGAATTGGTGCAGTTTTTGTGAAGCAGGGCAGTGTTTCTTCCGAAATTTTTAACATATTCCAAAAGCATTTAGAACATGGTTTCAAGTTGTGCTCTCACAATGTTATTTGGTTTGATTTGGTATGTATATAAATGTGTATTGTTCATAAATACATACAAATAGGGTCCAAGAATATCTGGGGAACACAGAGATAATCAAACAGGCATTTATAACTGGAATTAAAAACTGCCATTTTCTCAGAGTGCTATCCTAATCATAATGCTTAAAATTTATTTCTTCAAGCACAGAAAGGGGATCATATACTCCTTGCTTGCAAGAGGGGAATACTGGACCAAAATGCATATATATCTATATATGGTTCCAACAGAAGAGACAATTGAGCTCAGAGTTGAACTGTGAAGTTCTTGCCGCTCTCTGAGGTTGGATGTTTGTTTCCAGACATTTCATTACTCAACTAGGCAACATCATCAGTGTGAATGAAGATGTATTGTAGTCTTTTTGTTTCCTTCCTGGGTTTTTATTGTCTCTTTTGAATGGTGTCCAGTTATGCTTTATCTCATTCCCTCCAGCAGCCCACATACAGATTATCAGGGACAAACACCAGACAAACCATCAGACAGAAGGCATTATTCAAGGAACCACCAAGGAACAAATCACATCCCCTCAAAACTGGCCGGGCATGCTGCTGCATAGACATAGGGAGCAAACCCCATATTCACACTGATGTTTTCTGTACATAGAAATAATTTATATTCAGTATCAAATACCAGCATACCATTACAATCTTGAAACTGTCTTATGAAGTCCAGGGCTCAAGAATCCAATGAAAGATTAAAGAAGACAAGGGTCATCCTTTTCACAATACAGCTTGATGAATTGAAAAGCAAATGCATTTGTAAAGATTGTAGCCACAGGGTGAAGATAACATCAAGGTAGTCCTCAATTTATGACCATTCAGCAACTTTTGAAATTACAAAAATGCTGAACTTTCCCAAAGTTATCATCCCTGCAGTAATGTGAACAAAATCTGAGCCTTTGGCAATCCACCTGTATTTATGATCACTCCCAGGGATGCTACAATGCCTCTCCATCTGTCTATACTCCAATCCTTCCCCACTGTGTCCCCACAGACCTTGTGTTTGCTTCCTACATCACTGGTCCCACACTATTCTCCCCACATCCCATCACAGATCGGTCACTTACCTTTCTGGTAGATCTATAAGACCTAATCATTGGTCCTATATTGCTTTTGGAGATACAGAAGAATTAGCAATACAGTTATCATTTAGTGACCACAATTGGGAAATTTAGTCATTTAGTGAAGTGGTTGCTAAGTGAAATTGAGATTGTGCTTATGATCTTACTTCAGCTTTCCTTTGCTTTACAGACCTGGGAGGTTGTAAACAGAAGGATTGATTGTAAAGTTTCTTTTTCATCACCATCATAACTGCACTGGTTACAAAATGAGACAGCTGCTAAGCAAGGACAATCTGTAATACATTTGTTTGTGTAAAAGACCCCTATACCATTCTTCTCATGTAGAATATTCAGGGAGAAGAAGCATGGAAAAAACAGACATTAAAAAATTGATATATTTGGGACAGAATGAAAAGAATTAAATTACAGAGTGCCACAGAAGCATATGGAGTTATAGCAACAGAAAGAATGAAAATGGACATTTGGTGGACTTAGTTGAAAAGGGTTATAGATGAAAAGAAATGTATAAAGGAACAATTGCTCCAAAAAATGAGGATAAATGAAAGACATAATATAACATATTTATAAAGAAAAAGACACTTGCGAAGAATGTAGTTGTCAGGCTATTCTTGCCCACTCATCAAAGACAAGATTCCCACAGTGTTGACTTCTACAAGATTTGTTGAAAGAGATAAACTTACAGACATTTTAGTAATCATATTACTTTTATCCCTACAGTCCAGATTGTTAGACTGAAAACTTTTGAGCCTCTTCATGACTGTATCACCAACAGGAGTACTGCTTCTATTTTTTTAGGTTGTAATTTTTATGAAACTTTTAAATAAGGTAAAAGCTAACATAAATTAATAGACAGTAAGGAAGGAAAAGAAAAAGTACTCAAAAAGAAAAAGTGCATGAAAATGAAAAAGAAGATAAAGGAAAATAGAAAAAGAAAATGCAAAGAAGTGGCTTTGGATATTTGTAGCAGTTATAAATACAAATATACAGAATTTTGACATCTCTCTCTAAAGTTACATTATAGTACTCTTCTTTCTATAATCTATTCTGTCTAATCATCAAAACTCTAAATCACAGGTTTCTTTTTTGTTGATGTTGCTTTTATGGAAAAAAGTACATAAAAGTGTTGGGTATTTTTTCCCCAAGTAACTAAAAAATTAGCATCTGGTGATGTTTTCCAAATCATTTCCTTAGGCTTTCAACAGACCAGACAGTGCTCAAGCAGAGCAAGAAATGACTACATTAAAAGGAGAGAAAACATAGAGTGACCTTAAAGACTCTTTATAAATGAAACAGGAAAATAATCCTGGAAAATAGATGAACTATTTACATTTTCAGATAATAGCCATTCACTTCACATTTCTGCCAATGATGGACAAGTGTTGATTGGAGCAGGTGGTTGAGTGCACGGGGCTGTTTCAAACCTTCGTCTTTTGTAAAATCATTCAAGTCCTTCTGGAATTCGGCAGTTGAAACCCAACCCCCCCCCCCCCCCCCCCCCCCCCCCCCCCCCCCCCCCATCGTCATCAGCCAACTGTGCTATATCTTTCATTCCAATTCTGTTCCAGTTATATTCTCTTTCTTCTTCTGATAATGTAGTTATGGTCTTCTACACTCTTTGGTCTGGAGCAACCTGTTGTAGTAATTTTCATAAAACATAAGAATGTATCAACAAAAACATTATATATTGCATGTTATATTTTATATATTGAGAGGAGGCTTTATTTATTTACTAGCTGCATACCTGTGCTTCACTACAAAACTATGTGATTGGGCTTAGTTTTTGTGGAGGAAAATAAAGGGGAAAAATTCTGCCTCTGCCTACCAGAATCCATTGGTATTCATCTGGCTAGCATCCTGTCAGTGTGTGAGAGAGTTGAAGGCTGCTTGAAAACTGAAACATTAGTTGATGTGTGAGCAGGAAGGAGACAGCAGGGAGCCTGGGCGTGGCTTAGCTCAACTGTTCTGTACTAAAGCTGCTTGGTACTCTGAAACTGAAACTCCTCTACCTGTGTTTTGAATTTGGAGGAGATTTCTTTTTAGGTGGGGAGGGAAGTAGAACTCCTTAGCATCAGAGCATATTAATACCTGAAATACTAATGCTCTGATGCAGTGGTGGGATTCAAATATTTTTTACTACCAGTTCTGCAGGCATGGTTTGGTGGGTGTGGCAGGGAAAGGATACTGTAAAATCCTCATTCCTTCCCCACCCCACTAACCTGCTTTTCAGCTCCGTTTTCCTCTGCAGGGCAACAAAAGAAGACCCAGCGATCAGCTGGGACTTGGGAGGCAGAGAATAGATGGGGGCGGGGCCAGTCAGAGGTGGTATTTGCCGGTTCTCTGAACTACTCAAAATTTCCGCTACCGCTTCTCCAGAACTGGTCAGAACCTGCTGAATACAACCTCTGCTCTGATGATCATTTCAAAAAATCCTTTCTTAGTGAGCACTTGGAAGCCAGGAGGAACATACGTGGCATATTTCAAGTTTGTTGGCTAACTGTTCTGGAAATTTTATGATGATGCGTGAATGGTGTTTCTCTTTTTCACACACACACACACACACACACGTTAATTAAATTAAACTACACCACCATCTCACCTGAGTGATGGTGGGGAGTTTCTAACAGCAAACACCTTCTTTAGGATAAAGTAGAAGAATCAAGGAGTCCATGTCTGGTTTATCTTTTAGAGAGTGGATGTCTTGTAGTAACCAGGAGTTAAACTAGATAACTTTTATGTTTCCTTTTAATTTTGTGAAAGAGAAAAATTCTAGGAGCCATTCTTTTTATGCTCTCTCAAAGCTTTTGCTTGCTTAAATGTGGTGTGGCCATTTGCTTAGATTTGGCAAGGATTCTGGAAAAAATACAAGGACTGTAATTTATTTTTCCAAAATGACTAAAAGTTCCATTTGTGTTTCTGTTTACTGTAGACCAGAATGTGCCACAGGCAGATTGAGAATTTATTTCAGAAAGAACCTACAAAACATACAAGCACAGATATCAGTCCTTTAGACTTGCGGTTCTTTGTTTTGTGATTCAGTTAATGGTGGTGTTGCTTTTCAGCATGTAGCTATGAGATTTCATTTAAATTAGACTTTGACAGATTTCATAATCTGCTCACCAGATGAAAAAACTTATTCTCTGCACATTAGTTAATTCAACAAAGAACAATATTCAGGCTTCGCTAAACCTAAGAAAACATTACCAAGCTGTTTCCAGGTTATTTTCTCTTAAGACAAGTGCAGCAAAGGGAACAGCTATTAGTGTTCACTCTAATTACTTTCTTTGTGACAGCCTTAGGACAAGGAAAAGGTTACTAGAAGGGTACAATCGCTCCTCCGAAAAGGAAAAAAACTTGCATTCTTTGGTTATTATTGCCTTAATTTATTGGTCTAGAAGGGAAAGAAGAGGTATCAGATTAATAGTCAGCAATAATCAGAGAGGGCTGGTACTAAGCATCATAGTTCATAGTTGAATAACTGCTGAAAGTCAAACAAACCGTACTGACAATTTTAAAATTATGATATTGTTAATGTGGTTAATGTTATGTTGTTAAAAAGGGTTAACTTTACAGCTGGGCAATTAGCTTTAAATCAGGATACCCTAGGGGCATTTTCTACTCAGCTGTGGTAACCAAGCAACCCCCTTAATGACAAGCATCTGGCTGGTAGCTTTAGGAATGAAATGATGGTAGAAATGTAAGGATGGGTAGCTGCTATGAATTAGCAACCTTCTGCCATGTTAGATTGTCTGCCTCTATAACATACCTTCTGTACTATCTCTGCTACCACAGCTGCCCAGTTGTTGGTGATTTGTTGAAACCACAGTTCATAAATGCAAGCAGCCAAATGTAAAAGGCTCTACATGCTCAATGTGAAAGGGCAACTAATTATGTATTTTGATCTTGTGCACACACTGTTTATTTTATTATTTTAGCTATCCAATAATCTCTACTTAAGAGTATGTTAAACATAAATGTAAGAAAATCCTTTTTGCTGAAATATAAAGGACCAGAATTACTGCTTCTTTACAGTTTGTTTACTTGGCATTTATTTTTAGGGATTTATTCAGTGCAGAACACAAAAGCCAGTGAAAAGATTAATGATTAGATTTTGTTTCTGTGCATCTTCCTCTGAGCAAAAATTGTCTGCCTATGTCCAGAGCCCTGCCTACAGCAAAATAGACACTGTCTTGTTTCATGAAAGATTGTGCAAGACTTGACATTCTAGAGAAGCAGAGACAAAAGGCAAAAAATCATGAATATGGAGAAAATGAAAATATGGGATCACAATGGAGAGAGCTCAATGGGTGCTAAAAAATAGCAATGCTACGTGTGTTACAGATAAGTAAAACAATATTATATTTTCGTTAACCATGTAACATACAGTATAGAACACTTAACTCCAAGCAGTCAAACAACTAAACTCTTATTTAGGACTATAAGAACTTCAGAAGTTACCAAACTTGCATAAAAGCCTTGTTTACAGAATAAGGATAACAGAGTGAGAAGGAACCTTGAAAGTTTTCAAGTCTTCCAGTTCAATCCTCCTGCTCAAGCAAGAGATCTTATACCATTCTGCACAAATATCTATCCAATTTCTTTAAAACCTCCAATGATGGAGTTCCCATAATTTCTGGAGTCAAGCCACCCCACTTATTAATTGTTCTTGCTGTCAGGAAATTTCTTCTTAATTCTAGGCTAGATCTCTCTTTGATGAGTTTCCATTCATTACTTTATAATAATTTACAACAGGTAGATTTCTACTATTTATTTCAGTAGAATACCATCTATTCTGCAAGAATTTATATGTTCAAAAACTGTTTGGAGCACCATTATTCACGATAGTAAAACCATTCAATTTAATCCATCTTGTTTTATTTTGTCAGTTGTTATCAATTTATTCAGTTTGTTACAAAGTACAATGGACCAATGTTATAAAAATGCAAATCATCCAGGGATATTGTTTATTCCATATATGTACCTGGCTGCTTTGATTACATTGAATCATCAAAGCTTTTTAGAGGTGTGTCATCGAGCAATTTAGTTGATTGGTTTTGGTGAATGATGGGTATCATGTATACTTTTGCCTTGTTCTGAATAGCTTTCAAGTGCTACCAGTATTAAAATATATAATACTAAATAGTATGAATAAGTTATGGTTCTTAAAAATATTTATCTCATTTATCCTTAAGACATTCTTATGTGGTAGTCAGTTGTGAGGAATTAATGTTTGTCCCAAAAAATGTCTGTACCTTATGAGATGGAAGTGAGTGGTGGGAATATCAGGAGAAATATACAAGTAAATTGAATGGAGTAAGCAGGGGATACTTAAAGAAGTGTGTTAGGGATAACATTGTTCACCCTAACTGGTTTAGGTGAAATAATAACTATGAATCATAGTTAGTGTATGCAGCTTTAACTGTGAAAGAGCAATTGTGGGTGTGGTTATGAAAACCATATAAAAGTAGCAAGGCTACAGCTTGCTCTCTCTCTCTCTGGCTTTGATGATCCATGATTACTGCTTGGAAGCAAGACTGCATTGCTCGAACGGGAGAGACAACGGACTGATTTATGAGAACTGACAATAGGATATTCTACATGGACTTTGCTAACTGAATATCCCTGAATGGACTGACTACATGGTAAATGAATATAGGACTGTTTTTGACTATGCTATAAACTTATACTGGAATAAAACATATTCTTGATAGCACAAGCGTATCTGTTATTTTTACTGTATGTTAATAAACATACAAGCTTAGCTCACTCATTTATCTGTGTGCCTATCTGACTAACGCTGCACATTCTGTTTAGCTTGTCTACCTAACCCTGGTTGGGGAACCCAGGCTTAACACTGTGTACCAAAGGTGCTTTTTCAAAATGCAACTGAACTTTCCGATTTTTCTTTGAAGATGCTTCGCTTGTCATCCAAGAAGCTTCTTCAGCTCTAAACTGAGAAAGTTTCTTGGATTAGAAGTGAAACATCTTCAAAAAAAAAGGAAGAAAGAAAGTCCAGTTGCCTCTTGGAAAAGCACCTTTGGGACAACCATGACCTGAATGAGTGAGAATCTCCATAGACAGTAAAGAAGTGTAAGACAAAAAGAAAAGTTTTTTTTAAAAAAAGGCTGTGAAATGCATGTGAATTAAATAGTAAGTAAAAGTAATAACCAGTGTGAAAGAAGTATGTTCAGTTTGGTAATCTAGAGAGGGAATGAATGAATGAGGTCTGAGTTGCAAAACTATGACATCCTCTTCTCATTCAGTAACCAACAGTCCATTCCAAAATGGTTGTTAAATGAAATGATTATTAAGCAAACGTGTGTGTGTGAGAGAGAGAGAGACAGACAGACTGACCATGGAGACTGTGATTGTTGCCATTAAGTGCAGAAGTTTGGATGTTAAGTGCTTGTAAATGATTTTTTTTAATTGCTATTGCCTTTGTGAACAGTTGCTAAACAAGTTAGCTACTAAATGGAAAATGGCATTATGTAAAGACAGAATCAATCAGCCAAGAATAAGAAGAGCAAAAAAGGTTGAAGTTCAATGTGTTGATGAGATTCTCAAAAGAGATAAGTGAGAAGTTTAAAAGGACAAATGACAATTTAGGAAGTAGTCTGGATATGGTGGATGCTTTGCAAAGACAGAGAAGTATGGAGAGACTTAATAAATTGTTCTGATGTAAAGCAGATTTCTTTTTTCTTTTTCTTTTCTTATCTCATGTATTTCATTTCCCTGGCCTATTCTCTTTGCTTTGCATATCATTGCTTACTCCAAAAGGGAATAAATATGAGGTGTCCTTGGCACAAACTGGTATTGGCATCTCTGTAAACAAGATGAAAATTGTTATTTGACAACTGTTGCAGAAAAGCAGTGCAGCTGTACATATTAATTTTTTTTATCTGTTATTAAAATCTTTATTATGGCAAATATTTCATAAGAAAATATTAGGCTCCTTATTTGGTGTGCTATTCTCTCCACCAGAGCAGAAGTTCAAACAGAAGATATGGACCTTAACAAGGCAGTGGATTTCACGCCAAACTATTTGCAGATGTGCTCAATTTAAATTTATCCTTGCATACTATTACTTTGATAATGAGCTGAATAATATTCAGAAGGTTGATTGGGGAACATGCTATGCTGCCATGTTACAGTAGAGTTTCATCGTCCCTCCTGCTCTGCTGACAACTTTTCTTGAAAATGTAGAAACCATCAAAATTAATAACACAAATAGATCAGATTTATACATGGCAAACATTAACCTTTGCCTAGTGGAAAATGCATCAGTCGGCTGACAGTTTTAAAGCATTAGATGTTCCATAATAGTCCAACAAGGGCCTGTGGTTACCAGGCTTTTAAAAAGATCTGCCATATTGTTTCAGCTGTTGTTTTTATAAAGGGTGCAGCGTAAAGCTAGGCTCTATCCTGTTTATATAGTTATGGTTACTAATTTTAAACTCCCAAAATCCAGACAACTACTAGATTGCAGCAAAGAGACAGGAAAAATCTACCTTACTATTACATTCTGGCCATGCTCTAGGTCCATAATGGCGAACCTATGGCATGTGTGCCACAAGTGGCATGCAGAGCCATTTGTGTTGGCATGTGAGCCATAGGCAAACTTACCTCACTGTGCATACGTGTGCCTCACAGCTGATTTTTCGGCTGGTTTGAGGCCTTTTTCAGCCTCCCAGAGGCTTGGAAAAAAACTCTGCAAGGCTTTTCAGGTCAAATAGACCCGTTTTGTCATTTCCTGTAATACTGGAAGTGATGAAATGGCCTATTATTCATCCTGAAAAGGCTTGTAGAGGATTTTTCCAAGCCTCTGGGAGGCCAAAAAAGGCCTCAAACCAGCCGAAAAATCAGCTGTGAGGCACAGTACAGGTAAGGGGGTGGGATGGGGATTGCATGTGCATGTGCAGGGGGCGTGGAGAGAATGCACATTGCATTTTGGGTGCTGGCACAAGAGTACACACATACTAATGCGCAATCCAAGGAGCTGCTCAAAGGCGGCAAAGTTAAAACAATGTCATTGGCTACAAGCCGGCAGGCAAGCCTCTATAAAAAGGGCTGCTGCGGCTTGAGCCAATGTTCCGTTACTGTTGCTGTTAACTAATAAAGAGTTATTTGTTGGAACCTGGTCTACCGTGCTTCTTTTCTGGACGGAACACTGGCGACGAGGATGGGATCATCCTAAAGCGGAGACCGAGCACACGGCAAGAGAACGAACCATGCTAGATGAGATGGCTGATAGTGACGCGCCGCCCGCACCCTTCAACCCCAATGAAGAAGATTGGGAGTTTTATATCAATCGCTTCCTGATGTTTCTGGAGAGCAACGAAATGGAAGAAATTTCGGATCAGCAAAAGAGGGCTGTCTTTCTAACACATTGTGGGCCAGCCTTGTTCAAAATGGCAAAGGCATTGGTGAAGCCCAGAGATGTGAAACAGATGACCTGGTCTGAGCTTAACCGAATGCTAAAGGCTCACTATGCACCGGTTGTCTCAAACCTCATCAAGAGATATGAGTTCTATAAAAGAGACCAGAGGGAAGACGAGACCATTGCTGATTTCATGGCTGCTCTCCGCCATCTGGGAGGAGCCTGCGAATTCCAGAATATGGATGAGGCCATGCGAGATCGTGTCGTGTTAGGTCTAAAGGACTCTACTCTACAAAGTAAACTTAAACAGACCTAACATAACAGTGGCAGAAGCAATTGCGGAAAGCACCGCTGCAGAAGCCGTAAGGAAATCAGCGGCCACAATGAAACTGATGAATGCCAGTACTGACATGACGACCTTACCAAGAGGGAAGAAGCAAGCTGCCTCAACCACACACCACGAAGACCTAGATGAATCATCAGACACGGAAGAAGATGACAATGAGGTCCATCGCCTTTACGCAAACCAAAAAAGGCGTGAAAGGAGAAGAAATTGGTGGGAATGTGCTGGCTGCGGAGGAAACCACCCCCGAGCCGAGTGCAGGTTCCTTGATGCCATCTGTCGGGCTTGCAAGAAGAGGGGACAGATCGAAAGAGTCTGCCAAAATCGTAAGAACAGCAGTCCTAGCAGACACAGTAATTCCCCATCAAGAACTGACCCGAGGCAAGCCAATAGAAAATGGGAGCACAGCAAGGAAACCAGCAACCGAGAAAAAATTCATCAGACTGTCACTATAGGAAGCGCACAGACGGAAAGTGGGAGAAAAGTCAAAATTGTAGTGACCATTGAAGGAAGCCCTTGTGAAATGGAGGTCGATGCAGGATCCTTCCTATCAATGATGTCTTGGAACACAATAAGGCGGTTGGTTCCCAACATAAGACAAAAAGAACTCAAGAAACAAAAATTAATTCTCAAAGGGAAATAGGATTCCCGTGGTAGGTCTGGGGCACTTCAAAGTCACTTACAAACAACACGCCGAAGTCCTGCCATGAACTATAGTCGACCGAGACCGTCCCAGCCTTCTGGGCATCGGATGGTTCGCAGCATTGGGCATCGGGATGACCGGAGTAAACCGAATAGCCGCAAGCGATTGGGAAGAGAACCTGCGGCATGAATTCCAGGATGTCTTCGATGGCACTCTAGGCAGGTACCAGGGGACCCCAATTTCCTTTAGCTTTGATCCCTAGATAGCACCAAGAAGGTTAAAAGCCAGACCAGTCCCCTTTGAATTAAAGCCCAAAATAGATGAACAATTAAACAAATTGATTGCACAAGGGGTCATAGAACCAATTGACCGCGCTAGGTGGGAGACTTCTATAGTAACACCTGTAAAACCTGATGGGTCTGTGCACATCTGCAGAGACTACAAGGCTACCCTGAACCATGTGCTGCAGCAAAGCGCATACCCAGTACCAGTCGTGCAGCACTTACTGCGCTCACTTGGGAAAGGAAAATTTTTTGTGAAACGATTTGGCTCAGGCATATCAGCAACTTCCAGTAGACCCAATAACGGCCAAGGCACAAACAATAGTAACTCATAGAGGGGCATTCAAATGCAACAGACTTCAATTCGGAGTGAGCATTGCCCCCGGCGTCTTCCAAAGCCTCATGGAACGCCTATTAAACGGAATAAAAGGGGTTGTTCCATACTTTAATGATGTCCTAATTTCAGCGAAAAACACGACCCAATTAGAAGCAAGACTAAGAGAAGTGCTAACAAAATTTAGAGAATCTGACCTAAAAGTAAAAAAGGAAAAATGCTGCCTGGCTACTGACCGTGTCAAATTTTTAGGGTATTTAATTGATGAACAAGGTATTCACCCAACAGGAAAAAAAGTCAAAGCAATTAAAGACGCACCCAGGCCTAGAAATAAAACGGACTTACAGGCATTCTTGGGTCTGATCAATTTTTATAATGTATTCCTCCCCCACAAAGCAACGATAGCAGAATCATTGCACCGTTTGCTGGATAAAAAAACTGTCTGGACTTGGGGTCACAAAGAACAAAAAGCATTTCAAAGCATAAAAGAGTTGTTAACCTCAGACATCATTCTTATTCAGTTTAGTAATACACTTCCCTTGAGGGTCACCTGCGATGCCTCACCTTTCGGAGTCGGCACCATCCTGAGCCACCATTTACCTGACAGGAGAGAAGCACCCATCGCCTTTTACTCAAAAACGCTCTCCAAAGCGGAACGCAACTATAGCCAGCTAGACAGAGAGGCCCTGGCAATCGTCACTGGGGTTAAACGTTTTCACAAATACCTCTGTGGTAGGACATTTTCCATTGTAACTGACCATAAACCGTTACTGGGGATTTTGGCTGGGAACAAACCCACACCGAACATTCTATCTCCACAGATGACTAGGTGGTCAGAATTCCTGGCCGCCTATTCATATACCTTGCTACATCGACCCGGGAAACAGATCACCCATGCAGATGCTTTAAGCCGAGTACTGTTACCAACAATAGAGGACGACCCGGCTCCAACCACCGCCACCCTACAACTAGAGACCTGCCCTGAACTCCCATTGTCTGCGAATGATGTCGCCAGAGCCATGGCAAAAGACCTATTGACTGCCTGCGTTTTGACTTGGGTAGGTAAAGGCTGGCCAGAAAGCCAAAAGACTGAAGGTTTTAAACCTTTTTGGATTAGACAAACTGAACTGTCAATACAAAAGGGGTGTTTATTGTGGGGAGATTGAGTGGTAATTCCATCCAAACTGCAAAAAGAGGTGTTGGGCATGTTACATGAGGGCCACCCAGGCATAGTAAAAATGAAAAGCCTGGCCAGAAGCTATGTCTGGTGGCCTGGCTTAGACAAGGATATTGAACACTGGGTTGCAACATGCCACAAGTGTCAGAGAGCACACCACCGCAAGCTCCCATATGGGACTGGGAGACCCCACGAGGCCCTTGGTCTCAAATCCATATTGATTTTGCAGGACCAACTAGGGACAATATGTTTTTAATCGTCGTGGATGCATATTCAAATTGGTTGGAAGTTATAGTAATGTCATTCACAACAACCGATGCTGTTATAAAACAGCTAAACAAAATGTTTGCAACTCATGGTTTACCTGATGTGTTAGTATCCTACAATGGGCCACAACTAACGGCTATACAATTTGAACAGTACTTAGCATCTTTGGGTATACGCCATGCACATCACTTCCAGTAGTACAACAAACAAGAGCCCGGCAGAATTATTAATGGGGAGAAAACTCAGATTCCATTTAGATAGATTGAACCCAAATTACACTTCTGAGAAACCCCCCGACTCGTCCAGCCGATACCGCACTTTTGAAATCGGCGACGTAGTCTATGCAAAGAATCTTACCGGGGACCCTCTTTGGTTTCCAGCCTCCATCACACAAGTAACAGGCCCCTGGTCCTACCGACTAACCATGGATGATGGAAGAGAGTGGAAGCAGCACATAGACCAGCTTCGTTCCCAAAATATCGAGTGTTGTAACTATGTATCATTTATGTGTTTGCAATTGTATATCAATGCAACTATGGATCATTCAGACATTTCAACATTGTATCATTTCACGTGTAATCATTAAGCTTCTGTCTTCTCAGTGACCTTTTACAGGGCACGTACAGAGACAAGGAGTCAAACATTTGCAGAAATGGTTTATTCACTTGGGATTACATTGTCTGGCATGCAGCTTTGTGAAGAAGAAATATCCTGATCAAATATAAATCTTGCCATCCTGTCTGTCCTAATATCCTGCTGTTGTTTGAGTCATTGTTAAATTTGTATATTCCGTCTGACCTAGGCTTAACCTAGGTTCTGAATAAACAATCACCCCCTTTTGAATGAGCATAATAAAAGAGCTTGTACCCAGCCATTCTGGGCGCACTCATCCTGAGGAACTTCGTCTCCTGTCGTTTCTTTCTCCTTCGCTCCCTATCATGAGAAGCCCATCTGATGCGGGATAGCAGATACCGCAATCGAGTGCAAAACAACCATGCAACCTCAAATAATAAAAATCAATGAAAACAAAACCAGGGGGGGGGGACACAAATAAATAAAAAAGGGTGTGGAAATGAACCATTAAAAGTAAATCCAGAAAATCTAACCAACCAAAAAGAGCACTTACGGTTAGATGAAAATATCGGAGGAAGTCCGTACGAAAGGGAAGCCGTCCTGGAAGTGGCCAGCCAGGCCAGCTCAACCAACCTGGTTGAACCAGGAGGGAGCGGCAAAACCAACGGTCTGAGCAACTCAAGCGGTGGTGACGAACCGGAGAGACAGCGATCCCGACCGAACCGCTTGAAGTCCTGGCGAGAATGAGCCGCGCAGGTCAACTAGGACCAGAAGAAGCATCACTTACCTGCGCGACTACGTCACTCACGTAGGACTGAACTAAAAGGGGAGGGGTGTTCTGTGTAACTTGGAAGGTTCCAAGTAGTCTATTCTGATTGACCAGGAAGGCCAGTAGTGGATTGGTTCATTAGGAACCAATCCAAGGAGCCGCTCAAAGGTGGCAAAGTTAAAACAATGTCATTGGCTACAAGCTGGCAGGCAAGCCTCTATAAAAAGGGCTGCCGCGGCTTGAGCCAATGTTCTATTACTGTTGCTGTTAACTAATAAAGAGTTATTTGTTGGAACCCAGTCTACCGCGCTTCTTTTCCGGACGGAACACACATGTTTCAAGACTTAACAGTGGCATCATGAAAGCAGTTAGTCACAGAGCAAAATCTTTTTCAAAATCTTTACTTTTCGTCAGGCTATCTTGTCCTTACATAAAATAGCATGTTTATATTTTCAGATTGTTTTTACTACAAGCTAAGATAAGACTTCTGAAGCTGATAATTTCACAATGGGCAACATTTTTAAAGTCTCCCATATTCATGCAGAACCATGCAGTGTATGCAGATGTAGAAGTGGTGGGGAAATATATCAGGGGAATGAATTCCTTATAATGTAATGCAGTTGTAGGATTCAAAATTTTTTACTACCGGTTCTGTGGGCGTGGCTTGGTGGGCATGGTGTGGTGTGGCGTGGCTTGGTGGATGGGGAAAGATACTATAAAATCTCCATTCCCACCCCACTCCAGGCGAAGGACACTGCAAAATCCCATTCCTTTCCCACCACTAACCTGCTTTCCAGCTCCGTTCTCCTCTGCAGGGCAACAAAAGAAGACTCAGTCGATCAGCTGGGACTTGGGAGGCAGAGAATAGATGGGGCGGGGCCAGTCAGAGGTGGTATCTGCTGGTTCTCCGAACTACTCAGAATTTCCGCT
>BLBF01000063.1:18416176-18435891 GCA_015471245.1 Laticauda colubrina | reverse complement strand
CTCCCTCTCTCTCTCTCTCTCTCTCTCTCTCTCTCTCTCTTTCTATCTCTCTCTCTCTATGTGTCTGTATTGTAATCAGTCCTGACATATAGTGGCACACCTAAAGTGTGAATTAGCCTGAGTCCATGCAGTGCGAGGATTATTTGTGTCACCCTTAGTTCTGTTTTTAGTCTCAATAAATCTGAGGCAGATATTCCAAGTTCTGATTCTGTGCCCCTGCTGTGAGGCTGGCCAACAGTAGTGTACTTTCCTCTTCTTGTGCTACCGCTGTCATGGCAACCCACTGTACCACCAGGCCTACCAAGAGGCCTGTAGGCTCCGTGTTGGTGTTCTCTTGTTGCTAAGCATCTGCAGTGCTTGCTCCAGACAGCATTAGCTTTTTCTTAAAAGTCCTTTGAGCCGCAACCTGCTATTTACTTCATAGAATCCAGCCCATCTTATGAATTCTCAGGTCTCATGCTTTTTGTACTACATATAATAAATGTCTGTGCAAAGAGATAAGAGTTTCAAGTTTTGAAAAGTTGTTTCAGCATAGAAATCCTTTCCCAAACATGCCAATTGCTCACTGTCTTTTTCTATTTCTCACATTCCCTTGCAAATTGGGTTGTTCCTGTTTTCATTTTTCACTCTCTTTGGTATACATCAATGAAACATGCTTTCATTTCACTAAATCTTCTTTGCTTTTTCAAGCAAAAAAGTTTGGGCTTGGACTGCTGTGTAATTTAAAATGGGAGTTTCTCACTATTCATTTCATCACAATGAACATTTTTTCACAAAGAACCCAGATAACTTCATATTCTGGAGTGTTGCTTTTTGCTTCCTTCAGGCTTGATTTATGCCAGTACTGCTCTTAAACGTCATGCAATATCAAGTTATCCAGCATGAATTTCTGCAATGCTATTATGCTTTTTCTTCCAAGTAGCCCTTTTAATTAGAGATATCTTGTTGCTTTTTTTTTTTAAAGCAGCTTCTGGTTCTTAATTAGATGAATTAGCTAATGTTTACTGGAATTGCTTGGCATTCCTAAGTCAATTCTTAATAAGTTTCTGTTCCTTGCTGAGTGAGAAGGATAGGCTTTAATTACTTGTGCAAATAATCCCTGAAGGGAAAAGAACATCCATTGATTTTGTGCCACTATTATACCTATGTAGTCTCATCTCGTATGAAATAGAGACTCCCTAGTGGTTTTCCAATGCTCATAAAAACTTATTTCCTAACTTTAAATAGCACAATGCCTAGATTCATGGAATCCACCATGCAAATGCTATTGTAAAATACAAATTGAAAGGTAAAATAAAATAAATTTATTCTGATGCCTCAAAGGCAATCTTTAATCTAGATGTCATTTTTTCCATCTCAAGCATTGGTGAAGTCGCAGTTTCAACCATCTGTTTACATCAGGGGTCTTCAAACTTGACAGCTTTGAGACTTGTGGACTTCAGCTCCCACAATTCCTCATCCAGTCATGTTAGCTCAGGAATTCTGGGAGTTGAAGTCCACAAATCTTAAACTTGCCAAGTTTGAAGGCCCTTGTGTTAGGTAAATCAGGTACTTATATGAAACAATGCCTGCACTATATGATTCTGCAAATAAGGATCAGTATTTTAATGACTTGAGTCATAAAATAACCAAGTAGTAGTATTCCAACTCTTTTCATGACTGGTATCTAAAAACCATATTCTTCTTTGTTACTGATTTCACTAGATAAGCTATTTTACTACTGACCTGACATTTCATTTATTATGGACGTTCTAGTTGGTTCTTTGCTCTGCTGGAAATCCATGTACAAGTAATCCTTAACTTACAACAATTTGTTTAGCGACCATTCAAAGTTACAATGAGTTTGAAAAAAGTAACCTATGACTATTTTTCAGTTATGCCCAGCGTAGCATCCCCATGGTTACATGATTTACATTCGGGTGCTTGACAACTGACTCACATTTATGATGATTGCCATGTCCCAGAGTCACGTGATCCCCTTTTGTGACCTTCTGACCTGCAAAGTCAATGGGGAAGCCAGATTCCCTTAACAACCGTGTTACTAATTCAACAATTGCAGTGAGTCACTTAACAAATATGGGGAAAAAAAGCCATAAAATGGGGCAAAACTCATTTAACAACATACATTTGGGACTCAGTTGTGGTGGTATGCTGAGGATTATCTGTATTGATTTACAGCTAAAATCAGAGATGATATTCAGCAGGTTCTGACCAGTTCTGGAGAGCCAGAAGTGGAAATTTTGAGTAGTTCGGAGAACCGGCAAATACCATCTCTGACTGGCCCCACTCCCCTATATTCTCTGCCTCCCGAGTTCCAACTTATCGGCTGGGTCTTCTTTTGTTGCCCTGCACAGGAGAATGGAGCTGGAAAGCAGGTTAGTTGGGTGTGGAGGGAATGGGATTCTGCAGTAACTTTCCCCTGCCATACCCACCAAGCCACACTCACAGAACTGGTAGTAAAAAAAATTGAATCTCACCACTGGCTAAAATATTTTTTTATAATTACATAAGGCAGTTTTGTGATATATTTGGCATATATTATGTGAAACACTCATTCTTTGTATTATGAAGAGTTCTGAATGTACTAAATTAAGGGTTAGAGTTACACAGTTTTGAAGGGTTGGAAGTACTGAATGCTTCATATTTAGTGCCTGTTCTAACTTTTTTGAAGTCTTTTGTTTTTGCTTTCAATTTCAGATCAAACTAGAAAATTATGATAGCTACCGGGGGAGTCATAACAGGACTGGCTGCCTTAAAAAGGCAAGATTCTGCCAGGTCCCAACACCATCTGAATCGCACAACATCACCAGCTCCTGAGCAACAGAAGCCAGCTAAGCGTCGGCCAAGGACAGATGTGGTTGTTGTCCGAGGCAAAATCCGGCTATATTCCCCATCTGGATTCTTCCTTGTCTTGGGAGTGCTGATTTCTTTCCTGGGAATTGCTATGGCTATTCTTGGTTACTGGCCCCCAAAAGACTCGTTCCTAGAGCCAGAAGACAGCTTGTCACTAAACGAGACTCAGTTAATGGGAAAAGGAGATGGATTTATTATGCGCTTCCTTGAGGAGCATTTACATTCCGATAAAATGAAAATGCTGGGGCCTTTCACTATGGGGATTGGAATATTTATTTTTATTTGTGCAAATGCCATGCTCCACGAAAACCGGGACAAGGAGACAAAAATCATACACATGAGGGACATCTATTCCACTGTAATTGACATCCATGCTCTGAGAATCAGTGAGCAAAGGCAGCTGAATGGAACCTACACTGGCTTAGCAGGAGAGAATGAAGTCAAGCATGGTGGGAGCTCTTGTGCATCGCGGCTAGCTGCAAATACAATTGCTCCTTTCTCGGGCTTTGCAAGCAATTTTCACATGGTTAGCAATGATGAAGAGGATGAATTTGCTGGAAATGAGACCAAGAAATCAATCCCAAATCTGATGTCACCTTTGCTGATGGAACACACTGCTTCAGTCTTTGGCCTTTACCCTCACTCTGGGAAAAGCAGGGATGAAAGAAGCAGCAGCTCTCTGAAGTGCGAAACGAAATCAATTGTGTCATCCTCCATTAATGCTTTCACATTACCTGTAATCAAACTGAATAACTGTGTTATTGATGAGCCAAGTATTGACAACATCACTGAGGATTCATCAAAGAGTAGAGACAGACCTAAAAATTTGTCCATGGATTCTTTAGCTCTCCCATTGATGAATACCAGTGATAGCTACAAATCTGCCAATGCTTTGTTACCACGCAACAATTTATATGGAGACTCTTCCTTCAGTCAGTTCAAATCTTCAATGACTCTCGGAGCCAGCACCGGACAGCTCTTATCACCTGGTGCAGCCAGAAAACAGTTTGGGTCCAACACCTCTTTGCATTTCTTGTCTGCACATTCAAAGTCCCTAGACTTGGATAGGGGTCCTTCTACTCTCACTGTCCAAGTGGAACAAAGAAAACATCCAAGTTGGCCACGACTGGACCGGAGTAACAGCAAAGGTTATATGAAACTAGAAAACAAGGAAGACCCTATGGACAGACTTCTCGTACCACCAACTACAGCGAAGAAGGGCTTCACTAATAAAGAAAAACTGTTGATGATTTCCAGATCTCACAATAATTTGAGTTTTGAGCATGATGAATTTTTGAGTAACAATTTAAAGCGTGGAACTTCAGAAACAAGGTTTTGATGGTCAGATGACTATGGTTAAGATATTTGACAGTATTTATTTTATAAAATAAACATTTTAAACCTTCCCTTTCATTCCTTTTCAGTGCAACCTTGTTTTAATTGAATATTTCTTTCCGATTAAAGTTGACTTGTGTTTGCAAATACCTCTGTTTCTCAGAAAATAAGACCAAGTCTTATTTTTTTTAGACTTGAAAATAAGCACTTGGGCTTATTTTTGAGGTGGTCTTACTTTTTTTGAAGTGCTGCAGGTTATACTCAGTGAGCTGGATGCACCGTGAATGCACTGTTGCCTCAATTCTAAACCTTTTTGGAGGCTTTCTGGCGAATGGAAGAGGGGAATTTTGCTACCTGTCATTCTTCCCTCAGTCTGTGCTGAGCTTGAGGAATGGATGACAGGCAGCACAATCCGCCTCCCCAATTTCCTCCCATTCACCAAAAGGCCTCCCCCAAGCCTCCCCAAAAGAGGGAAAAAGCAAAGCAGCTGGCTGCGGATCTGCCAGCTTCAGGGAAGCGGCTCAACAAGAAGCTCTGTACCCAGAAAGTGAAGGGCAAAAGCTATATTTGTGCTGCCCCAATGGGCCAGCAGGCTGCAGCTGCAGCCGGACAGTTGCCCCCCTGCACCCATGCCACCACTCCTGCTGGCCACGCCCATCCCCCCCAGGCTTTTTTTGGGGGGTGGTGAAATATTAGGCCCACTCCCTAAAAATTAGGGTTGGGCTTATTATTAGGGTGGGTCATGTTTTCGGAGAAACACAGTACTACATTTTTTCAGCACTGCAATGCCAAACCTTTAATGTTAAGTCGCATGTTCATGAAAACATGGGCCTGACATAATGTTATTTGGTTAGTGATTGCATTAGGTGGTAATTGTATGGTAGATTAAGAAATGATAATGTCTTAATTTACAGGTACTGTGCCACTTATCATTGTTCAGCATACCTGAGTGATCGAAATCTAGATTGCTTTTTAGTCATTTCTTTGTTCCTACATAAGGATGTTTCATTTTGCTTTGTTTTTCATAGTTAAAGGTACAGTTGTAGCTGAATAAATACGTTTCAGTGTTCAGAACCATTAGCAACTGCAAGTTTAAGAATGATGTTTTTGGCTCATGATGAAAATGGACATAAAGTCTGCAGTACCAAGGTCATATTTGGTATCATTTATAAAATCAACAAAGGTACTTAAGGTGAAGTCAGAACAAATTTCTGGATGTTTTTTTGGTTTGCCCCCTCTTCTATATATAAAAGCTTTGATCTGCCACCAGAGAGAATTGTGATTTGCCTCAGTTGCTGCTATTCAAAAAACAAAGTACGCATCTAGTCTGAGCATGGAGAATTGCATAGCAGATTAGATTTAAGCCAAATAGGTTAAAAATAGGTTACATTGAAAGTAATTGTTCTAACACATCTGGAAGGCTTATGAGTGGAGAGTGCTAAAATATCACCTACTCAGTTACTTTCCATTTATTTTGGTAGCTTGCACCCATTTTTCTTTTATATATATAGGAAAAATGTTGATACGAATGAAATAACATTAGATATTTGTGATTTTCTGGAAAATATGAGGGGAAATATGAAAATTAAAATAATAGTATGTACATTTTCTGAAAATACCGTATTCTTTTTTTGTAAATGAAGAAGATGCATTATTCTGGATCTATTATATTAAATGACATAAAACTAGAACTTCTGTTATTCATCACCCAGGGTTGGGTGGAAGGAGATTGGAACAATTTTATTCCCAAAATTATTTCTGATGCAGTTTAACACAGAGGTATTCTTTATTTGGCAGTTTATCAAGAAGCATTATCTGTTCTAGTAAAAATAACCAAAAGTGAGGTGTTCACAAATGTTTTTTATTACTTCCTGCTTTATCACTACTTCTTGCTGCTTCCTCTCTTTCCATCCCATCCCACCTATCCACCATATTAGTCTGTTTACTGAAGACATGGAGCTTTAACTCAGATCAGCAAGTTGGTTGGATATCATAGGAGTTTATTATCATGAGGGCCATATGTTGCTTAAACTCCAGAGAAGGGAATTTTACATTTTAAAAGTGTTTACATAGCTTCTCCTTTTGGAATACAGAAATAATGTTTAAAGTAATATAGGACTCACTCCATACCCACATATATATCTCTATAGTTATTTTTTGGGGGGAGGTCCTTGGTGCTCTCTGAGTTTGGTTGCACTGATGATGTTATCTAATTTGGCTAATGAAATGTCTGCAAGAAATCAACCAAGCTCAAGAGCCCTCATTTCAACCCTGAGCTACAGATATTCTCCTTTATTGTTACATTTTTTGTAGGCTTCATGTGTTGAGAAGTGTGTACTCTGACTTTTAATGATTTCCAATGGAAAACTGTGGATGTCATCACCGTTCAGATTTTTTAAAAAAATGCTTTCAATTTTTCCAAGCTGAATACGGTTGTCTCACTCCAAAATTAAGTCTGTTATTGTAATTTCAAAATAGCTAAATAAGAACCTCAACTGATTTGTGTGACTGGTTCTGCCTACGTATTATTTCCATAATGCAGACACCCTACACAAGTGTTCCTAGAAATAACATAAAGACAGTGAATCCAGATGAAATTTTTAAATAACAGAATTGGTGTCCTGCTGCCCAGTGTAATTTTTCTAAATATGAAAAATAAATCCATCATGCCTACCTACATTCATTATGAAGCTCCTGTAAACCATGTTTCTTTACTGTAACACAACTAATTGCAGTGATAAATCAGACTTTGAAATGCCAGATAGAGCAATACTGAGTGACACTGAAAATTATTGTTAAATTAGTAAGGTGAATGTTCATTAGAAATGTATATGCCTCTCTGAGTAGCCTTTCACAATTTGGTATTCTGCTTTTTTTTTTCAGCCAGCCAAATAAAGTTCATGCTGTCTGAGATTAGAAACCCAAGATTATATAGCATCAAGTTAAGGCTACCCTGAAGCCTATTCTTGCTTAATAGGCAATAGTCCATCCTTGTTTGTGATTTTGCCTACAAGATCACAGTATTAATTGGTTAAACAATGTTGGACATAATATAAATAACTCAGGAACTGATTTACTAGCTTCTCCCAAAATAGTTATAATGTTAAAAAGTTGTACTTTAATTGACTATGAAAGATATTTTTTCTATGATTGTCCAGCTCTGTATTCTAATAATAAACTCTTTTTGTGACTAAAGCATTATTTGCTTTTGAATTGAGGCATAGTGTTAACTTATTAGAATTTCAAGCCTAAATATTGTAACAGAATTGACTCCATATTTTGCTATGAAGCTTTTAATAACTTTCTGGTCAGTGTTCTTATTATATTTACTATTTTTTTAAATAAAAGCAAAACATATAACACTGCATGAATGATAAATGTGTGTTTCCTTAGTATTCAGTAGTTCTACTGTTATATTGATAGAGGGAAAAGACTGATTCATTTTTCCCTCTTAGATATATGCTGCTGTTGCTTATTCTTTCCCTATGTAGTTTATAGTAATAATGCAAATTTATTCCCAAAAATAATTCTATCAAGGCAGGGTATCCTGTTTCCTTATAGCATATTCTTCAGCTTGATCCATTCTTTTGATGTGCTCATTTCTAATTCAATGAACTAGATGTTCTTTTCCAGTCTGATACTCTTTGACTATGTTGTGTTATATATCTGAGGATTCCCAAGAAGAAAAACATGTGGATCAGAAGGAGATGCTCCTTATAATGTATATTTCAATCCTTTATTTTAGTACTTTGCAATCCCTTTTTTATTGGGGTGGAGTCAGGGTGACTGAATGGAGCAGTTTATCAGCAGGATGCCTTTTGTGACTCCTGCATAGAGTTCACAGCAGATATTTTCTCTTTGTGCCCTGATAGAGAAACATCTGTCACTGCCCAGGATTGAACTCTCAACCTTCTGAGTAGGAGGTGAGCATCTTCACCTCTCGGCCACCATACCACTCAGATGCATATTTCTATCCTAAGGTACCTTAAAAGGTAGGAACAGTTAAAACTGGTTTGAAAGGAATTGAATTTGAATGGAAAACCAAAGCCAGGACTATAGGCTAGTCTCAGAAGTTGATAAATCTGCTGAAAGTATATTCCAAGTGTAAAATTATACATCCAACAAAGTAAAGCCCAATAAATTGTTCATAAAAAGTTCAGAGAAGAGCAACTAAGATGATCAAAGGCCTGGAAACTAAAACATGAAGAACGGCTGCAGGATTTGGCTAGCCTAAAGAAAAAAAAAATTAGGGGTGACATGATAGCACTATTCCAGTATTTGATGGGCTTCAATTTGACAGGGGTCAAATTATTCTACAACATACCAGTAGGCAGGACAAAGAACAATGGTTGGAAACTAATCAACAGAGAAGCAACCTGGAACCGAGAAACTTCCTAACAATGAGGACAATTAACCAGTGGAATAGCTTGCCTTCAGAAATTGTGGATGTGCTATCACTGGAGATTTTAAAGAAGAAACTACACAGCTACTTATCTGAAATAGTATAGGTTCACCTGCTTGAGCAAGGGGCTGGACTAGAAGACCTCCAAGGTCCCTTCCAGTTCTGTTCTGTTCTATTCCCATTCCAAGTACATTGTATTTTTGTTGAATTGTCCCAGCACCAGTTTTTATTTTTGAATAGAATAGAATACAACAGAACAGAACAAAATTCTTTACTGGCCAAGTGTGATTGGATACAGAAGGAATTTGACTTGGTGTAAATACTCTCAGTATACATAAAGAAAACATACATTATGCTGTATACAGGTCCTCAATGGAAGGCAGGTGGGTAGTAATTGTTTTTTCTGCAGTCCTAATTACACTCTGAAGTCTGTGTCTGTGCTGTTGGGTTGCAGAACCAAACCAGACAATTATATAGAGGTGCAGATAATAGACCCAATAATTCCTCTGTAGAACTGTATTAGCAGCTCCTTGGGCAGTTTGAGCTTTCTTAGTTGGCACAGAAAGAACATTCTTTGTTGTGCTTTTTTGATGACGTTTTTGATATTAGGTACCCATTTTAGGTCTTGTGATATAGTAGAACCTAGAAATTTGAAGGTCTCTACTGTTGATACTGTGTTGTCTAGTATTGTAAGAGGTGGTAGCATGGGAGCATTTCTTCTAAAGTCTACCACCATTTCTACGGTTTTGAGTGTGTTCAGTTCCAGATTATTCCGGTTACACCATGAGGCAAATTTTATAACCTCCTGTCTCAATGCAGATTCATCGTTGTCTCGAATGAGACCAATCACTGTTGTGTCATCAGCAAACTTCAGTATTTTAACAGATGGATCGTTTGAGACGCAGTCATTGGTATATAGGGAGAAGAGAAGAGGAGAAAGCACACAGACTAGGGGCCCCCTTGTGCTGATTGTACAGGTATCAGATGTCATTCTGCCTTGCTTCACCTGCTGCTTCCTGTCTGTTAGGAAGCTTATGATCCACTTACAAGTGTGTTCAGGTCCCGCAAGTTGGTTTAATTTCCTTAGAGTATCTGGAATGATGGTATTGAATGCTGAACTGAAGTCTACAAAGAGGACCCTTGCGTAGATGTTTGGAGATTCAAGGTTTTGTAGGATGTAATGCAGAGCCATGTTAACAGCATCATCTGTCAATCTATTTGCTTGGTATGCAAACTGCATGGGATCTAGCAGTGGATCCGTGATGGTTTTCAGGTGGGATAGCACAAG
This sequence comes from Laticauda colubrina, assembly GCA_015471245.1. Taxonomy (NCBI): domain Eukaryota; kingdom Metazoa; phylum Chordata; class Lepidosauria; order Squamata; family Elapidae; genus Laticauda; species Laticauda colubrina. The sequence continues at coordinate 18,426,013 of BLBF01000063.1, read as the reverse complement.
CCTTTCAAAGATTTTCATAACTACAGTTGTTAGAGCAACTGGTTTGTAGTCATTCAGTTTCTTGATGGAGGGCTTTTTTGGCACTGGGATGATGGTAGAACATTTTAAGCAGGAAGGAACATATCACATCTCTAGTGATCTATTGAAGATTTGGGTGAAGATAGGGGCCAATTGGTCAGCACAGACTTTTAAGCAAGAAGGAGTTATCTTGTGTGGCCCTGATGCTTTTCCTGGCTTTTGTATGTATAATAGATCTTGCACTTCTTTTTCTGTGATCAACAGAGGTTGTGAGCCCAATGGATTGGGGCCAGTTGTAGGAGGCTTGGCTATTGTTGGTGTATTTCAGATGTGGGTTGTGGAGATAGGTGGCTATCCAAACCTGCAGTAAAACACATTCAGGTCATTTGCTAGTTGTTGATTTCCTTCTGCCTGGGAAGGAGGTTCGCTGAAGTGAGTGATGTTTTTAAGAGTTTTCCACGTTTGCTGGTCCATTTGTTGAGAATTGATTCTTCAGAGTAGCTTCTTTTTGCTGCTCTGATCTCTCTTGTTAATATGTTTCTGGCCTGGTTGTATAGCATTCTGTCACCTTTTCTGTAGGCTTCCTCTTTGGAATGATGTAGCCGCTTAAGGCCCTGTCACACTGCCCAACGGATGCAAAACGTTTGTAAAAAGGACACAGCGGATGAGAAAAATGTTCCACCCGTTGTTATCCGCTCTCAAAAGGGGCAAAAATTTGCATAAACAGAGCAGATAACATGGAAAGGAACGGACGGGGGGAGGACGCAGAGCGGATGGAAAGCGGATGTGGAATGGAAGCATCCTTTTGCATCCTCTAGGCATCCTCTAGACATCCTTAATATCCAAGATAGGTCCCCTCTGTGAACGTTTTTTCTGTTTTAAATGCTTTCTTTGCGTGCTGCATCTGCTTTCAACCTTTCTCTGTCTGTGCTACTAACGCTGTGCGTCCGTTCCATGTCCGTTCCGCTTCCTCCCTGTGTCCGCTTTCCGCTGGAGCGGATTCAAGTTGCGTGGATGCGCAGCGGATGCCTAGCGGATGTAGCGGACGCGTAACGGGTGACAACGGATGCAGAACGGATGTCCCCTGTATGCCTAGCGGATGCAGAATGGATGCATTTGATACATTTTCCGCTCAAAAGTTTTGAGCAGCTCAAAACCTTTTGAGCGGATGAAATGTCAATAGATGGATGCTGGACGGATAGAGAGGAAGCAAAACGGACGAAGTGAGTACAGAATGGAAGCATCGTGTTAACCAACGGATGGTAAGTGTTTTTCTCCGTTTTACATCCTCTTTCCATCCGTTGCTGCAGTGTGACAGGGGTTTTAAGTTTAGCTGTGAACTAAGGTTTATTGTTACTATGTATTTGCAGCTTTCTTGTTGGTACACATAAGTCTTCACAGAAGCGAACAAATGATGTTACAGTATCTGTGAACTCATCTAGGTCTGCAGAGGCATCTTCAAAAACATTCCAATCAGTGCAATCAAGGCAGGCCTGGAGTTTCAGCTTTGCCTCATCTGACCAAGTCTTCACTGATTTAATTGTTGGTTAAATGGTTTTAAGTCCTTGTCTTAGGCAGGTACAAGGTGAATCATGGTCAGAGTGGTCAGAGTGTCCCACAGCTGCTCGTGGTAAAGTCCTATAAGCATCTTTTACTGTTGTATAGCAGTGGTCTAAAGTATTTTTTCCTGTGGTGGGACAGTTTACATGCTGGAAATATTTTGGGAGCTCTTTAAATTTGCTTTATTGAAATATCTTAAAATTATGGGAAGGGAACCTGGGTGTTTGACTTCAGCCTCCATAATTTGATCAGCAAGAGTTCATAATGACTTGTTTACATAGGCTTGTGGAGGAATATACACAGCTATTAGGAGACATGAGGAGAACTCATGTGGAGAGTAAAATGGCTTGCAAATGATGTGTAAAGACTCTAAGTTTTCATCACAAAACTTATATGTTATAGTTATATCCTGAGACCATCTGTTGTTGATATATACACATAATCCTCCACCCTTTGTTTTACCTAATGTCTGAACATGACTGAAAACATGTATAAGCTTCATCCCTATCTTCTTTTATCTTTGTTCTATTTAAAAAGCAAAATATAATCTTTATTTTGCTTTTCAAAAAGCAATTAGTAAACCTGATAGGAAAGAACAGTGGCAGCCTATGTAAAAATATGTGAAGTGTAAGCATAAAATGTGTTTCAATTTGCCATATGAGGCCTGAAAAAGCAGCAGGACTATAAAAATCCTTTAAAAAGTTCTAGAAAACATTACTTTCTACAACTTAAAAAAATAGTGAAATAAGAACAGTACATTTATCTAGAGGCATGCTACACTCCTGTGATCCAAAAATAACACAGTGAATCTAACTATAGTTTACCCACACATAATTATAATAACTGAGTTGCCAGAATTATTCATTGGAAACTTAGCCAGAGTGTTTTATTTGAATGCAGTAAAAACTACTGGGGCCATCAAGTTGAGAAGGTTTTGGAAAATAAGTGGGTTAAGATCTAAGTGGGTTAAGATCCAAACAGAAAGGCATCTCATTCATAACATGCCTAATATAACAGTTATTGAAAACAAGAAAGTCTCTTTCATTGATGCTGTTCTGGGTGATGCTAGGATTGAGAAAATCAATTAGAGAAAATTACAAAATATCTGGAATTGCAGATCAAAGTGGAAGATTCATGGAGGCAGATTGGTGCTGTTATATCAAACATGATTGGAGTACAATACCTAAGACTTCCTTGAAATGTGAAAATATTGGATTTTCCTGAACACCATAATTTTCCAAAAACACATTCTGCTTAGAATAACTCAACGATTCTTAGATCCTTGGTTAAAATGTGAATTATTAGGTTTCCATCCATCTTAAACTGTAAATTTAACTGTAAACTCAGCACACCAGATTTCACTGTGGTTGAAAAGAAGAAAGAGACAATAAACTGATGTGACAATACTAGAAGATAACAAAATAGCACAAATTATTGGAATAGATTGCCAAGTATCAAGATTCGAAAATAGAAATTGAAAATGAGGGCAAAACCCCTGGTCACACTGGCACTCTGGATGCCAACACTCTGTGTTGGTTACGTATGGCACTCTGGATGCCATACCGAAAAATCTTGCACAGCACTTAGAAAACCAGGTGTATTAACAAAAATTTCATCTGTCAATAACAAAAGGCAATACTGCTTAGATTTGCACTTATACTACATTGATACCAGTGGTGGTATTCGACCGGTTCTGCCCGATTCTGGTGAGCCAGTAGGAGTGATGAGCAGCGGAGACTGAACCTGTTCTCTCCACTGCTCTGCTGTTGGGCCCACCCACCCGCCTGGGCTCTCATAGTCACCTTTATCCACTGAATTTGAAGCATAGCTGCTTTGCGCGGGCACAGAACAGTGCCTGCACAGACCAGGATCATGCAGGCTTGCAGGAGGTGAGTTAGAACACCTCTGTGCCTGTGCAAATGCCTCTGCACCTGCTCAAAGTGCATGTTTGGAGTGTGCATGCATGCAAAGTGTGTGCATGCACGCAAAGTGCACCCACCAAGCCACGCCCACTGAACTAGTGGCACAATATTTGAATCCCACCACTGATCGATACTTTATGATATTTTGGATTCTTCAGAGAAACTTGATTCATTTGAAGGCCAATCCTGGCTAAAGCTCTGGCAGCTGTGATTTCACACTTTTCTGTATGAAACAACAATAATAATATCCATATAACGATAAACAGTAGTGAGCAGACAAAAAAGTGGGAACAAACCTAGACTAATTACAACCTGAAAAACACTTTCTGTAAAGACCCATATCTTTGCCAAATCACTCTCGGAATTAGAGCCAACTACCAAGGATGAAACCTAATTACTACTACAATAATTAGCTTGTTTTGCAAAGCCACCTTGCTCCAAATAATAATTACATTTGACTGATAGTACCACAAATGGAAAGATACCAGTCAGTGGTTTCTTTTTTTTTCATTTGCTAAAATAATTTCCTGAATTTGGTTAAAACAATCTTGTTTCGATCCTAGAGCAAAGTGAACAGAAGTAGACCAAGCAGTTAAAAGAAATGTAAATCACTTTTATCAGGACAAATTTCTTAACCACAAGAGCTATTAAATGGTGGAGAGGTCTGTCTAGAACAGTGGTTGATTTCCTAGTTGAAAATGAAGTCATTTATCGCAGATGGATCAAGAGCTTCTTATAAGAGCAAGAGTTGCACTAGAAGGACTGCACAATTATTTCCAACCCATCCAACATGTGGAAATAGTGGATCTCTGAAGGGTTTGCATTTAGCAGGAACAACATGGTTTGCCTCCATTAAAATCTTCTATTGACTCCAATAAACAAGTTGGAGTGATCTGAAGAAGTCAAGGAGTGAGGGCTCTGTAGGTTAGTATTCAGATCAGGCTTCTGAGCCCAAATCCATGACTTCAGATTATAAGTCTTTTGCACTAGGTACTAGTTGGCACGTCTCAGGATTCCAGTAATGAAAAATCAGGGGAAATTCTGTGATTCTTAAGTGTAGCATATTTGCCTTGTGAGAGTTTGTACTCCAGTTAATACAGTTTCTCTTTTTGGTTGTGTAAAGAATCATCAATATTTATCCAGTTATTAGTATCTGTTATGCATCATTATTATAATTATACTATGATTGAGAGTCCTTTTAATTTTTAAAGACATACTTCTATCCGACCTTACTTCAAATAGTTCAAGATGGCACACTACTTATCTTGGGAAAAATCTGAGTCTAGACAGTGATTTATCACACAGTGAGCTACACAGTTCAACAACAGCAGGAAACTGAATCGCAGTACAACAACTTGATTATGATACCACAGAATAATAGTTCACAGGTGTGAGGTGGAAGCAGATAAAAAAACCACCAAAAGATTCGTTGATCCAAGGAAAACAAGGTTTTATTCATGTGTCTGCAGAGACGGGTTCCCTCAGGCATTGAAGGAACACAGAGCAAAATTCAGGCAGCATTTTTATACCCTAACTGTCCGCCCCCTCGTACGAGGGCTTGGCTCACATTCGTTCACATGTTTTCAAATTGACACATATATTTCGAAGGTTCATACTAGCTCCCTATCTAGCAAAAGCAGTTACACGGTTTCTGACATCGCAGTACTTTATTACAATTCCCCATTGTTCTAGCCTTATCTTGTTTTTTTCTCTTGTGCACAAACTGGAACACTTTCTTATTTAGCAGAGCTCCTGAGTTTGAGACACACTTCCTTATTTAATTCAATGGGTCATCCAACATGACTTCAGTTCTGCTCACAATTCCCCCTTTTTCTTTTTCCACTCTTGTCTCAAACTCAAAGAGCAGATCCTCTGCTTCTTTCAGAGTGATTTCTCTCTGATACATCATTAGAGGTTCTGCTTCCTGCTTCTTCTCAAATCTTGAACCTAAGGATTTCCCTATCTTCCCACACGTTGTTATTTCACCAGGGAGACACTGAACACAACAACACAACAATACACAGCATATAATAATCAATATAATTCCCATTATGGTAGATATAAACCAAGTGGAACTGAGAAGCCAAGACCATAGTGCTCCCCACAGGTCTGGCAATGAGGAGTCACCTCTTTGTGATAATGGATTAGAGCGAATACGTTCTTCCATTACTTTTACTGTCTTTGTAATATTGGGTTGGAAATCATGGATGTATACACAGCAATGTGAATGAATCAGAGCACACACACATCCTTTTGTAGCTAATACAATGTCTAAAGCATACCCATTTTGTAGAGCAACCTGTCTTACTTCAGAAAGCTCGGTGTTGATCATTTTAATATTCTTTATTGTATCATTGAACATTGTTACCGTGAAGTTATTTAGAATATGTATATCTCAGTAGTTCATGGCTACTCCCAATGGTGTTATTATACCATGGGAGATTTGGGTCCAGAGTGTCCGAGTAAGGCCAGATTCTGAGTCTCTTTTATTATGTATCCGGCCTTGGGGAAGGCCATCAAGTTTATATCACATACCTGATTGTACATGTGCCACTCCAGTTCACCTGTTCTTCCTGACATGTGCATGCATAACCAGCAATTGGTGATGTTCAAGGAATGTGAAACCTTCTTGAGATCCTTTATGAACACATTGTCATCCCACAAGTCTGTTCCCAAGTCACCCGCAGGTCCAACATATTGTGAATTTCTTTGATTTATTAATGTAAATATAGTTGCAACAAATAGTCCTCTCCAGAGTTCAGCCGACATCTCCATGGTGGTTTCTGCTGGCTATTTCTTCAAGGTTACCTTTAGCGGCTGACCGTCCACTGGGATTGCCTTCCAAGGTTTCTCAGGTTCCGGTGCTTTCTTGACTCTGCTGTAATGCGTCCAGCCTCCTTCCCGAGTACGGACTGCAGATTCAGTCGTCAGCAGCACCTGGTACGGACCTTCCCAGCTAGGTTGCAGTTTTTCACTTCTCCAAGTCTTTATCAGGACCCAGTCTCCAGCCTCGTGTGAGTGTTGGCTACCAGCCAAAGGTGGTCGTTGCACCAACAGTCCCTGTTTGTGAAGAGAAAGCAAAGACCGAGACAGTGCCAGCAAATATTTCCGAAGGAACAAGTCCCTGAAGTCTAGTATGGGACTGCCTAGTTTGGCCAAATAGGGTCTCCCCATCAGCATTTCAAAAGGAGAAACCCCTGTGTCTTTCCTTGGACAAGTTCTGATCCTGAGCAGAGCTAAGGGAAGATTCTTTCCAACCCCCCTTTTCTGGCAACTCAGTGAAATCAATTTGTGCTCTCTGAAAAGACCAACCCACTAGGGGTCACCCTTCCATCTCTTTCTTGCGTGCCGCTTTCTTATTTACTTTCAAACAAATCAAACATTTCCAGCAGATGCTCTGAGCTACCGTCCACATCCTCAGACTCCAATAGTGAGGTTTAATGGACATGACCAAGGCCTCCGTTCCCCAACGTCCTCCTTCATGAACTTTCTCCAATATTCCCCTCATGACAATGGGTGACACCACCTTGACTCCCTCCGACATCTTCCATCCCTCTGGGGTTTTGACACATCCCTCTTTCTCCAACTCTAACTTTTCCTTTTTCTCTGGCTCCCATTCCTCCCTCTCGTCCTCCTTTTCCAGTATTGGTATAGATACCATTACCAACTCTATCTCCCCTGCAGCTTCCTTCACCCATTTGTCTACCCATCGGTTTCCCACAACCTCCGGTGTGTTCCCCTTCTGATGTGCGCTCACATGGACAATTGATACTTGGCTCGGGAGTTGCAATGCCTCTAAGGCTTGTTCTACTAACATGCACTTGCTCTATTTGCTTCCCATCCACCTTGATATACCCTCTTTCTTTCCAGATTTTCCCAAACATGTGCACCACCCCCCAGGCATACTTGGAATCAGTCCAAATCATTACTTCCATCCCCTCAGCCAATTCCAAGGCTCTGGTCAGGGCAAGCAATTCATATTTCTGGGCTGACCAAGCAGTTGGGAGTGACCCTTTCTCTGTTACCTCACCTTCCCCGGTTACTGTTGCAAACCCAGATTTTCGCTTTCCATTTTCCACCCTGCTAGATCTATCTATAAACCACCTCTCTCCCTTCTCCAATGGAGTCTCTTCCAAGTCCCCTCTAACCTTCGTCATGAGATCCCCTTGCAATAGGCAATCATAGTCTTCCGGTTCCCACGCCTGCCTTCTTCCCTCCAAGAATTCTGCTGGATTTAGATTCTTGTCTGTTCCTATTACCACATCAGGACTGGTTCTCAAAATAGTTTCATACTTCAATATCCTCCCTTCAGTCATCCAAGTGGTAGCCAGCTGGCTCAACACTGAGTTGACCTGATGAGGCTAATGCACCACCAAAGCTCCCCCAAAGGTTAACTTTTTGCTCTCCACCACCAACATCGTTGTTGCTGCCACAGCCTGAACACAAACTGGCCATCCTTTCATAACCGACTCCAAACCCTTGCTTAAGAAGGCTACTGGCTGGTACTGCCCCCCCCCCCTTTTGGGCAAGGACTCCAACTGCTGTTACCCGAGCCACTGCCATATACAAATGAAAGGTAATTTCAGGTTTGGCAAGGCTAAAACCGGAGCAGTTGACAAAGCCTTCTTCAGCTCTTCCCACCTTTCACTATCTCCCTCCTCCCATTCTATGTGCTCTCCCTTTCCAGGCAACTTTCTATGCAAAAACTATGCCAACACTGTGAATTGGTCTACCCAAATACCACCTCTGACTGGAGATTTTACAGTATCCTTCCCCTGCAACGCCCACCAAGCCACACCCACAGAACCGATAGTAAAAATTTTTGAATCCCACCACTGGAGTACAAGAGTTTAAGTGAAAACATGTATACTATTCAAAGTTGCCTGTGACTTCATCTTGAGTTCTTTCTATAAATGGAAAGGCTTTTAGTGAAGCAAGAAGTCCCACTGGTAGATCTTTTAAAAAGTAAGATTTTTGCTGATTCCCTCCATAACACATTGTGTTCTGTTCTGAAAAGATCCTCCCAATCTTTCAGACCTAATTTTTTGATAAATTAGAAGGAAATTGCCTAAAATTGCCTCTCTGCCCTTCTGCCAGTAACACCCTGTTGTGAACCAAGATTTATTCTTCGCGCCTCTAGATTCAAGCCATTTTGATTCAAATGATTTTGAAAACATTATTACATTCAGATAATGTGATGTTCTGCAAACCTACTTACAGTCATATTCACATATGGACTTTCTACTCTTGATGTTCAATTTCAAACAAGATCAGAATTCTGGCATGGCCAACAATATTTTTACAATTACCATTGGACTTTAATTGTGTTTGTTAGTAGTATGAAAGCATGAAAAGCTTTGAGCGAAGTACTAACTGAAGCTAGCTTGCAAAGCACTCTCCTCTTTTCATTGCAAAAAGAACAAGCAAAATTGCATCATTTTACACCACTCCAGTTACTTCCTGGAGCATTTCGTTAGTCTTTTTTACTGGGCATGCTAGTAGAAGCCTCAAAAATGACATGAAATGCCTTATGGGGTGAATAATATGTTCTGTACTACTTAGTGAGCTAAGCCAGATTGCTCCTGTTGTAGTACTTATCTTATATGGGACAAAGGGCCATTACCTAGGGGTATCTGTGTAATCAAAGGTGTGGGAATTTTATCACATAGGCATAGCTGCCATCTTGATTTTTGGTTCCCTTCCTGGGGAGGCAAGTGCTTAATGATTTCCCTTTCAATACCTGTTAAATGTGCACTTTTTAATCAATTGTAAGTGGTCTGCCTTTGAATTTCCTTGTACTCCTATTAATTCTTCTAACAAAAGAACCTGTGATAAAAGCAACTGCTTTGCATAACTTTCATTACAGTGTTGATTAATGGCTTTGCCAGAAATTAGAATGTTCAACCATTTATTCAATAGCAATAGATGTTTTTTATTTCTTTCCTTTTTTCATGTTTAGAACTTTGCTAAGATCTTTCAGAGGGAAACGAGTAGAAAAAAGAATGTGCAAGGAAACATATCACCCCATGAATTGCAAGAATGAAATCACTGTTTCAAAATAACATCCAGTTATCTTGACTGTCTTACGCGTGTGACCAGGCTTTCCATCTCTGTTCTGACCCCGCTATGAAGCATCTGCCTCAAGCAGAGATAGCAATGATAAGAAAATATTGAAACATGAGTCACAACACAAAAAATGGACAATTCATAGTTGCCTACCAGGGTCATAATAAAGTACATAAATTATGTGGTTTTTGTTGGGATGGAATGGAATAGAATGGAATAGAATGGAAGAGAAGAGAAGAGAAGAGAAGAGAAGAGAAGAGAAGAGAAGAGA